>JAQFVV010000138.1:245613-630448 GCA_028023455.1 Epiperipatus broadwayi | reverse complement strand
TTTTATTTTGCTTTTCTTTAATTATAATTGGGATTTAAAAGTTACAGATTTAATTAAATAATTGGGTTATAATTACTAAGCTAGCAATTATATTATTTAATGTTAGTTTATGAATGATTTGAAAGAATGAAGGATGTGTGTACATTACATACAGAAATTTACATTTCCTAAATATTGAAACGAAAAGGAAGGATTAAATCTGTCAAATTATTTTTTTTGTACAATTTTATGTTAAAAGAGGAAATTGTTTAATCAGATATCTATCTTTGTAGCAATTTTTTTTTTTTTGTAAATAATTGTTTGTCACTTTGGGAGCTTAATTTGGGTGGGAACTCTAATTTTGAAATTGTCTTATCTCAAGATCTAAAGAAGGAAGCTCAAAGATTTGAAATGTTACCTGGATGTTAAAAAAAAAAAGAGAGAAAAGAAAGGAAATAAGGATTAAGTCTATTTTTTTTTAAAACAAAAGTGTCTGGAAAAAGGATTAAACTTTTCAGTTGAAAAATAATTTAGTTGAAAATAAATTAGAGATCTAATTAAAACAAATTTGTCCAAAAATAGCAAGTGATGCTATCTCTGATTGGTTAAGTTAGCTAAAAATTGGATATAAAAAGTGTCTGGAATTATTATTTTGGGGTGATTATGATTCATATTATTAAACTATTAAATTGAATGTTGAAAATATAAGAAATGTCTGGCTAGAAAAATTATATGTATGTCCCATTTGCCGGACCATCTGGAGGAAGCTGCACATCATATAGGAAAGAAAAGATGTTGTGTCTAAAATAATATTCTACACCTTTCAACTGACCAGAGAAATAAGATGTTTTTAATAGAAGGAAGAAAGCATTCACCTGCATTCAAAGAAGATGAATTAATCTACTGATAAATATTAATCATCAAGTTCAATTAATTGTTACAACAACTGATTTTAAACTCAAGAAAATTTATAAATGTGAAAACAACTGCTGTATTTCCTCCACATGCTTGACAGGAAGAGAAGAAAAATTAATAGAATGATTTCCAAATTGTCCACTAAAGCAAATAACCTCAATAGAGTCATCATCATCAAATAGTTATACACCTCAAGAAAGAGATTGTTCCCACGTAAAACGGAAATGGTAGCTGCAGAAATATAGACATTATACAAGACAAGTTTGAACCCTTGGAAATTCGCCACAAACAAAAGATCGGTAATATGACTTTTTATATCTATTTTCTTTATGATATCAGTCTTAATAAACATTTTAGCAATAAAGTGGTATATTTTATTTAAAGAACTTTTAAAGACTATTCAGATCGATTAAAACAAGAATGTCTTACTAATAATAACTTTGAGCTTCATAAATTATCTTGAATGTATCAAAATTATGTGTTTATTAATTTTACAGTTAGGAAAAATATTAATGTGTAAAACAATTTTTTTTTTTTATGGTGATATGATTTTAGTTTTAACTAATATATTATTATTTTGGTTTTAAATAATATTTTGTTATCATGGGATAAAACACGCACATACATAATGATATTTTATATGTGTATAATTGCGAGTGAATGTGAAGTAATAAGTAGTGTTAGAATATTAGATTAGTTTGTTTCAAGTTAAGTATAGCATTTCAGAGGTAGAAGAGAGGGGGGAGAAAATAATTTAAAACTCTTTTCTAAAACTTGCTCTTTCAATTCTACTAACATTTTTTTTACATTCTATTTACATGTTAGATTTTTAAAGTATGTGTGCTAATGAGCAGATAATATTTTTTTTTCTTGAAATACTTTTCTCATGGAGTGAAAATCATGGTCAATGTGACGTCCAACTTAATACAAAATACATGTGAAGGGAAAGGGGGAAGAACTTAAAATTAATCTGAGGATTGTTATATAATCAATTATTATTATTATTATTCATGTCAATTTTCATATTTATCTAGAAATTTTTATGTATATGTTAGAAATGTAGTAATAAATATTAGTTTGTTTTATTAAACGAGGCGTATATATTTCAATAAGTGTAGTCTTTGTTAAGTGTGATTATTCATCATCATCAATGGTTGAATATTAGTTATTTAAGATATAAGTAAGTATGCTAAAATTAAGCAATAATTATGAATTTCTTTATAAAATTTAGTTTTATGTTTAGGCTTAGTCCTAGAGCTATAGTTGAAACCCTTGTCATTATTGTTATTATTATCATCATCATCATCGTCATCAACGTTTTAATTAATGAGCTGTTTAACTGTTTAAAGGCCATAAATAAATATTGATTTTATAATATTTAGTGATTTCTTAGTATTATTATAACCACATCCCGTCATCTATTTCATGCAAGGATGAGTGAATTGCCATCCTAAATTAGTTATATATAATCTGAGCTAGTAAACTTATAAAAATATTGAAACACATTTGTTATGCTAAGATCTGAGAAATGATTTATGTCTAATATACTCCCCTTTGGTTTATAGATGTTTTACTTTTACCTAAATATTAGTGCTTATAGTGATATGGCTCAAAAAGCAAAATCTCCCATTTTATTAGAAATAAAGTACCAAGAAGGGATTCAAACCCGGTACATGTGAAAGGTTATCAGATATAACCGTGTCTAGATTCAGATAATCTAGTGGCACCCTGCTAGACCATATTCACTTAGTATTTGTTTAAACATGCACTTAACATCAAACCAAGAAATGAAAGTGGATAAGATCTACTGTCTGCATACCTGAGTTATAGTTTATTGAATTACTAGTGTACTCACTTCACGTGATTTCATATACCTGAGTTATAATAATTTGCTAATAATTTGCTTATAATTCTTGATATTGATATATTTTGAGAAATCCAACATTATTTTAAATATTATGATCTTATATATTTTGGACTCAGACATGGTAATAATATCTTTTGAACTCCTTTATTTATGTTACAATGGCGCCCAACGTGGGGCCTGATATTTTACCATACACCTGAAAAAGGGAGTCTATAGAATGATAGGAGATGTGTGGTTAAAAATAGAGAAATTTTTTTTAGTAAAAATTTTTTTTTTGTCTTACAAAATTTTCTTGGCCATACAGTCTTATTTTTACATTTGCATATGATGATGTTTAATATGATCTAATTTTTCATTGATGATGATAAAATGGGTACAGCCATAAAACAGCTTGTTTTTTTTATCAATTTTGAAAATAGAGATGAATATCACAACTTAAGACAAAGGTGAAATAAATAATAGAATTTTTTTTTGTGGAACATTAAAATGATTTATTGCCAGATAGGATAGGCACAGTAATAGTGATGAATTATGGAATAGTAGTCTCATGTGTGTTTGGGGAGTTCATTTTGTAAAAAGTCTATGATTTTAGAGGTTTGATTGGATGGTTGATCGTTGGAGTTTGGTTGGTTAGATTGCAGTTTTGATGATGAGTGAAGAGTTTTGTCATTGCCTTGAGAATGCTATGTATTTTGTGTAACTTATGAATGATCAAACCCATTCACTGCTCCAACCCAATTTATATGTTATCTTTATTTTATCATGAAGCAGTTAACAGCAGACCTGCCATGATATCAGCCTATAAGTCTCCAAGAGAGAGAGCACGGCATAGTTTTCAAATCCAGTATATGTTATTCTTATGTTATCATGAAGCAGTTAACAGCAGTCCTGCCATGATACCAGCCTATAAGTCTCCAAGAGAGAGAGCAAGGTTTCGTTTTTGTAGTCTATAATAAGCAGGGCATTCCTTGATACTTGCCACATAAGACTCCAAGAGAGAGAGCAAGGCATAGTTTATCTACTTTAGCTCCTAAGACTTAAAATACTTCTTTTATTGCAACAGAGTTAGTTTCATTCAATCAAGGGTTGTGGTAATTAATAGTGATCGAATTGGGATGATCTTCTGAGTGCTCGTGATGCATTGTGTGATTATAGTGCTGTGAATAAATTCTTTTATTTGTCTCAAGATTGTGAACTGCTAGTCATTCTGTGGACTGTCAATATCTGTCGGATTTCTGGGAGAATGGATGAATGTATAATTTGGGCTATTACAGACAGACATGCACTATATAGATTATTGTTGTGTAGTTCATTAAATAAGGGTATTAAAATTTTTTTTGTTGTATTTCTAATGCATAATAAGGTGAAAATCAAATCAGTCAGTTGGTCTGAATAGGTGTCAGACAGGGAGAAGATGTGTGGATTTTTGATGGTCAGGGAAGTACAGATGGGATATGTATAGTTTTATAACATGAGTGAACTAAATTATAGTATAGAAGAGGTTATGGAAGAGGAAGGTGCACCGATACCAGGAATCAGTGATCGTTTTCCTACTGAAGAAGAGGATGGGGAGGTTTTCTTAAAACAAACACAAGAGGAAAGAGAGGAAGTAGAGGAAGATGCCTTTAATGTTAGTAGCAATAATACGGCCTCAAGTGTGGATGTAGATGAGGAGCCAGAAGTGGGCCAGGCTCAGATAGCAAAGATGTCACCATCAGACATGGACATGATAATGCAGATGCTCAGAAGTATGAAAGAAGATAGTAAGCAAAATATAGAAAGTCTAAGAGAAGATAGTAAGCAAAGTATGGTAAATCTAGAAAAGATGGAGAAAAATATAGAAAGTCTAAGAGAAGATAGTAAGCACAGTATAATAAGCATAGAGAGTCTAAGAGAAGAGAGTAAGAAAAGTATGGAAAGTCTAGGACAAAGGATATGTCAATCCATAGAGAGCATAATAGAAGGTAGTCAAAGATCACTAGTGTTAAAAGATAAGCTAGATTGTCAGACTACTGATAATAGAGAAAGAAGTGAGAGATTAGAGGAAGAAATAGATAAATCAGCTAATATACTGATAGAGGAGAGTAGATCACAAGAAGTGGAAAGGCCGATAGTAGCCATAAAACCTAATCTCTCAGTAAAAAGAATACATGAGGTAATGGACAGAGAGCAGATGGGGATAGATCATGAAGTGAAAAGAAGGAAAAGAGAGTTGGAGGAAAAACTTCATGCATCCGATAAGATGATTGATTTAAGAGAGGCAATAAGGGAGATGAAACCAGTTATTTTAGAAAGAGAGCAAAAGTTTCAACAGTCTGTAGTTCTCAATCTAGTAACTAACCAGTATGTGTGGTTTCAAAAATCTGTCATCTTAAATAGATTGGAGATACCTTATATATGGTATAGAGAGGCAATCTCTCTGAAAAATGTAAATGTCCAGATCTCTCTGAAAAAATTCAACTGCTCTGGAAAAGTCAAAAATAAGTTATATCTGGTACAGAGAGGCAATCTCTCTGAAAAATGTAAATGTCCAGTGTGTATCAGACAGAGAATCAATCTCTCTGAAAAATTTAAATGCTCTGTTAAATTTAAGTGTGCCTTATATTTGGTACAAAGAGTCAACCTTTTTAGAGAGTTTAAAAATAAATTATACATGGCACAGAGAGTCAATCTCTCTGAAGAGTTTAAATGTCCATTATATATGGTACAGAGAATCTATCTCTCTGAAAAATATAAATGTCCAGTGTGTATCATACAGAGAATCAATCTCTCTGAAAAATTTAAATGCTCTGGAAAAGTTAAATGTGCCTTATATATGGTACAAAGAGTCAACCTTTCTAGAAAATTTAAAAATAAATTATACGTGGCCCAGAGAATCAATCTCTCTGGAAGATTTAAGGATGAATTATATATGGTACAGAGAGTCGATCTTTCTGGAAAGTTTAAAAATAAAGTATGTATGGTATAGAGAGTCAATCTCTCTGAAAAGCTTCAAGGCATATTACGTATGGTACCAAGAGTCCATATTTCTAAATGGAGTTTGTAATAGGAGGTTATATAAAATAAATCCTCCGGATATGTTTTATAAATACCCAGTCAAGATGAAAAATGGAAATATTAAAAATGGACTGGATGTACATGTGCAATTTTATACAGACCGCAATATGGTTTGAAAAGAAAAAGCCATTCCAAATTACCAAGAAAATAGGAGAGAATGCCTTTATGCTTGCTGCTCTTGATGGGAATTAGGGAACCTATAATGCTAGGAGTTTGATCCCTTATACTTCAGCAGAGTAGTTTGGCAAAGATCTCCAAATAAATTACTTTTGGATTTTCTAATGAAAAGTATGATATTTACCAGTAGTTAGAAAATTATATATTTTTTTATATTATTATTAGTGTGTTTATTATTATTAGTGTATTTTATTAGTTAGGATTTTTTTTTTAGATGTAGTTAAAACAAAAGTGCTGATGATTTTATCCGAAGGGGGAGAAAGTTGTGCCATTACAATTTAGTCACTAGCTAAATTTATAGTAATGTGCATGTAGAAAAGGTAAACCAAAAATCATCATCACATTTTTATATAATCATAAATGAAGCTGTAGGGCATCCAAGTTCAAACCCTACAAGGTCCAGTTCTAAAAGCTTTAGATAGAAAGAGAGTGGGTCAACATTTATATGCTTTACTTGTTTGTGTGTTAATAAATCTCAAAAAGTACAGCACACACATTTAATATTTAAAATTTTAATTTTTCTTTAAAAAGCAAAGTTATAATGCATACGTATAGGCAATGTATGTGTAAACTATTTAATTGTTTTATATTTCAAATATTCAACATTTTAACTTTCTTTAAAACTAACCTATGCTTGATCAATTCTAATATTTTATTCTATGCTTTTATTTTGCTTTTCTTTAATTATAATTGGGATTTAAAAGTTACAGATTTAATTAAATAATTGGGTTATAATTACTAAGCTAGCAATTATATTATTTAATGTTAGTTTATGAATGATTTGAAAGAATGAAGGATGTGTGTACATTACATACAGAAATTTACATTTCCTAAATATTGAAACGAAAAGGAAGGATTAAATCTGTCAAATTATTTTTTTTGTACAATTTTATGTTAAAAGAGGAAATTGTTTAATCAGATATCTATCTTTGTAGCAATTTTTTTTTTTTTTGTAAATAATTGTTTGTCACTTTGGGAGCTTAATTTGGGTGGGAACTCTAATTTTGAAATTGTCTTATCTCAAGATCTAAAGAAGGAAGCTCAAAGATTTGAAATGTTACCTGGATGTTAAAAAAAAAAGAGAAAAGAAAGGAAATAAGGATTAAGTCTATTTTTTTTTAAAACAAAAGTGTCTGGAAAAAGGATTAAACTTTTCAGTTGAAAAATAATTTAGTTGAAAATAAATTAGAGATCTAATTAAAACAAATTTGTCCAAAAATAGCAAGTGACGCTATCTCTGATTGGTTAAGTTAGCTAAAAATTGGATATAAAAAGTGTCTGGAATTATTATTTTGGGGTGATTATGATTCATATTATTAAACTATTAAATTGAATGTTGAAAATATAAGAAATGTCTGGCTAGAAAAATTATATGTATGTTCCATCTTTTCCGGACCATCTGGAGGAAGCTGCACATCATATAGGAAAGAAAAGATGTTGTGTCTAAAATAATATTCTACACCTTTCAACTGACCAGAGAAATAAGATGTTTTTAATAGAAGGAAGAAAGCATTCACCTGCATTCAAAGAAGATGAATTAATCTACTGATAAATATTAATCATCAAGTCCAATTAATTGTTACAACAACTGATTTTAAACTCAAGAAAATTTATAAATGTGAAAACAACTGCTGTATTTCCTCCACATGCTTGACAGGAAGAGAAGAAAAATTAATATAATGATTTCCAAATTGTCCACTAAAGCAAATAACCTCAATAGAGTCATCATCATCAAATAGTTATACACCTCAAGAAAGAGATTGTTCCCACGTAAAACGGAAATGGTAGCTGCAGAAATATAGACATTATACAAGACAAGTTTGAACCCTTGGAAATTCACCACAAACAAAAGATCGGTAATATGACTTTTTATATCTATTTTCTTTATGATATCAGTCTTAAGAAACATTTTAGCAATAAAGTGGTATATTTTATTTAAAGAACTTTTAAAGACTATTCAGATCGATTAAAAACAAGAATGTCTTACTAATAATAACTTTGAGCTTCATAAATGATCTTGAATGTATGAAAATTATTTGTTTATTAATTTTACAGTTATGAAAAATATTAATGTGTAAAACAATTTTTTTTTTTATGGTATTATGATTTTAGTTTTAACTAATATATTATTATTATTTTGGTTTTAAATAATATTTTGTTATTATGGGATAAAACACGCACATACATAATGGTATTTTTATATGTGTATAATTGCGAGTGAATGTGAAATAATGAGTAGTATTAGAATATTAGATTATTTTGTTTCAAGTTAAGTATAGCATTTCAGAGGTAGAAGAGCGGGGGAGATAATGATTTAAAACTCTTTTCTAAAACTTGCTCTTTCAATTCTACTAACATTTTTTTTTACATTCTATTTACATGTTAGATTTTTAAAGTATGTGTGCTAATGAGCAGATAATATTTTTTTTTTTGAAATACTTTTCTCATGGAGTGAAAATCATGGTCAATGTGACGTCCAACTTAATACAAAATACATGTGAAGGGAAAGGGGGAAGAACTTAAAATTAATCTGAGGATTGTTATATAATCAATTATTATTATTATTATTCATGTCAATTTTCATATTTATCTAGAAATTTTTATGTATATGTTAGAAATGTAGTAATAAATATTAGTTTGTTTTATTAAACGAGGCGTATATATTTCATTAAGTGTAGTCTTTGTTAAGTGTGATTATTCATCATCATCAATGGTTGAATATTAGTTATTTAAGATATAAATAAATATGCTAAAATTAAGCAATAATTATGAATTTCTTTATAAAATTTAGTTTTATGTTTAGGCTTAGTCCTAGAGCTGTAGTTGAAACCCTTGTCATTATTGTTATTATTATCATCATCATCATCGTCATCAACGTTTTAATTAATGAGCTGTTTAACTGTTTAAAGGCCATAAATAAATATTGATTTTATAATATTTAGTGATTTCTTAGTATTATTATAACCACATCCCGTCATCTATTTCATGCAAGGATGAGTGAATTGCCATCCTAAATTAGTTATATATAATCTGAGCTAGTAAACTTATAAAAATATTGAAACACATTTGTTATGCTAAGATCTGAGAAATGATTTATGTCTAATATACTCCACTTTGGTTTATAGATGTTTTACTTTTACCTAAATATTAGTGCTTATAGTGATATGGCTCAAAAAGCAAAATCTCCCATTTTATTAGAAATAAAGTACCAAGAAGGGATTCAAACCCGGTACATGTGAAAGGTTATCAGATATAACCGTGTCTAGATTCAGATAATCTAGTGGCGCCCTGCTAGACCATATTCACTTAGTATTTGTTTAAACATGCACTTAACATCAAACCAAGAAATGAAAGTGGATAAGATTACTGTCTGTATACCTGAGTTATATTTTATTGAAATTACTAGTGTACTCACTTCACGTGATTTCATATACCTGAGTTATAATAATTTGCTAATAATTTGCTTATAATTCTTGATATTGATATATTTTGAGAAATCCAACATTATTTTAAATATTATGATCTTATATATTTTGGACTCAGACATGGTAATAATATCTTTTGAACTCCTTTATTTATGTTACAGTATATAAATATATAAACTTATGTAAGAGTTTGATTTTATTTCCCATAGAAATATAATTAATAATAATAAAAATGCGCGTGCGCGCACACACACACATGCATATCAAAATCAATTTTTTTTAAAAAAAAAAAAAAATTTAAGTAGGTAAGTATATATTTTTTTACATTATTATTATTATTATAACTTTTACAATTATTTATTACTGCAATATTATTTTTATAAGAAAAATGTTACTAATAGATTTTATTGTTAATTTAAAAAATATTTGTTAAAAACATATGACATACAGCAAAATTTATAATGTTATTGTTGTTCAAAAATAGTGAATTTATTAATTCAGATATGTATAAAAAATCTTAAGCATTTGGAAATGAGAGCTGAATATATTAAATAATCACTTTTAATTCCTTTTACTATGTTTTAATAAATGAATAAATAAGTCAGTTGTATTCTCATCCTTGGTGTTTGCCTAGAGATGGCATTGATGCTAATCAAAACATATACATATAACGATTCCGGGGCCCGACCTAAATGATCGATTTGATCTAAAAAGATCTGATTTCTTAGATTTATAATAAAATATTCTACTAACTAATACTATTATATGATGTTAGTTTTTTTCATTTTTTTTGTAAATGTTTATTAATCTTATCTTGTTTTTGAGTTTGTGTGTGTATGTGTGTGTGTGTGTGTCTTTTTAAAATTAGTGTTTTTCTAACTTTTTTTTTTTTGGACTTTATGTGTGTCTTTTTAAAGTTACGTTTTTATTTTTTTTTTTTGCAAGAGTAAATCAATACTTTTATTCAAAAGCAAGACGTAATAAGTAAATGTTTATTAATCTTATCTTGTTTTTGAATTTGTGTGTGTGTCTTTAAAGTTACGGGGCTTTTTCTAATATTTTTTTGGGGGACTTTATGTGTGTCTTTTTAAAGTTACGGTACCTTTTTTTTGCAAGAGTAAATCAATCATTTGATTCAAAAGCAAGACGTAATAAGTCAATGTTTATTAATCTTAGATTGTTTTTGAGTTTGTGTGTGTGTCTTTAAAGTTACGGGGCTTTTTCTCATTTTTTTTTTGGACTTTATGTGTGTCTTTTTTTAAAGTTACAGTATTTTTGGTCAAGAGTAAAAATCAATTATTTTTATTAAAAAAGCAGGACGTAATTCTAAATCTATCAAAAGTAACGTCATTTATATACTACAATTTAGAATTGATACCCGCCTACTATTAGTAAGGACCGTCATTGAAAGATTCAATTGAAAAATGATACCCGACTAATTTCCGTTTTCTTTTTTTTTTGGGGGGGGGGACAGTAATGAATCAGAAAGTGGGTTGTTTTTGTTAACTCTGTCTATATAAAAAGGGTACCATTATTAAAATATTAAATTTAAAAATGATAGCCGACTAATTTGCATTTCTTTTGACAGTAATTAATCAGAAAGTGGGTTTCTTTTTTTTTGGGGGGGGGGGTAAATCTTGTGTATATATATAAAAAAAAAATACCGTAATTCAAATACTCCATTGAAAAAAACCAAACCCCATTGAATTTGCTTTCTTTTTTTTTTTTTTTTAAGACAGTAATTAATCAGGAAGTGGGTTGTTTTTGTTAGTGTGTAGATATAAAAACTAATCTTATTTTGAAATAATAAATGTAACAAAAAAAATAGTAATAATAATACCCGACTAATTTTCTTTTTTGGACAAGTAATTCCTAATAATTAGACACTGGGTTGTTTTTGTTTATGCATATATATATATACAGTATAGCAAAAGTAACTGGTCATGGACGAATTCTCACGAAAATGGTACTTTTCGCATGATCCTTAATTTTTTTTCTGTTTCACACCCTTAAAAGCAATTTTTGAGGGTTACCCATTCGTAATGGAATCTTCAGGACATTATTACTAAACTTACAACAGTAAAGTAAGTTACAACACATTAAAAAAAATAGACGTCTTATCAAATTTTAAAAAACTACGACTGCTTCAAATACACACACTCTCACACAAAACTACAGAGAAAATAGATATTCTACTATTATGAGAAAATGATGAACAAAATCAACTACTACAGCAGCCAATCAAGGCATTTCTTTCTCTTTGCTTTTAGCATAGAAAAAAAGCCATAACTGGCAGCCGTCGGGAACTCTTTCTGTGTTTTATCATAGAAAGAAGTCTCATTTGTGTTGGCTTCTATCACCAACACCGCCTCTGTCCAACATAACGTGAGGACTTTTCTGCATTTATAACGTAGAAAATTTCCTCTTTTGTTGGGTGAAGGCCGGTGAAATGGTATATTTCTAGGAATTTACCTAGAAATAGCAACATCTTGAGGCGAACACCAAGGATGAGAAAACAACCAATAAGTCATTATATATGTTTAATATTTAATCTAATAATGACGTATAGTAAATTGTAAAAATTTCGCGGCATTCTTTAAAACATAGTAAAAGGAACTGAAAGTAATTATTTAAGATCTTCAGCTTTCATTTCCAAATGCTTAAGATTTGCCACACTAAGGTTAAAAAGATAGAGTGATTCATTCTATTTTTTCAAAAGACTTTACTTTGTATTTAGAAAGGAGAGTATTCATTAAGTGTTTAAATCTGTAAAGCCATGTGTAGTGGAGTGATCTCTAATTATTAATATATATAATAAAAATAATTCCCTATAATATGTTTCAAATAAATTTCTATTCATTAATATCAAATTCATTATTAATAATTATAGTATTTGAATTTCTTTGGTAAAAACATAAAAGAGAAATACAACAAAAGATTTCCATTGAAACAAAAAATATAATCCTTAGAAGATATACATATTTTTATGGATATACTTTCTAGGGATGTGTATGCATGAAATATTGATTATTATTACTTTGTCAATTAAAATTAGAGGCAAGAATATTCAAGTGAAAAGAAAGTAGGTGAATATGTATGTTATACTAAAGAATAAAGTGCATTAGTAATTAAGATTGGCTGATAAACTTCCATGTGAATTCGGAAATAAGACAGTCACTCTTATTTTTTTAAATACTTTATATAGTACATGGGACGAAAGTATCCTATAGTTTTATCATCCATCTTGTTTAAAATGATGACGATGACATAGGGTTTGTTTACCTTCTACATAGTTACAATTTAAACACTGCAGTTGGAAAATTTATAGAGTATTACATAATTTAACATTGTCTAATATTGGCATAAAATAAATTTTAATGTTTCATACGTGTTATTAAAATATTAAATTAAGAAATGAATTTAAAATGAATGATTTATATATTCATGTTCTCACTTCTATATACTTAAGATTCGCTCATAAATTACTGAGTTCGGAAATAAGACGTTGCTCTTATTTCCTTAAAGACTTTATCCTGTGGCTAAGTTGAGAGTATCCTTACAGTTTTATCATTTTGTTTAAAATGGCACTGGTGTGAAGATTTGTTTACCTTCTATATAATTATGACATTTGTGGAAATTTTGATACAATTTATTAATTGTTAAGAATGTTGTAGCCTTTGATAATAAGCCATATGAGATAACTATAATATCAGAAAAAGAAATATATATATATAATAATGATTTAGTTATAAATAAACAAGCTTTCAAAAATGGAAAGTATGTGTATATTTTTATAATCGAAAAATTAGATTAATAAAATTGATTATAAAGCAATCTTGAGTGCTATATTAATAAACGTGACTTCCAATCAAAAATTTCTAATAATTAATAGAGACAACAAAATTAATTATAAAATAAATGTTTAAATAAATGTTTTATTTATAAATAAATGATATTTATTATGGATATATGCAACATTAAAAATGTCAATCATTAAAAATGTCAATACATTTGCCAATAATTCAAAACTGAATAAATCGCAACGAATGAATGTTGTTCTAATTATAGAATTTATTATAAACAAAAAGTTTTTTAATAAATAAGTAAGTCATTTATTTCTAATGCATCGCATGATCACCATCTCTTATACTAGCTCATAATTGTTTATAAACAAGGCAACTACGGTATGGAGAGTTTTGCCTTGTTTATTTCTAATGACAAAATAATTGTTCATGTAGGTTAAAAGTTTACTTTTAAAGGCAATTACTGTATATTACTTGTTAAATCTAATTAATGAGGCAGCAAGATGATAGATGAATTGTGAGATATTTCATGGTGTAAAGATAATTATGGAGTAAAAGAAAAATATTTTTATAATAGTTTATCAGAATATAGATACAGATTTTGTTTGTCATAAAACATCTGCATAGATTAAAAATAAAATTCAGATCAAATATTTTACAGAAATCTTGTAAAATTTATTTATAAAATAGACAATTAATAATAGATTTAAGGACTTCTACTTGAGAAGGTGCTAATAAATTTAGTACGTATAACAGAAATGATATGAGAGAAAATAAAAATATTGCAATTTTTTTCCTCTTATAGCAGTGTAAATATTATATTTAAAAAAAGAAATGAATTACATAATAAATAAATGATTGCTTTTAATTAGAGATTTGACATAACAATTACAATATTCAAATCTGTACAAGATTTTAATGCTTTTTTTATTATCTAACTTCTATAATAAATAATCAAATTAACAGCTGCTAGATCATTGGTAAAATGATATACTTGGGAGCAAATGTGCCGAGAATTTTTGGAAAAAAATAATGGAATTTGATTATTTGAAGTAAAACTCTTTTTGTTATAATTAGACTTTTGAAATGAGATGAGTTACAGAGTTTAACTAGCCAACATTTATAAGCAAATAAATAATTACTCAGAAGGTCATAGGTTATTAAAAGAATGGCAGTAACAAAAAGAGTTTTTATTCAGTAATCTGTGGCTATTAAGTGTGTCTTGCACAACCCCACAGAGAAAAAAAAATCTAACTTGTAAAAATAAAAATCTATAAAAACAACTTTTTGTTTCAATAATGAAATGCTTACTAAATAACTGAAATACAGGTTTATTATACACCTGTATCAATATATGTAATATACAGGGTATATGAGCACAGATTTTCACATGACCCACCACTCTCCACATTATCTCATAACACTGATACACTTGAACACATATATGTTGAAAAGATAAATAATCATCAATATACATATTTCATGCTAAACCAGCAATCATTAGTTGGTCCAGATTATCGTCTCAACACATATATGCAATAAGTGCTCAGTTTATTTATTAAGATAGCTAAGCTAATCGTCATACTTTAACGGACAGGCCTCAATCTACTTCACACTCCAACCGTCCATCCACTTGAAAATCTGCTGATGGAATGCTCAAAGGCCACCCTGAGGCCGAGATTCTCATCACACCCATGTTGACCTAAAGTCAATCTGACCCCTCATGTACAGGACATAATCCATTTAATACATATACAAGAGATGGGCAGACATCTCTACTATGTAATAACTAAAATACAGGATTATTATATACCTGTATCAATATATGTAATATATATGGTATATGAGCACAGACTTCCACATGACCCACCACTCTCCACACTATCTCATAACACTAATACACTTGAACACATATATGTTGAAAAGATAAATAATCACCAATATACGTATTTTATGCTAAACCAGCAATCATCAGTTAGTCCAAATTATCATCTCTACACATATATGCAATAAGTGTTCAGATGTATATTAAGATAGTCAATCTTCATACTTTAATGGACAGGCCTCAATCCACTCCACTTTCCAACCGTCCATCCAATTGAAAATCTGATGATGGAATGCTCAAAGACCACCCTGAGGCTGATATTCTCATCGCACCCTTGTTGACTTTATGTTCTGTACATGAGGGGTCAGATTAACTTTAGGTCATGGGTGTGATGAGAATCTCAGCCTTAGGGTGGCCTTTGAGCATTCCATCATCAGATTTTCAATTGGATGGATGGTTCGAGTATGGAGTAGATTGAGGCCTGTCCATTAACGTATGAAGATTGGCTATATTAATATATATCTGAGCACTTATTGCATATATGTGTAGAGATGATAATCTGGACCAACTGACGTATATTGATGATTATTTATCTTTTCGACATATATATGTTCAAGTGTATCAGCGTTGTGAGATAGTGTGGAGAGTGGTGAGTCATGTGAAATGCTTATTTGTAAATAAAATATCAAACTAATCAAATATATATTCGATGTATATATAGAGAGATAATTTAAATTCAACAGTCTATTGATAAAGTAATGAAAATTAAATGAATTTAATCTTTCGGACTTTTACTACCATATGTTCGTTAACATAGTGCAAATTTTAGTAAAGAATAAATACAGAACAATATTTTGACAGCCTTCAGCAAATTTTAAATGCACTTTCTATACAAGGATTTAAATTTCTTTCAGAAAAATGCAAGTAATACATATTTATTTCAAATATCTGTTAGAAATACAAAACGTTATTCACGCTTCAGACAATTTCTTATATTAAATTTCACAATTATTAAATTTTAAAAAATATTTGATTTTACAATCGAATTTGAATTAGTTTATATAATACAAACTTTTATATAAAAACTATATTCCACATATAAAAGTATTGTTTATTGTATTAACAAACAAATTTTATATCCATATATATAATATTCTATAATTTCATCTATATTCTAGTCATATTCAACAGTCATTTTCAAGATCAGTGTACAGTTCAATAAAGAGAGCAGAAGATAAGAGCAATCTAAGTATAACAATTGATAATTAAATTACTAGCCAAAAATTAAATTACAAATAGTTTTCCTAACAAGACAGATTTCTCAAGCTCAAAGTAATGCAAGACTATAAAAATATATACTATATAAATATATACTCACATTCTAATTATTTTAATATCAATTCAGTTTATTTAATAACTCTGAATGGTTACAACTGGTATGTGAAACCACAAAAAAATTTTATATGACTTAAATTCATAGAATTTTTAAAATTTAATAGATGTTCTGTCCCAATACTTTTTTTTAGCTATGACTGATATTTTGGAAAAAATCAAATTATCTTTCATCTTGTTTACATAGTGTAATTGTTATTCCATTTGTGAGTAGGGTGGTAAATAGCAGTATCTTATATTGCCTCTAATCTAAATGTAAATAATTTTATTTTTCTATTCTTTGCAATCTATATATTTATTTGTAAATATTGCCTACAATAATAAAAACCAAATCTGTTTATTTAAAAAACAAATCATTCTTTTCCTAAAATAAAACAACCCACTAGTCCAAATCTTCACTTTTGCAATCTATGGTTTATATATTTTGTACTTCATTACATAAATATTATAATAATTTTGAAAGTAATGCTTACAATAAATCAAATGAAATTTATTTCATTATAATTACTGATTGTAAGAAAGCAATTAATTGATTTTAATTAGGAGCTATTCTAAACAAAAATAATTTTATTTATTCATTTTCTGCAATATAATAATTATAATTAAGAAAAAAAATTTGGGACCATAATTATATCATGAAATATTTTTTTCTTAGATATCAGATACGAGTTGGAGCATTTACATTATAAAACCACATTGCAAATTTTGTACGTTAAAAATGCTTTTGATATTAAAGGTGAAGTGAAAAGAAATTATAAAAAGATAGATTATATATATATGTGTGTGTGTGTTTTGTGTTGTATTTTTTTGCACTTCAAAGATCTGCTTTGACAATGAAAGTATTGGCTGTGAATTTGTGATTTAATTTTGGCTAGAAAATTTAATTGTGAATTTAGTTTTTGGCATTTGCTATTGTATATACATGGGTATATTCACTTATGAGATAGCATGGATAGTTGAGGGTCATATGAAAGTCTGAGTTCCAATCCCCTATATATTACATATAGGAATGCAGGTATGAAAAAGCCTGTACTATAGAAAAAAATTCATGTTAAAATATAGTGCTTTAAGGTCTGCCCATCCCTCATATATGCATGTAAATGGATTATGTCCTGTACATGAGGGGTCAGAGTGACTTATGGTCAACATGGGTAGGATGAGAAGGTTGGGACTAATGTGGGCTTTAAGCGTTCCATCATCAGATTTCCAATGAAATGGATGGCTGAAGAGTTGTGGGGTGGAGTGGTTTGAAGCCTGTTCATTAAAGTATGAAGATTGGCTATCTTAATATAAGGTGCCCATTGGTTGTATATATGTGTGGCGATGATAATCTGGACCAACTGATGAGTGCTGGTTTAGCACGAAATGCCTCTATTGTTGATTATTTATCTTCTCAACATGTGTGTGATCAAGTGTATTAAAAGTATGAGATAGCATGGATAATTGAGGGTCGTGTGAATGTCTGAGTTCAAATCCCTGATATATTACATATAGAAGTACAGGTATAAAAAAGCCTGTACTGTAGAAATCAAATTCATACAATAAACAAAATTTGTAAATAAAAAAAAAATGCATATATGGAAAATATTTTTATAGTGAAATATTTTGAAAGAAATAAAAAAGTTATACATATTTTTTAAACATTTATCTATTAAAAATTGCTGCTTAAGTTTTATTTTTAAAAAAAATCTCAAATAAATATGGCTTAATAATATACTTTTTTTAAAAAAAAGAAGGTGTTACTTTTAATGTGTATTTTGATCATACACTGTAAGATATTTTCCACTGATTATATTTATTAAACGAGTAAAGAAATTTGAGGTATAATTAATTAAGACTAATAAATGAAATTTGAAACCAGTATTATGTTTTTATCTTCTACAGTTACCAGTATATTTAAACTATTGCTTAACTAATATTTCAAAAAAATCTAATGGCATTTTATTTCTACGAACGTTTTATTATCATTAATGCAATATCTTTTTAATTAAGTTCCTCAAATAAAACTTCAAATTTATATATTATTTTGAAATGTAATATATATAAACATTTTCTTTTATTTTTCAACCCATAACAAAAAAAAATATCAATCCTAAAACAAATATTAATTATCTACGTAAAATGAAAATGAAATGTATTTAGTTTTCAAAATTTATTTTTAATATATAGGGTATATGAACACAGACTTTCACAGATCCACCACTCTCCATACTATCTCATAACACTGATACACTTGAACACATATATGTTGGAAAGTTAAATAATCAGCAATATACGTATTTCATGCTAAACCAGCAATCATCAGTTGGTGAAGATTATCATCTCTACACATATATATCATAAGTGCTCAGATATATATTAAGATAGCAAACCTCATACTTTAACGGGCAGACTTCAATTTACTCCACACTCCAACTCTTCAACTGTCCATCCAATTGAAAATCTGATAATGGAATGCTAAAAGGCCACCCTGAGGCCAAGATTCTTGTCACACCCATGTTGACCTAAGGTCATTCTGACTCCTTATGTACAGGACATAATTCATTTAATACATATACAAATAATGGACAGACATCTCTATTATGTAATAACTGAAACACACAGGCTTATTATATACCTGTGTTTATATATGTAATATATAGAGTATATGAGCATAGACTTTCAAATGACCCACCATTCTCCCCACAATCTCATAACACTGATACACTTGAACACATATATGTTGGAAAGATAAATAATCACCAATATACATATTTCATGCTAAACCAGCAATCATCAGTTGGTTCAGATTACCATCTCTACACATATATGCCATAAGTGCTCAGATATATATTAAGATAGCCAAACTCAAACATTTTGACCTAAGAGCTTTTGTGAAGTCATCATTATATCTGATTGGCTGTCATATAGGCATTTTTAAGTCAATAAACATCACGTGATCACTATTTCTTATGCTTGCTCTTAACTGTTATTAAAACAGGCAAAACTCTATATGTATTGCCAATCAATAAAAAAGTGGATGCTGGAGGTTGCATTAGATCATAAGGTCTAGGTTCAGTGCTCTCAGATCCAAGGCTCCTCACTGATGATGGCCACAAGCCAGAAACTAGTCTGGAGATATTAGATGAGTAGGCCCTAGATAGGGATTGTATGCACAAGCCTTCTGGAATCCATTGATTACTCTGGCTTGCACTGAATGGCAATATGTATAGTTTTGCCTGTTTTAATAAGCATTTTTAAGGTGCATCTTACAAAGGTTTCAGCCTTTCATGTTATTATTATATATCTGCTTGTGCTTAATAAATTAATATATTTACATAAACTATTATTTTATAATATAAAATAAAACCACCATTTTGACTATATCCAATTATAGTCTTTTTCAAGACAAACTAAAAAATATATGAAAAATAAAAACAAATATAAATATAAATACAAATATTTCATATTTATTCATTAAATAAAAAATAATAAAATAAAACACACACAAAAAAAAAACATAAAAATAACAAAAAATAATAATTCATGTAATATTTTATTAAGGCTATAATCTTAAAACTATGTGCCTGAAAAAACGACAGTAGGGACCTCTGCAAGTTTTAAACACAAGATTAATTTAAAAGACAAGTGTGGCCAAAGTGGCCACTCTTATCTCAACCCACTTTCTAAAGAAATAGGAGCATCTAAAGCATTTTGTCTTGAAAGCGTAGGCTATTAAATACCTCACTGATTAAGTCCACAAATTCTATAACACATTAACATTTGCAAAATCTTTTGAATTATGAGTCAGTGTTGAGATCTTATGCTTAATATTGTGTTTAAGATTTGCAGAGTTCCCTATTGTTGTTTTTTCAGGTGCATAGTTTTAAGGTTATAGCCTTAATAAAATATTACTTTAAGTAACCAGTATGCGCTTTACAAATATAATTATTACAACTTTATATTATCTTAATAGTTCATGTAATAAATCAAGTTTTATAAAGAAGAGGACATTTGTAGAGTATTTATTTATTAAAATTTAATGGATTATTTTTTTTAAAGAAAAGTTGGTGTTTATATATAATAAGTTTATATTCTTTATGAATTAAAATATAAGTATATAATAAGTTGATATACAGTGATAATCTTTTATGCTTTCAAACTATTATATGCTATTGAAAATTTAAATATTAAGAAAAATATACTATTAATACTGATATCTATAAGATGTATAGTTGCAATACATTGTTACTATATTAATTTTTTTTATCTATACCAGAACATTATAATCAATAAAAATAAAACTTAATTATTAAAGGTTTTTTTTATATGTTGAGTTGTTAAATTTAAATTTTCATAAAATGTCTTTGTGTGGGGGGAAAATGTGGGATATAAATAGTTTCAAATGGTTAAATGTGCATAATAGATTAATATAATACCTTTATATTTGTACTATATAAAATAGATATAAAACAAACTGACATTATATAATTTATATATGTACATATAAAGATATGTACATATATGCACAAGAACATATGTATATTAGAAATGACATAAATATATTTGTGTGCATATCTATATATAAGTGTGTGTGACTATGCAATGTAACATAATATTTATTTATTATAGTTTTCAATAGCTTCTCTTCCTCTTTCCTTCTTTATTTTTGCTTTTCTAATATATAACATATAATAACCACATTTCACTCTTTTTACACTTTGAAGCAAAATATATTTATTAATATTACAGTTTAGACTGTTCCTAGCAGTCTTTGTCAGATCTACAAGAATTTAAACATTATATCAATATAACCATATTTCATACATATATCTATTAAATTTTTACAATTTTACCAACTTAATTATTAACATAACTTTAATTGTAATATTAATAAATATATTTCGCTTCAAAGTGTAAAAAGAGTGGAATGTAGTTATTATATGTTATTTATTATAGTTCTGAATAAGATGGTTAGGCAATCATATTATAAAAAAACAATACTAATAATAAAAGTAATATAAAAATGGAAGTCCAAAAGTAGATTATCATATTTGTTATGAAAAAGTGTTCGTATAAATTTTAATAATAGTCATACCAAAATTATAAAAATATTATTTAATATCTATATATGATTAAAAAAAAATATGACTAAAAAGATTAAATGAATTGTAACAAACAAGATTAGTGCATTTAATTCTATTAAATTATAATCATTGCTTAAATGACATGAAATATAATATACCTCTTTCTATTAGACCAAAAATCTCACATGCCTTTAATCTATAAGATGATTAGTTCTAGTTTTTTTTCCTTAGAAATACAATCTACAATGTAAATTTAATTGTGATAACATTGGCAATGTATAGAATTATTTTATGAATTACTAGATCAGAAGAAACATTCTATTTTGTATCATATTATGATTAAAACTTTACATAGTCTTATAGATATAATATCTAAATTCTTTTGAATAGTATATTCTCTTTTCATTGACACAGATTGTTTTTGAATAAATATAAGTAAAAATAATTATTTTAATAAAATTATTCTGAAAATAGTTTTTGAATGTTTTATTTATTCATTCACAGAATAATTCATAATCAGTTTTACTTTTTAGTGGACATATTTAATTATGTCAGGAATTTTTATATAGACTTTATTTAATACTCTCCCATGAATAGAATAATAAAACAATTAAATGCAATATTCCACAACAACATGTGGATAAATAATTAATAACATATAAACTTCAAGAGCAATTACAACTAATCCATGCAAATATTTCATCAATTTAACTTATCATCATCATCACCAACCATTATCAATCCACTTAAGGATGAAGGTCTCTCCAAGTTCAATCCATCTTCTCTGATCTTTACTTTCTCTTTTTCACCTCACTCCTGCACACTTTTTTATTTCATCCATCCATCCATCTCAAATGTAGTCTCTTTCTGGGTCTTTTACAATATCTTGGAATCCAGATTAGGATTTTAATTGTCAGTCTATTATCATCTCTTCTAACAATATGTCCAGCCGAACTCCACTTTAGTCTTTTAATTTTTTCAATGAGGTCAGTAACACCTGTTTGTTCTCTTACCCATATATTGTTTTCAATCTCTTCTTGTTACTCTCAACATGCATCTTTCCATGCTTATTTGAGTGTCTTGAAGTGTCCAAGTCTCACCTCCATAAGTAAAAACTGGTAAAGCACATTTATTAAAAAAAATTCCTTTTCAAACACATAGGCATATTTCCTTTTAGTATCAAGTTATTTCTACCAAAAGCACTACCATCAAGTTTAATTCTATGATTAATTTCATCCATTATGTTTCCATCTGTATTAATAATCTGACTAAAATATTTGAAACTGTTAACTTCTTCTAACTCATCATAATCAATCTTTATTTTCATATTTTAAAAAATCCATTAAACATTACTTTAGTCTTTTGAACATTTATCTTTAGTCCTACATTCCCATTCATCTGATAACTCCTGCAACATTTCCCACAGCTTTAAAGCATTATTTGAAAAAACAAGTACATCATCTTCAAAATCTAAATGACTTAAATAATCTCCATTTACTTTCACTCCTTTAGCTTTCCATTTTAATCCACAAAATACTTTTTGCAGCACTGCTGCAAAAAGTTTTGGAGATAAGGAGTCATCCTGTCTTATACCCTTCTCAATGTTGACTTTCCCAGTATCCTTATGTAATCTAATTGTTGCTGTTGCATTTTTATAAATATTCTTTAAAATATGACAATATCCTGGATCTATATCTTGATGATTCAATGCTTTAATCACTGAAGAAATATTTATAGAATCAAGTGCCTTTTCATAATGTACAAATACAAAACAAAAAAAAAAATTGTTGTTAAACCTTTAAAACATCACTGTAGTATATTTTATATCTATTGATATATTCCATTAATCATTAGTGTATTTCAACACAGCAATTCATTATTTTTGGCAGTGTCAGAAATTCATTTTGATAATAAAACTTGAGCAAAGAAATACATATAGAAATATGTAATAATTAAATTATCACTCATTAAATATGTGTACATAAATCTGAATTGTTAGCAAGAGATCCAAAGTAAATAAGGATATGTTATTTCTAAAATGTATACAACAGAATATTTTATCATCTTATGCAATGATTAAAGATGACATCCCTTTACATTTCTTTATATATTTTAAGATGCATTAATTAATTTATATATATGATTGGTTGATTTATCAAGTTTATTAATAAAATTACTTCTGATTCTGCCTTGAATAATATTTAATCATAATGTAATAAACTGATAGAATATGATTATAATGATACATATTCAAGCTTTAACAAATTGGTAGACTTTACAGTGATTTTATAAGATCAATTCTTATTATAATTGTAAGAATTAGTGGCAGTATTCCAGTATAACTGAAGAGAATATTATTATTTCTGAAATATTTAATGCAGAATGGCTTATATAAAATGATTATTGCATATGATGATTATTGAAGATAATTTATTTTTTCGTGTGCATGTGGTCATTTGTATCAGTTGTATAAGATGGATTGGATAGTTGTGGGAGTTTGAAAGTCTGAATTCAAGTTTCTTATAATTACATTATGTTTAGTGTAGACAATATACATGTATTTAAATATTATATATTGAATTAAATATTTCCATGAATTATTATAATAAAAAATAGAAATGAAGAGAAAATATCTGTATAAATGGAGATAATCTTTAACCTTTGATGCATGTATATTTATATTAAAACAGGCAAAACTCACTATATATATTGCCACACACAGTAAGCTAGAGTAATCAATGGATGCCAGAAGGCTTGTGTATAAAATCCCCATCTAGTGCCTACTCATCTAATATACCCAGACTAGTTTCTGGCTTATGGCCTTCGTCAGTGAAGAGCCTTGGATCTGAGCACTGCATCTAGATCTTAGGATCTAATGCAACCCTTCAGCAAACACCTTTTATCCTCATTTAACTACAAAACTATGAGTCTTAAACTGAAAACACCTTAATGTTTTCAATCCAAGCCCATTAGCTTATATAGTCATATGGGTCTGAACCCAGTTTAGTACCCATACATTTTGGTGTCTTTGGTTCATTTAATAACCATAGCTACCACTATCCTATTAGGCAGGATTGGTTTTAAGCCAATAAACATCACATGACTATCGCCTCTAATACTTGTGTATAACTGTTGTTAACACAGGCAATTTTATGCGTAAGCCTTCTGGAATCTATTGATTACTCTAGCTTGCTATGTGTGGCAATATATATAGTGAGTTTTGCCTGTTTTAACAAGTTATACACAAGCATAAGAGAAGGTGGTCATGTGATGTTTATTGGCTTAAAACCAATCCTGCCTAATAGAGTAGTGGTGGCTATAGTTATTAAAGAACCAAAGACACCAAAATGTATGGGTCCTGAACTGTGTTCAGACTTATATGACTATACAAGCTAATGGGCTTGGATTGAAAACATTAAGGTGTTTTCAGTTTAAGACATAAATTTTGACGTTAAATGGAGATAAAAGGTGGTTGTTGGAGGGTTGTATTAGATCCTAAGATTTAGAAGCAGTGCTCTCAGATCCAAGATTCTCACTGATGAAGGCCATAAGCCAGAAACTAGTCTGGGGGGATTGGATGAGTAGGCATTAGATGGGGATTTTATGCACAAGCCTTCTGGCATCCATTGATTACTCTAGCTTGCTGTGTGTAGCAATATATATATATATATAGTGAGTTTTGCCTGTTTTAACAACAGTTATACACAAGCATAAGAGGAGGTGGTCATGTGATGTTTATAATATTTATATAATAATTATTTAAAAACAAAAGTATATATTATTATACTTTAATTTTATTTGCATACATTTTATTTAAATAAAAATTAATAAATTCTATCATAACAGTAAAAAAAAAAAAACTACAATCTTTAAATACCTTTTATGTGTATTGGTAATGTCTTTTCAAACATGGTAATATGGAACTTTGGAGATATTTTAAAAATTATGATAGAAATGTCACATTTTAGAACATATTTTTTATAAATTTATGACGACTTCATTCACATTTTAAAAATAAGTTCAGTCAACAAAGATGTCATTAACTTTTTCCTTTCATTGACTTGGCTAGCTTTCCTTTACACTATATGATGAAAAAATAGTGCACTTTCCTCATTACATTTTCACTTTATTATTATATTTTCAATATTTGAAAATTCAAATATGATTATTTCTAATAAATCAAGCCCAATTTATTGAATTATAATACAAAATAAAGATTTAATATTCAAATCTAATGTTGAATGATTACTAAAATTGTCACTAGAGCAAATCATGAAAGCATTAACATGTTGGAATGTTAATATATATTTGCTGCTAAGAGTAATTGTTAAAGGTATATGCACTACTTTAGTAATTTGTATATAATGTAAATGTTCTATACTATATATGCTTTTCCATTAAACGAAGCTCCATGATAAAATAGTAGGCATTCTTGCTTATCTTGGAAATGACTGAGGGTCAAATTCTGAGTCAGGTAAAACATGAACATTTTAAACTTTTCAAGTACTTAGGATTTTTCTTTCAGTTAACCTGTGAAGCCCATTTTAAATTAATAAATGGATTTTTAGCTATTCCCATCTAAAAAAAAAAAAAAAACGAATGTAAAATCACTAAAACTTCACACCTTTCAATTCCTGGAAAACCTCCTAAGTTAATCTGTTTTGCTTTACTCTCTTTCTCACTCTCTGCAGTGGACTATTGCGAAGGCTATTATGCATTTTATTACAATATATCTAACATACAATAGAAAAAAAAACCTTTATACTATTTTGATGTACATTGAATTATATTGTTTTGTTTTGTTTTCCGTTATTGTGTTATATTAGATGATTGTCAATCATATAAAAGACATTCATTAAAAATATTGTCTTTGGCAGAAACTGGCAAACATATGAAATTTTTCATCAGAACATTTAGTGATTCTATACGCACTTCATCATCATCCAATATTTTTCACAACTGCTGAAATTAATTTTTAAAATCTATATCCACAAACATTTTTTTCCAGTTATAATCAAAAAATAATAATATGCAATATCTACATAACAATCAAAATTAATATTTATTGCTTCTAGCAAAAATAAAAGATTTTCTTCGCATTTATTATTGAAATCTGTTTCTCCTCCTCCAACTAATCAAACATTAGCCAAAAGGCATTTTGATGTTATTATTTACCCTTTTTTCTCTTTTTAAAAGAAAAGAAATTACATTTACATTCTCTTTGCATTATTTCTCTTTTATTTTTTATTAGAATTAAATAATGCATTTTTTGAACTATCTAAGTAAAATTTTATTATTATTTCATTATTATTATTTAATAAGCAAGCAATTTCTGTCACGCAGTAACTATTATTTGTTTTATACACTTCAAAATAGCAGTTGCAAAAATGTACTTTTAAATATTGATTGTAGTTTCATACAATAACTAAAAAATAAATAAATATTTTCTTATTTTTTTGCCTCTAGCAATGCAGTAATTTAATGGACTAAAAAATGAATGTTATTTTTTAAATGATATCTAGAAAATTAATGCATAAAAATTACTTTTCTATTTTTATAATTCATTAACAACAACAATCGAATGATTGATTGTTTGAGAGTTCATAAGTTCTAATGTCGAAAAGGATAAAACGGAGCCATGATCAATAGACATTAAACTCTAAAGTTAACCTCTCTACCACAATATTAACCCATGCAGGACTTATAATTTATTAATAATAAAAGATATACAAGTCAAATTAGTTAATAATGATAAAATATACACAAGACAACATTTTTTAAGATAATTTGAATATCGTTCGAAAAATAAACAAGGAAAGCAAATATCTTATTTAATTATGAATATTATGTTGAAACTCTGTTTCTCTATCTAGATAGCAACAATGTTGCTACTTTGAGTTATAATAATATTTTAATTTCATAAAATAATAAAGAGATGATCACTCAGCAAATTTCTCGAAACTAAAAATTACTTCATTCAAAATTGGAAAATGTATTTTTTACTATAAATGTTCATATATTTTAAAATAAAAAGTAAACAAGAGTAGTTAAATTATTAAACTTAATTGAAAATATAGGGGATTTGAACTCAAACTTTCAAGAAACCTTCAACTATCCACACTATCTCATACTACACACATGTAGAAAAGATAAATAATCATCAATATACGTATTTCGTGCTGAACCAGCACTCATCAGTTGGTCCAGATTATCATCTCCCACACATATATATATATATAATCAGTGCTCAGTTTATATTATGATAGCAAATCTTTATACTTTAATAGACAGACTTCAATCTACTTCAATCTACTCCAACCTCCAACTCTTCAGTCATCCATACCATTGAAAATCTGATGATAGAATGATTGAATCCCATGCTGATGTCAATATTGTTGTTTAGGCCCATGTTAACCTCAAGTCACTCTGATTTGGACATTCTATCATCAGATTTTTAATGGTAAGTATGGCTGAAGAATTGGAGATTGGAGTAGACTGAAGTCTGTCCATTAAAGTATAAAGATTTGAAATCTTAATAAATACTGAGCACTGATTTTATTTATTTATTTATATATATATATATATGTGGGGGGGAGAGATGATAATCTGGACCAACTGATGAGTGCTAGTTCAGCATGAAATATATATCGGAAGAGCATTCATATATGATGTAGAAAAGATAAATAATCACAATATATATATATATATATATATATATATATTGTGATTATTTATCTTTTCTACATGTGTGTGGTCATGTGTATCAGTAGTATGAGATAGTGTGGATAGTTGAAGGTTGCTTGAAAATCTGAGTTCAAATCCCCTATATTTACAATTAGTTCCAGGTATAAAAATGCCTGTATTTCAAATCTTAAACCTAATTGAGTAAGTATATCTTTGTCTTTTATAAATAAGATCCGATTGATGTGAGTGGGTGTATTTTTCTGTCGCCACTTTTAACTAAAACTGTAAATTCTTTAATTATTCTTGATGGATATTTTTTCTTTAAAAAAAACTGTAGAAATAAGTTAAAAACAAACTGTAATCTGTAATTTTTTTAAAGTAACATTTTCATTAACCCTACTGTAGGTATTGTTGCTTTAAAATGTGCTTTGAATAGTTTTAATGCAGTTGCAGAACTATAAGTTTTTATATCAAAGCATTGACTATATCATCTTTGGTGCTTAAACATCACATGATCTTTTAAAAAGCTAATCATATGATTATTTTTTATTAAAAAGTGTCTCAAAATTATTCCCTTTCTTGCTCTAATTCTTAATACTTATAATTATATTTCTTTTTAAAATCATTTATTAACTTATTTCTTCTATTCTTTTTTACACTGGAATCACTGTTTCTTGTAGTATATTCTTATATAATTCATTTATCTCGAAATACACTTTCATTATAAATATTATAAATGCCTTTGAATAAAAATATATATTGCATTCTGGCTTGATTAAATTTTTAACAATAGTAAAATATTCGAATATTTATTTTCACTAACAAAACTTTTTATTATCTAATTACAATATACAGGGGTGACCCAAAAATAACAGGAATTTTGTAATTAAAAATTGTATATTTATTTTTAGGTGTTGCAAATTAAATTGCTTTGAAAGTACAGTCTATTTAATGCAATTTAGTGGCTTAAACATCATTTTACTTTTTGAAGTAATCTGGAAACACTTGTAAAGTTGTGGGCCTCTGTATTTTTTTCTTCACCACTTCTAAATCTATATAAAACAAAAACGAATCATTTTTTAATTTGAGAAATTAAAAAGAAGTAGCACAGAGTGAGATTGAGAAAATGTGATTGATGCATAAGCTGGACCATGCTGAGTCTAATTAAGAACTGTTTAAACTCAAGTTTTATATGCTAGCTGCACTGTCATGATGAAACATGCACTCTCACTTTGCTACAAAATGGGACATTTACATCTTACTGTCACACACAAGTTTCAAAACTTGTAGGTTTTAAATGCCTGATTGTTACAAATGAAATCTGAGTGAACAATCGCCATTTGCATCCAAAAAAAAATTCATCATCATCTTGACATTTGATTTTACTCACCATACTTTTTTGGGAAGTGGTGAATTTAACACTTCTATTAACCACACATAAATGTGTTTTTCCAGACCAACTTGCTTGTAAACTCTTTCAAGCATTACAGCTGAGAAAATGGAATTTCACATTGTTCCAACTTCAGCCTTTACAAATGTCAACAAATAGGCAAAATGCACTTTACAAAACATGTGCTACATGTGACCATGCTTTCACATGATGATGTCTTGGCAGATTGATGCAGAAGGGTCCTCACAAGAGATATCTAGAAGCAAAGGTATGTACTACAAAAGATGTGGCTATCAGAAAATGATTCCAGTTATTTTTGGGTTCCCCTCATATATATATATATATATATATATATGTGTGTGTGTGTGTGTGTGTGTGCATGTAATTAAGATTATCACAAGTTCAAAATTAAACAGCCAAAAAAAAGACTCTATAACATAACCAATAGCTTAATCTGCCAAAGCAGACTTCTCAAGTGGAAAGGATTTAAAACATATCAACCAATATTATCCACAATTTCCACTTACATCACACATGCCCTTAATATTAAAAGAACTCTTAAGCAAGTTAGCTGCTTCATAATCATAAATTTTTGATAATAAAAATTCTTTAATTCTTCTTTTTATTTCATTGTTTTCAAAGAATACAACCTTAGCCACATCAAAACTAATAGTGAGGCCTATGTCGCTTTCATTGATATATAAAGTAGAACTAAGATATTTATTTCTAACTCCACTTTTGTGTACTTTCATTCTTTTATTTAATTTTAAACTACTCTGATTTAGATATACTTCTTCATATACCCTATATATTACATATATAGACACAAGTATATAATAAGCCTGTGTTTCAGTTATTACTTTGCAGAGATGTCTGCCCATCCTTGCATATGTATTAAATGGATTATGTCCTGTACATGTGGGGTTCAGATTGACCTTAGGTCAACATGAGTGTGACAAGAATCTCGGCCTCAGGATGGCCTTTGAGCATTCCATCATCAGATTTTCAATTGGATGGATGGTTGAAGAGTTGGAGTGGGTAGTAGATTGGAGCCTGTCCATTATAGTAAGAATGTTGTCTATCTTAATATATATCTGAGCACTTATAGTATATATGTGTGGGAGATGATAATCTGGACCAACTTATGAATGCTGGTTTAGCATGAAATACATATATTGGTGATTATTTATCTTTTCAGCATATATGTGCTTAAGTGTATCAGTGTTATTAGATAGAGTGGAGAGTGGTGGGCCATGTAAAAGTCTGTGCTCATATACCCTATATAATACACTTCTTACAAAAGCAAAAAATAATATACACTACAGGAATAGTCTTCCTATCAAAAATCTCTTTTGCATTATTTAATAAATTATTCAAAATAATACCCTTCTTTTAAGCACTTTTCTTATTACTTTGAATAATTTATTAAATAATATTGGAAAGACCTTCGTTTTGTCATAGAAATTTTAAGTCTGTATGTCTTTTCACATTAACAGATTAATCTTCAATATATTTTAAAAATACTTTATTATGTTTCATATGGACCTTCAAAATTTCTTTAAAATTAAGTGATTATAACTTGACTATTATTTATCTAAATCATTCAAAATAAGTTCTTATTCTAGAAATAATGTTGAATTATTTAAATGAATCTTTAAAACATATACTACTAAATATTCTTAAGTTTTATATAAAGATATCTTTTCTTTAACAGCTTTAGTTATAGCCAAAGATCCTAATAGGATGTGTGTGTGTGTTTATTTTAAGTAGACTTGAAAAATACATAATAATTATTTTTAAAATTTTATGGGAAACTCAGCTCTTGCTATAATATAATAAATTGTGATCTGTATTAAGGATAATCTTTTATTTAATTTTTGTATCTGGAAAAATTTTTGTATTTATACTTCAATTAATAACTTTTATATTAAATTTAAAGCTGAAAATATTCTTGCAAATTAAGTAAATCAAGTTAAATACTGAGATATAACTTTTGGTCATTTTATAAATAGGGAAGACATCATTCATAAGAATTACTAAGGTCAGAATTAAGTCAAATATATAAACAAAAAGTATATTTTTATATTTACAATAATGGACAAATATTTACACAAAAATAAAAAATAAAGATATAAGGAAACAACTACAATATATTATTACAATTTATAGATATCATTAATTGTTAAATTAAATACATTTGAGACTCATTTTATGTGGATTTTTTAATGTGATTTTTAAGTTATGCGATTCATGTTTATTCTTAATATTTTTCATGCAGGTTTTCTTTTATGTGATAAAGAAGTTCATATTTTACTATATTTATTAGATATCAAGAAATTTAAATCATTAATAACTTATTTTGACTTGAAATACTTTTTTTTCTTCAAAAATATAACATTATATTAGCAGCTAATGTGAATATGGCCTGAAGCTATTTAGAATCTTAGCTTTTACATAAATAATCTATTTATACTTATGAGTACATAATAATAATAGCTGTACACTTATGAATATAAAAATATTGCAATAAATATTCAAAAATTTTAAACTTTTAAAACATATTTTGTTAGATATAACAGAAATAAATATTTTTAAAAATCAGAAATAACGAAGATTTTGTTGATTTTGTAAACTGAAAATAATCTTTATCATGATAATGTATAATCTTTTTGTTTTGATTGCGATCTCATTTTTTAATATAGAAACAAAATGTGAATATTTAAATTTTATTTCAGTAGTAAACAAAAATATCTATCAAATGAAGACAAATGTATTATTTTTTGATAAGTAATAATCATTTAATCATAGATTTTAGGTTGATGTGTAAGACAAAAAAAACATCAGCAAATGCTGAAATCTGAGAAAGTTTGCTGCAATGAACAACTTCTTAAATTCCAACCAGAGAGCTAAATAGTTGTATGTCTAGATATTGTGAGCTTTATAAACAATTAGTAAAATCATCATCTCAAAGTTTAATCACTGATTATATTGTCAACAGAAAATCATTAACACAGCAGAAGACTGAAGGTGGTGCTAGTTGTACTTCCTCTTATGATGAATCTAATTTCTTACCAGTTCACAAATGAATGGCATATTGTCAAGTAGTGATAATGATTAAAATATATATGAAAAAATATAAAATTAAATGCTGTAGTTTATAAAAAAAAAAAAGTAAAAAAGTTTGTCTTGTATCAATTTTTTTCAAATATTTGAAATTTTTTATTAGTCATGCTTTATTTCCTTATTTTTTTATGTGAATTTTAAAGTAATCTTTCCTTGTTGCTTTGTTTTTATGCCATTTCTGAAAATTACAGAATGTATCCTCAATTTTTCAAGATAAATTAAGTCTATTTTGTACATTTTTTTTTTTAATGTGGGTTTTATTCAGAACCTATCTACCACATAAAACAAGACTCAGGTGTATTTAATAAGAAATTAACCAATATTAAAGGTAATGAGATGTGGTAGTTATCTAAGTAATTAGGCACATAATAGCAGTACTTTCATGACCAAATAAATAAGACTGTCAGATAAAGTTTCAAAAAAATATTTTGTTTTCTAGATTAATGAAAACTTCCATATCAGAAATGTATTTTCATTTAACAATTAAAATATATTTAAAGTCGGGACTAAGTTGGCATCCATGTTTAAAAGTCAAAATAATTTTTATAACATATTTCTAAGCTAATGTCCAAACATAGATGGATCAATATTGATTTTTTTCATGTCACAAATGGCCTCAGTATTTTTTTTATAAAGATATATTTCTAATCTAACTATTCATCCATTAGTAGTCAAAAAATAGAAAAGTCTATGTTCTAATATAAAAGGTAGCTGTCCCAGGCTAAATTGGATTGGTCAAATAATTGCTTTTGCATTGAATGTAAAAATAAATTATAATATAACACAGCTATCAGTACTGAGAGGGGAAAATTGTGGTTGCTATTACCTTGAAATAAATATGTACCCAATTAAAGCATTTAAATAATCATAAGTGATTAGAATATATATAGTAATGGTACAAATAATAATCAGGAACAATAAGCATTAGTATTCTTTATTTTTCAAATGTTATTGAATATTTTTTTATTACATTTAATTCGCATGACTACAAAACCGACAACTTTAATTATGGTAATAACTTTCATTTCACTATTTTATAAAATAATAGTTTTAAAATCTTGCATCTGACAGGTTTATTTGAACAAAAACGAAAAGCAAAATAATTTAAATTGATTAGTATTAGGTGTTACAAACATTTTTGCATAGTGATGTTTAGAGGAAAAGGGGAAAAATTGTCATGTGACAATATCTAGAAGAGTTAACAAAGCAAGCTCTTAGATAAGTGATAATGCTGATGTTCGTGGAAAAAAGTACTCAGAACTAAAATAAAAATGATGAGTACCAAAGATTTAAATAATCAATATTTTAATGTTACTGTTCTAGATTTTAAAAATAATTGAGTTGAAAAAAAAAGCAATATTCTTTTTTTTTAAAAAAAAAAAACTAAATCCAACTTAATTTATTCCTTACCTGTCAATAAGAATTAAAATATGAAAAATATAGAGCTGCTTTTTAGTGTAAATTTTAATAAACAGTTTTGCTAGAAATTTGAATGATAATATATATATATAAATCGTTAAAAGTATATAAAATTATTTTAACCCTTGATGAATGATATTAAATCCAGGTTTTTTTTATTTCGTTCCATGTTTTTTTCAATTCTATTATTTTTTAATTATTAAAATTCCATTTTTCTTTTAATTTGTTTTTTTATAACAGTTGGTATTAACCTAGTTTGTTTAAAGCACGCAACCTTCTAATTATTTAAGAAGAGTTTAAAGGTAGTTAGTTATAAGAAACCAAAGATACTAATCAGAAATGAACAATTACGTTAGAAATGTTAATATTTTTTTTTAATTTGTTGTTTTGTTTTTGTTTAGTTTTTGATTTGAATTTTAATTTCAAATATAACATTGTATCTTAGATTAATTTTAAAGCATACTTTATTGTGAATCAAAGGTTATATAACACGATACATATATCAATGGGCAATGCAGAGATCAGGGCATTACATGTTTTCATATCCTAAAAATAAGACTTTATAAATATAAAATCTAACCAAAGTATTGAATACCTATATGAGTTTAAACAAAAAACAATTTACATGAGCTAATATAATATAAAGAGGGTTTTATGATGATGATGGTAGCTGGACTAAGCTCCATGTAACTGAAAATATGTCAAGCAGAGTGGTTAGTCTGATCTTTATTTTAGCTAGTTTGTTCTGGAAAAAATAATTAAACCTTTTGAAATGTTGGATTAAACCAAAAATGACCCATTCAAAACGATAGGGTAAAAAGTTTAAATGTAATTATTTGTATGTGATGGGGAAAGTCTCTAGATATACTGCTTATTAAATAAGTGAGGAAGGAATTTTAGATCTAATAATTGAAACTACTGTGTTTCAGTATGTTTGTAATGCTGGATAATTATTAAGGATATGCTCCATAGTTTTGGCTTCCTTACAACATAGAGAACATATTGAGTCTATATTTTCAAAAGAACTTAGCTAAAAAGACATTAAACATCACATGATCACCACAAGCCAGAAACAAGTCTGGGGATATTGGATGAGTAGACACTAGATGGGGATTTTATGCACAAGTCTTCTGGCATCCAATGATTACTCTAGCTTGCAGTGTGGCAATATGTATAGTGAGTTTTTGCCTGTTCTAAAAATACATTGGTAGGAAAAGCCTCAAGGTTGATTATAATTTTAAAAATCCAAGTCTTTTGGCTCCAGATACCAAAATGTAAATCTTTGACTTATATGTTTATTAGTAAATTTAAGTCTAGATTATGGTGGGTTAATTACTTCTTTATATATTATTATATATGCATCTCAGTATTTAATTTTTGTTGCAAATAATTTTTGATCTGGTGTAGTAGCTCTGGATGTGATTAATCCTTTAATGAAAAGATATTTGATTGGTAGTTGTGCAGAGTAGTGTTTAGTTATTATTCTTTTCAGTCAGGAGTACAATCAATGTAAACCTTAGCACTTCAGGGTACAAGTTTATAAGCCTAGTGATCTCATTTAGTGCTCTCTGCTGATGGTACATTGAGATACAGTGGAATGAGAGTCCATTGTGTTTGGCATGTTTTTGCATTAACTAATTGATATTGTTTCTTTTATGAGAATTTAACTTTTTGATGAAGTATATAGTGTACTTTATGGTAATCATATAATAGAATGTTTTTGAGAATATCAAAATATGATTGATATTTTTGCATGTATGGATAAATGTGCTGTAGATAGTGCATTAATTGCTATTTCTGCAGAGCTGAGAAAATTATTTTGAATTTCAGATCTCATAGCATTTTTAAAAAGATAAAAGAGAAAACATAAGAATTTTTTGTGGTGAGGCAGTGAAAAAAAGTTTATATATTACCAGAGAGAAAGTTCCAGGAAGAGTATTTTTCTTGTTGGATTTGTAATAATATTTTTCTGTATGACTGTTTAAATGTTAATTAGTTGATAGATATATTTTTGACAGCAATAAAGTGACTAAGATATCCATATATAATATGTGACTAATTGTTAGATTATTGATGCTATGTGAACTGTTGAGTAGCAAATTTTATTATAAAAGTCACATAGGTCAAATAATAAAGACTTGATCATCAAGAAAGCTTGCCATTACTAGAAAAATTGTTATAAAAAGTCATGTTCAAATAAAAAATAAATATTTAATAGTCAAATGCTTTATTGTATGGAGTTTGTAAGAAGTTCCAGCATAAAATGTGATATATCTGGGCACTGATTGTTTGATTACTTATTTTTAATTAATAATTGCAAGATTTCCTCTTGGAAGCTCATAAGAATTTTAAGGACTGGAAAAAATGAAACCATAACCCATAGTGAAATGAACCTTGATACCCAAAAGCCAGTACATTATTACTGCACTAAATTATACACAATTATTATAAATCATGATTTTGGTATGTGGAAGATTATGTAGCATTCATGCAACAGGATGAAATATAAATTGATCTTATCTTTAGTGCTTTCTGCATCATATGTACATATAAAATAAAAATACTCCATGAATTTTTCAATACCTTTGTGATAATAATTACTTATGTTTTAATGTACAATAATATTTTAAGCAGTATAATTTGATAGTAGATATTAAAAAAATGTCATCTTTACTATACATTCCAACATTTTAGATCGTAATGATCGATAGATTAAAAAAAATAATGAATATACAATTTTTTTAAAAAAATAAAACAACACAGCAAAAACTAATAATTTTCATTTTAATTAACATTTCTTAAAAAAATATTGAGTTCTAGAAGTAACAACAAGTCTATTTAATGTTGTGAGAAACAGAAAAGATTTCTATAAGAAAAAGAAATGATTAGTATTTAGTAGTTGTAAAAACTCTAATAATGTATTTTTGTATTATATAATTTTGTCTTGCTAAATTTATAAAGTGGCAATTGTTATTTCATCTAGAATGAGATAAAATTAACAGATTTATAAGAAAAAGAGATCTAATAGAAAATAGAAAAAAGTGAAAAATACATATATATCCTAATACAAAATTACAACTAACGGTAAATAGTAACATAGGATTTATTATTAATAAACTATTGGAAACCATAATTGTAGACTTGATTTCTAATTCTGATATATTAGTTGTTTTGATATTTTTTGCCCAATTAAATATAATCCATAAGTTATAGTTATATGCTCAGACTTTTAATCCCCACATGTAATAAAAAAATATTACAATAATATTTAGAAACTAAATAACAGCAATGATTCTTATTTTAAAGTATTGATACAATAATTAAAAGTAAGGTTTCATAGTAAGGCTTATTTTTTAAAACCATATAGAATTTAAATTTCAAACTAAAAAAACAACATATTTATTTATTGTAGAAAAAAGGTCCTAAACAATATAAGAGAATAGAAATTCCAATTTTATCTAGAGTAGAACTAATTTTATATTGTTAAATTATTGTGCTTTTGATCATAGACTTATAAGACTTTCATAGCATTTTAATATAACAATGGAAAGATTTAATATTTTTAGAACTACAGATGCTGATAGGTATTTTCTTTTTCCAAATTTATATGTATAGAATTTTTCTTCAGTAGTTTATTAAAAATTGCAAAACAGTAAATATAAAAAAAAAAATGCTTTTTTTAAAAGAATCTTCTATGAAAATTTAGCATTCATAATATATACATATAAAAACCACTAGTTAAAACTATTTTATTACAAATAGAAAAACAGTTGAATTGAATATCATTTCAATACTGAATTACATAAAAGGAGTACTACATGAAATTTTAAAGTTTAGTACTATGTACATGTTCAAAGATAGAAATTAAATTAAAAACATTTATTTCACAGTATCTAAATCAATCAAATAAAAGAATTACTAAACGTATATACAATGTATAAGATAAAAGTTCTATATCAAATTACATATATCATGACTTGAATAAAACTGAGCACTAATTCAATAAGCTAAAGAAGATAATATATTATTCTATCCTAATATTTGAAAACCAGGCACTCTTCACAAACCTGAGAGCTTAATTGCAAGTATAGAGGATTTGAACTCAGACTTTCAAGCACCCTTCAACTATCCACACTATCTTATACAACTGATACACATGAACACACATATGTAAAAAAGGTAAATAATCACCAATATATGTATTTCATGCTAAACCAGAACTCATCAGTTGGTCCAGATTATCATCTCCCACACATATATATAATCAGTGCTCAGTTTATAATGAGATAGCAAATCTTCATACTTCAATGGATATGTGTCAATCTACTCCAACCTCCAACTTTTTAACCATCCATATCATTGAAAATCTGATGATGAAAATCCAAATCCTATGCTGATGCCAATATTATCAGCATGGGATTTGAGTTTTCATCATCAGATTTTCAATGATATGTATGGCTGAAGAGTTGGAGGGTGGAGTAGATTGAAGCTGGTCATTAAAGTTTGAAGATTTGCTATATAAATGTAAACTGAGTGCTCATTATATATGTATGGGAGATGATGATCAGGACCAACAGATGAGTGCTGGTTCAGCACGAAATACATAAATTGGAAATCATTTATCTTTTTCACATGTGTGTAGTCATGGGTTTGGTTGTATCAGTTAGAATGGATAGCTAAAGGGAGCTTGAAAATCTGTGTTCAAATCCCCTATAATTATAATAAAAGATATGAGATTTTATATCTTCTATTATATAAGTATATGTAATAATAAATAGCCATAACTTTAAATATAAATAACTGAAATTGAAGTAACTGTACGTTCCATTGAGTTGTCATCAATAATTATGAAAAGATGGTTTGATACCATCTATCTTTTAGCTCTATTGTTATATATAAGTTTAGTTTGTTGATATAGTTTTAATCTGTAGAATGAATTTTGTTTATTATTTAAATTTATGTGCAGAGTAAATAATCTGAAATTACTATTGACACATTCAGAGAATCAAGACTCAGTTTTAGTTTTAATAACCTCTAAACATCAAATGAAAAATCAGTTTAATAATTGCAATAATAAATAATCATAAATAACAGAAATGGAGGTAGCTGCATTTTCCACTGTTATATAATATTAATAACTATAAAAACATAGAATAATATTATCTATCTTTTAGCTCTGTTATTATGTAAGCTTAGTTTTTTGGTGCTGTTTTATCCTATAGGCTAATTTGTCTATTATTTTAATTTATGTGTAGACTAAATAATCTGAGATCCCATTGACATATTTAAAGTTATGATTATTTGTTAAGATTTGAAATACCAGGCACTCTTATACCTGGAGCCCAATTGTAAATATAGGGGATTTGAACTCAGATTTTCAAGCCACTTCAACCATCCACACTATCTCATATTACTGATTGACATGGCCATACACATGCAGAAAGGATAAATAATCACCAATATATATATATATAAATTATTAATCAATGTCTGTATTCCAATTATAATAAAATATATATAATTATTCAAAACAATACAATAATTAATACAGTAAAAATATTTTAAAAAACAGATATATACCACAATTTAATAGAAGTACTTTCAACTATCTATGTAATCATTGTCAACTAGATTCAAATTGTATTATAAAAAACCGTTACAAATGTAAACAAAAAGTAATACGTCATACATCAATTTTCCCACAATTCATTAATTTTTACATTGGCAGCTTGTCTATTTATCAAATGTTGCTTTTCACTTTTTATTAACATAGCTTCTTTAATTTTTTTAATAAAAAATGAAAAGCAACATTTGATAAATAGACAGGCTGCCAATGTGAAAATTAATGAATTGTGGGAAAATTGATGTATGACATCTTACTTTTTATTTACATTTGTAATGGTTTTTTATAATATAATTTGAATCTAGTTGACAACGACTACATAGATAGTTGAAAGTACTTCTATTAAATTGTGGTATATATTTGTTTTTTTAAATATTTTTACTGTATTAATTATTGTATCGATTTGAATAATTATATATATATATATATATATATATACTTCATGTTGAACCAGCACTCATCAGTTGGTCCAGATTATCATTTCTCATAATATATACAATCAGTGCTCAGTTTATATTAAGAGAGCAAATCATTATAATTCAATGGACAGGTTTTAGTCTACTCCAACTCTTCAGCCATCCATACCATTGAAAATCTGATAGCGTTCCCCAATCTTATGCTGATGCCAAAATTGTCCTATGATTATTTATTATTACATTTATTAAACTGATATTTCATTTTATATTTGTTAAATCTATGAGTCATTCTCGATACTTTGAATATATCAACAGTGATTTCAAATCATTTAATCTGTACATAAATTAAAGTAATTGACAAAAATTAACCTATAGTTTAAAATTACATCAAAAAAACTAAGCTTATATAATAAAAGAGTTTTAAAATGATTGATATCATTCTATCTTTTTGTAGTTGTTGATGTTGCATAACTCAGTGGGAGGTATAGTTACTTTTAGTTCAATTATTTTTATGATTATATGCATCTTTTATAGATGGTCCAGAAGATTGGTGTATTTAAAAATAAAAATGGTGAGTTAAAAGAAAATAAATGAAAAAGTCCGCTATATTAAAATTATAAAACACAATGTGTAAAAAAACAGTCTGAAAACTTTAAATAAATAAATTTAAAAATGGATGACATTTAATTACTTTATACTAATAACTGAAACACACGGGCTCATTATATACCTGTGTATATAATAAGCCTGTGTGTTTCAATTATTACATAAGTAGAGATGTCTGACCATCCCTTGTATATGTATTAAATGGATTATATCCTGTACACGAGAGGTCAGATTGACTTTAGGTCAACATGGGTGTGACAAGAATCTCAGCCTCAGAGTGGCCTTTGAGCATTCCATCATCAGATTTTCAATTGGATGGACGGTTGACGAGTTGGAGTGTGGAGTAGATTGAAACCTGTCTAGTAAAGTATGAGGTTTGGCTATCTTAATATATATCTGAGCACTTATAGCATATATGTGTGGAGATGATAATCTGGACCAACTGATGATTGCTGGTTTAGCATGAAATGCGTATATTGGTGATTATTTATATTTTCAACATATATGTTTCTCAAGTGTATCAGTGTTATGAGATAGTGTGGAGAATGGTGGGTTGTGTGAAAGTCTGTGCTCATATACCCTATATATTACTTTATACTAAAGAAAGTGTTTTTAGGAAAAATTGTTAAAATCTTTATTTACTCTAATTATAGTTGTCTAGAAATATATAATTTTAATGTCCAATTAATTCCACATTCTTATTATTCTTCTTAACAATTTTTCAATAAAAAAGAACTTACGTTTTGTGTGATTTTATTAACATAATAAAAAATTTACATTTCTGAATAATATATAAATAAAATACTGCTTTTTTCTTTATAAATCTTGTTTTATTATGTGAACTATTATAAAATAAATAAATAACACTCGTTTTCGATTGCATTCTTTTATAGTCTTCATTAAGGACCAACCGAAAAAATGCATAAAAAACAATAAATACAAATATTCCACAATAATCCAAATACATTTGTTATATATAATATTTGTATTTATATTTATTGTTCCTTGAAAAAGACTATAAAAGCATATAGTCAAAATGCTGGAATGTTACTTATTTATTTTATAATAGTTCATATTAAATATTTGAAATACAGACATTCTTCATATACTTGGAGCCTAATTGTAGATATAGAGGATTTGAACTCAGACTTACAAGTACTTCACATGACCACACATATGTAGAAAAGATAAATAATCACCAATATACATATTTCATCCATTGATGGTATGAGATAGAGTGGATAGTTGATGAGTATTTGAAAGTCTGAGTTCAAATCCCCTATATCTATAGTTTATATTATAAAATAAGCTTTATAAAGAAGAAGAGCATATGTTTTATTTATGTGAAGAAATTAATGGGCCACTTTTAAAGACTGTGATTGTTGGTTATTAATTTAATTTATTCTTAATAATAGTTATTCTTTTCTTAATCTAACTTTCTAATAACTATAGCTATTTTATAACCAAATTAATTAGCATACTTAATTAGATTATAATATCATATGCAACATCCAAGAGATAAATTTATAAATTAACTTTAAATGAGCAACTCTTTTATGAAGTACTGGTGTTTAAATTGTTTATTTAGTGTAAGTAATATATATATATATATATATATATATATATATATATATATATATATATATATATATATATATATATATAAACTCTATAGAAATTTCAGTCAGATATGCCAATTATCATTTATTATGCCATTTTCCTTTTTCATTATATGCATAGATTTTTTTATTAATATAAAAGTCACAAGCTTTTAAATTCCATTTCTGAAGATCATACATGTATTGGCAATGATTTTATATATACCTATTGATGAAATATCAATAACATTAAAATAATCAATCCATACAATTTCATTGATGATTTTTTTAATAAAAATATTTGAGTCTTTATAAAAAAAAATCTATTTTTATGCAAGAATTATTTGATTAGAAGATCAATTTATTTGAATGAATATCCAGAAAGGACATCATTATTTAAAGCAAGACTTATATAGGAAAAATAGTCCTTGACTTAGTGTCTCCATATATTTTCTATGAGAAAATATCTTATGATGAAGAATGTGTGGGACATTATTATAAAAATGAACTTCAGTAGACCAGTAATATTTCTCATGGTAATATTTGATAGCATATTGGAATATGATAAGAGGTTTTTACTCCAGTATGGATGCAATTGGACTTTAGTAATATTTTTAGAACTAACTTTTGATAGATGAGAAATATATATTTAAATTACAGTCTATACTTATGCCTACATAGGATGGAGTAGAATCATATTTCAATCTATTGTTATAAAAACTTATATTTAATTTATAATTTTTTTGTTTGTTTAAGTTTAAGGTATTGTGACTATAATGTTAGGGATTAGACTCTAATTTTGAAAAAGGATTTCCAAATTTGTTATACTTTCATTAGTCATCTTCAAGATAAATAAATTTTCAACAATTTATTTTTGGAAAATTATCACTTAAAAATAGTTAAATTTTACTGTCGATAAGTAATTTTATAGTTGTCTTTAATTCAAGAACTTTAGAAGCCTTTACAAAAACACTACTTTCCCAAACAGATCAATAACTATGATTAGCTTAATAAACTATATCTAATTTACTTTGAAAGTTGCCAGAAATGATTAAATTTTTTCCTAGTCTTATGTTCTACATTTGCGAATTATTTTAATAATAAATATTTTTTTTTTAATTTTTATGTATATTATAGTTTTTTTTAATGATTTAAAAAAATATTTAATTTTGATAATTGTCTCACTGAAAAAAATGTATATTTGACTAACTCTTAAACAAATACTATTTTAAATGAAAAGCAAAGTGAATGTTTTTTTTTTTACTTCATCTGGCTCTTCCATGAATTTCAGTTCACAGGCATGATAAGCAGATACAGGGATCTATATATCTAGTAAAGATCGGTACAGTTAGTCAATTTTCAGATGACAATAACTGAATGCATAGTGGATTGGAAGGAATATGAAACCTGAGTACCAGTAGTACTTGTTCAGTTGATTACTATATTGCTGCTTTAACCCAAAAGATCAAAATAAGTCAAAAGATTTTGTGATATTTGAGCACCAGAAATAGAAGATTAAGCTTGAAAGCTCAATTATATTGGATGTAACTGGAAGATATATAGACCAGTTGATAAATAAGTATATAGATGTATTATCACAAAAGTAAATAGTAGAGTAAGTAGAAAAATTGATAAATATCTCTCTATATATACATATATAAGAAGATAGAAATAGAAAGCAGTGGAAATGTAGATAGATAGATAGATAGATAGATAGATAGATAGATAGATAGATAGATAGATAGATAGATAGATAGATAGATAGATAGATAGATAGATAGATAGATAGATAGATAGATAGATAGATAGATAGATAGATAGATAGATAGATAGATAGATAGATAGATAGATAGATAGATAGATAGATAGATAGATAGATAGATAGATAGATAGATAGATAGATAGATAGATAGATAGATAGATAGATAGATAGATAGATAGATAGATAGATAGATAGATAGATAGATAGATAGATAGATAGATAGATAGATAGATAGATAGATAGATAGATAGATAGATAGATAGATAGATAGATAGATAGATAGATAGATAGATAGATAGATAGATAGATAGATAGATAGATAGATAGATAGATAGATAGATAGATAGATAGATAGATAGATAGATAGATAGATAGATAGATAGATAGATAGATAGATAGATAGATAGATAGATAGATAGATAGATAGATAGATAGATAGATAGATAGATAGATAGATAGATAGATAGATAGATAGATAGATAGATAGATAGATAGATAGATAGATAGATAGATAGATAGATAGATAGATAGATAGATAGATAGATAGATAGATAGATAGATAGATAGATAGATAGATAGATAGATAGATAGATAGATAGATAGATAGATAGATAGATAGATAGATAGATAGATAGATAGATAGATAGATAGATAGATAGATAGATAGATAGATAGATAGATAGATAGATAGATAGATAGATAGATAGATAGATAGATAGATAGATAGATAGATAGATAGATAGATAGATAGATAGATAGATAGATAGATAGATAGATAGATAGATAGATAGATAGATAGATAGATAGACAGATAGATAGACCGATAGATAGACAGATAGATAGACAGATAGATAGACAGATAGATAGACAGATAGATAGACAGATAGATAGATAGATAGATAGATAGATAGATAGATAGATAGATAGATAGATAGATAGATAGATAGATAGATAGATAGATAGATAGATAGATAGATAGATAGATAGATAGATAGATAGATAGATAGATAGATAGATAGATAGATAGATAGATAGATAGATAGATAGATAGATAGATAGATAGATAGATAGATAATTGGATAGATGAATATACAGTTACAGTCAGATGAGTATAATATAGAAAAGGAAATTAATAAGCAAATCGAAAAATAAGTAAGGCTTATAAACTTAAATTTATAATCCAATTTAGTCCTGATATTTTTAGCAACATTCTTGTATAACAAAACACTAACAAAGCCAAGCATGGCAAATGTAAATCCAATCCAAATTAAAAATAATAATAATAAAAATGTTTATTGTTATGAAATTGCTTTTCATAAAGTTTCTAGCAAAACAAAAAATAAATCTAGCTATAAACAAAACTGTTTTATGCCAATTTTTATAACTATGATTGCATTTCCGGGAATTTTGTATTTACTACATAAAAAATACAGGTTTATGCTTAATAAAATCTTTTGTTTATTTAAAATGAAAAACATCTGCTTTCATGAAATCAGAGCTTTTCTACTTCTGAAGCTTTCTTTTCATTAGCATGAGAAGAGATTTTATACATTAAAATTTTTAATGCATTATTTAAAATGGTATTCTAATTGAAATTGAAGATAATGGACATAAAGTTTTATTTATTTGTTATTTTTATAAAAGCAAAAACCTTTTCACTACAATAATTTACATGCATTTTTAAGCCTATATTTAACGTTAGAGAATAATTAAAATCACTAATCCTTAATTATTTATTAAAAATCTTATGATCAATGATTAAATAAAAAATATATTCTACTAATATAATTATTATTTATTTCTTTATCTTTCCTATTGTATTGCCAAATCCCTATAAGTAGGAATTCTGAAGAAGATTGCTGGGGCAATCGAAACTGTCACATTAGGTTGTAAAAACAGCATTGTAAAAGTAATAAAGAACATAGATGATATTAATATCATATTATGTATTTCATTGATGAATTTTACAATAATATTTTTAATAATTATAATATCTGATTTTTAAGGCTAAAATCGCTTAAATTTTTATTAGATTTAAATGTTTTAATATAATATTATTTAATATCACTGCTTCCAAAATGAATTAATTAGATTCAATAAATTTGATCTTGGAACAACAGTTACAGCACAACCATAGAAATCAGTTATCACTTCAACGATAGAGACAATACATGAAAAAAATATTTAAGAACCCATTCATAATATCTTCACTATTTCATAATTGATGTTTTATCAAGGAGAATGGAATGATTGGACACAACAAACTAGCTCCTGGTTTATGTAAGTTTTACCTGAAAAAATTTTTAATATTAGACTTGTCACTCTTAGCAAATTAAATAGCTATGTTGAAATCACAATAGAACAGCTTAAAAAAAATAAACATCTGGGAAGCACATCGGTTAATAATCCCAGAGCCACACACCAAAACCCAAAACTGGGCTTAACCAACCATAGGATAACCTTGTTATTTAAATACTGGGCTCTGGAGCCAAAGTACCTTGCTTTTGTAATCAAATTAAATCTTGAAGCTATGCCAACTCTATCCTTCCTTTGTCATTGATGGCATATCACAAAAGTAGATCTGACGTGCCCCAGATGCCAGAGAGAAGAGGAGTCCTACAACCACCTCATTACAACATGAAACAAATAATATATAATAACATCAAGACAGACTACTACACTATAATCTCGCTGCAAAAAAGCATCAAAACTAAACAATTCCCAATCATCAGATTATCAGTTTTTATAACATATTCAATCTGTTTTGTGAGGTGTAAAATGACATACAAACAGCCTCACCCAGATCAAAATGCCTGTTTTACGAAAACAATGGAAAAGATTAAAAATAGAGATCAACTATTGTCATCAATATTTATTTTTGAAGAGAATTGGAAGCAATACAAACTTTCCAATCACTCAAATATACATGGATAATCACATCAATTGTCAACATTGGACAATATTATATAACTTGAGTCTTTCAAATTTCAATTGTTTAACAATTGTCTCAATCATTTAAAATGTGTGGGTTTTTTTTCATTCCTTTATTTATGTTGCTTTATACAAAATGTAACCTTTATTAGACCTAATAAAATTTGTTTTTAAAGTAATTAAATAGCACAAATTGTTATTTATATATATTTTGTTATTAATAAAATATAATTATAGGATTGTATATCTATATTATTATATACATACAATAATTGTTCTATAACAGGTATTTTATTATATGCAAATCTAGGACAAATAAGTTTAAATGAAGAGTATAGTTATAAATTATATATATATACATATATATATATAAAATTATTCTATAACGGGTATTTTATAATACTTATATAAAGAGTATATAGTATAAAGGAAGAGGATAGTTATGAATTTATATATATAATTATTTTACAAAGGATATTTTATTTTATTTGTATATACTAAATTAAGAGTAATAAGTTTAGAAAATCGTTATGCATTTTTGAAAAGTTGAGGTTTAGAGATATCCAAAATCATGTGTGTAATATGTTTTAATTAAAATATCATAACAGTTATACATTACTAACCAAATTTTTAGCACACTTATTTTAATATGCATTTTAAAAAAGACTACCTTGAAACCTTTCTAACAATGATGATAATAATAATACATCATTGCTTTTTTTTCACGTAGTGAAATGTGTTGATGGGGAGATGAACCCAGGTCAGCTGCTTGAAAGTCAGCTATGCTAACCACTAGGCCACCAAAGCTTGACCATATATCATTAATTTTTTATCAATTTTATCAATTTTAACTACATTTTTAATCCTTGACTTGTTTTTTTTTTTTTCAAAACATCACTACGCTTTTCAAGTTTTTTTTATTTATTACACCTTTGCATTCTCTATTATAATATCATTTAACATTTCACTCAATAGTTTATATCTTTAATGCATGCTTAATTTTGTACTCATTTTTGTAATTTTTTCTTCAATAATATTTTTTCAATTTTTTCAACAAATTCTATAATTTAATTTCTAACTTTTGTATTTTTTTTTTCAGGCCGATAATTTTAAAAATTTCACTTGTTGTCTTATTATAATTACTAAAATTGTTGGTTCATAAAACCTTATCATATTTGTTAAACTATTTCACTTTTTTTTTCTATAATAAATCTTTGATAAATCACAAATAATTCATTTACCATAAATTATCACATGAACTGTCACATTCTTCAGTCTTACATATTGCTGTATTAGCACATAATTTTTCACCCACTCTATTATACTTATTATCTTTAATAAGTAATGATATATGGCAGATAACAGTGCTTAATAAATCTTTATCCTTTGTTCTATCCAACATCCTCAGATAACCTTAAAACATCACATGATCACTATCTTCCATGCTTGCTCATAACTGTTATTAAAATAGGCAGAACTCTCTCCATACAGTAGTGCCACTCTAAGCAAGACAGAGTAATCAATGGATGCCAGAAGGATTGTGCATAAAATCCCCATCTAGTGCCTACTCATCCAATATCCAAGATTCAAGGCTCCTCACTGATGAAGGCCATAAGCCAGAAACTAGTTTGGGGATATTGGATGAGTAGACACTAGATGGGGATTTTATGCACAAGCCTTCTGGCATCCATTGATTACTCTGTCTTGCTTATTAGAGTGGCACTACTGTATGAAGATAGTTTTGCCTATTTTAATCCTCAGATAAGTTTCAACTTGGATCTTGGGAAAGTACAACTGGACTTTTAGAATCTAATACACTTTTGTTCCAGCTGCTACCATTTATCTCTATATTATACTATCAAGCTATCAGCCCAAACTGAATAACATATAAATGTTTTTGATCTAAGCCAACTTGCTTGTATAGTTCTGTAGATCTGAATTCAATTCAGTTTCTGTATATATTATGGTGTTCTTATGTTTTTAATAACTGTAGACATCTTTATCCTATGACCATGATTTGGTATAAAGCAAAAAACTATCACATCACCTATCATATGTTTCAACTTATGTGTTGCGGATCCAGCAATATACTTCATTATCAACTCTATTCTGCTTATTTTAGACTTAGATTAAATTCATTTATATATTTTTCAGATTAAGCAATAGCTTGATAGTATAACTAGGGTAAATGATAGTAGCTTCAAGAAGAGTAAATTAGATCCTAAAGGTCCAAATGCACTAATCCAAGATCTAAAGCTTCTCTCTGATTAAAGCCATAAGCTTGAAAGTAGTCTAAGAATTTTGAATGAAGACAGCCCAGGATAGGTATTTATTAAGCACTGATCTGACACCTGTAATTACTTATTAAAGCTTACAGTAAGTGGAATAGAGAAGGTAAAAAAGTACATTGCTAATTTATTTACCATATTAATAGTTTAATATTTTCTATTATAATTGGATAGTAGATAGAAAACTGAAATTATAAACTGAATCTGAAAAATTTTTAAAAATCTAGATGAATAAGAAATTTTAAGACCAAAAGAAAGGAAGATAAGAATTAGAATACACTCAACCATGCTATATGGACTAAAGATTAAGATTTATTTAATCAAGTATATTGATTATCACAAAATTAATTAAATATCATATAATATTCAATTGACCAAACACTTCACTACTTTTACAATGCTTTATTATTCACCCTTTCCTGCAGTTAACAGTTTCAATTCCCCATCAATCTTCTTCAGAACTATGACATAATACAAACATATGAGTATACATATACATGAACATATAATTTACAATCTATATACATCTTATAATATCTTTATTTTACATTATTGTTATTCATTTCTTACCCTTTTACATTCTATATTTATTAATCAAAATATTTCCTACCCTTATACACACACACACACACACACACATACATATATATATATATATACATACATATATATTTTTCCCATATATATATATATATTCTACTTTTATTCTTTATTTTATCCTATTCTCATAATATATAACTCTAAGTTAATATCTTTAATATTATACATTATTATTATTCACTTTACTAACAATTATTAAATAACTTACAATCTATTTTACCTCATAATATAATTCTAATCACCTTTGTTATCTCCTAACCTCAATGCTAAATTCAAATTTTAAAAATCTTAAAAATTTTTAAAATCTCCAAAAATGTTACCAGTATATTTTGATTACCCTCTTTACATTTACATATATATTAATAGTATCTACCTCTTCCTATTTTTTTTCCATATGTCAGCATCGGCTGGGAGGCGAACCTGCACAACCATATGCGACCAACTGCTTGCTTGCAAGGCAGCTGCGCTGACCTCTCGGCTAACAACGCTTGTCTACCTCTTTCTATTTTATAACTAAATTTTTTTTAAAAAAAATATTTTTATTTTTTATTCTCATTACTCTTTAAACACTCCACTTTAATTTAATATCTTTTATATTTTTATTTTTATCCATTTTACCAACTATCAATATTCATAATCTATTCATTGGTAAAACTGACTTATAGCAATCTCGACACTTCGCTCTCTATTTTTAAAAAAACTTAACTACATTTTTTTTCCAATTAAATGTATCCAACTTTAATCAATGTATCTAAATATAAATAAAATATATCTAAGTATAAATGTTAAAAAAAAAAATTAAAAAAACTTACATTTTGATGCGTAGTTTTCACTTGTAATGTATATCTAGCGGTCTTACCTGTATATATAACTATAAAGAAATAAACTATATTAACTATAAATGTTTTTACATAAAGATGAATAAATAAAAAAAAAATGAACGAACTTACATTTCCTGCAGGCAGGATCCGTGTTTCGAAGTACATTATTCTCACTATGTAATTGCAAAGTATATCTAACTATAAATGTATTTTTTACATGAAGATTAATAAATAAAATGTAATAAAACTTACATTTTTATGCTCTGTTTAGAGAAGATAAGTGTGACCAATAAAGTTCCTACTGTCAAAATTATGAACTACTTTTGTCACATATAATTTTTGCTGCATGTAATTCCCCTCCCCCTCCCCCATGTCCATTTACTTTTTTGCCAAAAAAAGATTCAAGTCAATGTTAAAACAGTTGTTCACAATTTGACATACTTGGTTTTAACATTGATTTGAATCTTTTTTCGGCAAAAAAGTAAATGGACGGTGGGGGAGGAGAAGGGAATACATGCAGCAAAAAGTACACGTGACAAAAGTAGTTCATAATTTTGACAGAAGGGACTTTATTGGTGACACTTATCTTCTCTAAATAGAATGTAAAAATGTAAGTTTTATTACATTTTATTTATTAATCTTCATGTAAAAAATACATTTATAGTTAGATATACTTTGCAATTACATAGTGAGAATAACGTAGTTCGAAACACGGATCCTGCCTGCAGGAAATTTAAGTTTGTTCATTTTTTTTTATTTATTCATCTTTATGTAAAAACATTTATAGTTAATATAGTTTATTTATTTATAGTTATATATACAGGTAAGACTGCTAGATATACATTACAAGTAAAAACTATGCATCAAAATGTACGTTTTTTTTAATTTTTTTTTTTTAACATTTATACTTAGATATAGTTTATTTATATTTAGATACATTGATTAAAGTTGGATACATTTAGTTGGAAAAAAAATGTAGTTAAGTTTTTTAAAAATAGAGGGCGAAGTGTCGAGACCGCTATAAGTCAGTTTTACCCTATTCATCATATAATTTATAATGTTTTAACATTTAATTTTATTATTTTATTATTTTAAACACACTTTCAAATTATTTTTTAACTCACCGCTATATCTCCTAATCTCAACTGCTACAATCAATTTTAAAAAATAACCGTTAAACTTTTTATTACCCCCCCTTCCTCTTTAATTTATTAGCAGCTCCCTCTTCTGATTTTTATGTAACTAAAATTTTTTAATTAAATTAATAAACTAGGACCTAGCTTTCTAATGTCTACAACACTCCTTAAAAAAATTATATCTTAATGGCATGTCGAGCTTGAAACCCCACAATATCTATTTTAAGCATTTATTTTATATAGGGCATGTTTATAAATTCTAATACATTAAAGATCAGCCTGTCAAGCTATTGTGCATGCACTTTTTATGAATGTTAATAATAAATGAATATTTTGACTCCCAACACAAGATATAGTATTTAGGAAAGAATAAAATGAATCCACTTATTCTATCCAACCCAAATGCTTATATATGGGCAACTCTCAAGCTATTGCAAAACCATTGAAAATTAGAATAAGTTAACAATAATTTCCGTGAAACGAACAACAGATTTCTTACCAATATGTTTGGACTAGGAGTTATTTTTTAGTGTCATTATCATTTTCACTTTCAACCATCTATCCAATAATTTTGTGTTTGTAAAATAGTAATTTATTTCTCATTTTGAATCTTAGCTACAACATAATTTAGATAATGCTGCTGCTTTCGTCATGGATGTATCAAAGTTTCTTTGTATTAATTTTTCCATATAAATAACATATTTGTGAAAATCAATTCATATGTTGTGCAAAGATTTAGTAGCAGCAGATCATTCAAGATCTCGGAATCAATATTATTGTATTTATTAATTTTGTGCTATAATTTACTGTTCTTAGCATTAAAAAGAATTTGAACTTAGGACTTTGCAGTCTATATTGATCCTCCACTTCATCTCAAACAACCAACACACATGACCACCTACATGAAAAAAAGATTGATGATCACCAATATACCTATTTCATGCAGAACCAACACTCATCAGTTGGACCAGATCATAATCTTTCACACATATATACAATCAGTGCTTGGTTTATATTGAGATAACAATTCCTTAAGCTTTAATGTGCAGGCTTCAATCCTCTCAACCTTCCAACTACCCAACTATCTACTTTATGGTAAAATGTTCTTAGCATTGCATATGTTAACATCTCTAAAAAATAAGTTTTTATTGATTATGGTGCAATAATAATATACAACAAGAAATAAAAATGAATTATCAATTTAAGTTTAAAAATGAACACATGTACTAATGGATATTCGAATTTTTAATATATTTTTTCATTGATGCATTTAGAAAATCCAAACAAAAAATATTAAATTAGCCTCAAAGAGAATGGGAATACAACACAATGCAGTCACTTTTTATTCAATAATCTGCCCTTTCATAAGGCATCAAGTTTCAATATGAATAGCTATATAAATGGCTTGTTTACTAATGTACCCTTTTAATATTTTAGATAAGCACACTTATTTCTCTATAATATATTAACCATGAATGTAAATGAGAACTTCATTTTTTAATCTTATACAATGTTAGAATTTACCATTATATAATGCTTGAATATCCTAACACCTCACTGATGATGGCAGAAGCAGAAACTGGTCTGGGGCTGGGCATATTCTGCAAAACTTGTTAAGAGCTTATTTGTGAGCTCTATATATAGCATATATATATATATATATGTTTTGTGTATAAAAATATAAGGCACTGAGAGTAAAAATAAATAAAGAATATTTAAACTATACTGTGTGGATTCTTTTGGAATTGTAATTACATTCTTTAGAAAATGATTAGGTATGCCTGTTGAAAAAGAGAGCATATTTTTTTTATATAAAACATTACAAATATTCCATAAAATAAAAATTTACAATATAATTTCTTCTAACATAGTAAAGTTAAATTGCTTGATCAAACTTTTAATTGAAATCATCACAAACATACAGATTAAATCACCCATCCATGTAACAAAGAATGAGCATCAAGTTGATTTTTAAATTCAAGCATAGATATTATTAATATCAAGAAAAATATTCGTCTAAAGGCAGAAACTTCTGGGTTAATCTAATAACAGCCCACTTTATATTACATCATGTAACAATGTCAAAATAAAAGAATGGTTGTTTTGTTTTTATAAATAGTTAACCATAAAATAATAAGTTATAATTTCTTATTTCAATAAGAGCACATTTACTTTGGATAAGTATATGGTTTGAAAAAGTGGAAAGTAACAGACTTTGAACTCAAGATTCATAAATTGTAACCCAGCATTCTCGTTTGTAATAGTTAAATAAATGTTTTATGAACCCCATGTATTATTTTTTATTTATATAAAACATAAAAATGCACTATTTTACCAATCACAAAAAATATGTATTGTCTTAAAAGAATCCTTTTGTTTATCTTAGAACATGCAATTATAAATGTCTAGCAAAAATTTAAATCATATAAAACATTATGTTGTAATATGAGAATTGCATCTTGTGCATAATTAAAAATTAAATTAAATTTTAAAAAACTTAATTCTTTTTTGTAAATATTTGAACTTCCTACATATATCATAGGTTAGTAAAAATATCTCAAATAGTCCCAAGGGAACCACCCTAACACAAAACATGGCACTAAGTAAATAAATAATCAGTTAAAAATATCTATACCAAAAAAAAAAGAACGTGACTTTAATTTGAATATCTATTTAAAAATATACTTTTTTATTTTTGTAGAATATATGAGAATTTTACCAATTAAATATTTTATAAGATGTCAATAAATTATGCATTATAATATTTTAACATAATGTAAATAAAACAAAAAGACAGATTTTGATTTTACGCTGTGTGACTGAAATTAAAATAGAAGTAGTAAAATATACATATTTGTATAGGTTTTAGTGATTCTGAATGAAAGCAGAGAGAAAACTAAAAATGTTTATAGAATATTAATACATCTCCAAAGAGTAAAAAATTAAGTTTTTTTTTTAATATGAGTCTAAAGGGAGAGTCAAAAAAAGAAAACAAACTAAAAGGAAGCAATTAGAAAACATGAAAAGTGAACAAAAACTCTTTGACTTCTTGGTTATTTAACTATTGGGAAAAAAATGTCTTGAAAAATTAAAAATTAATGTCTTAAAGAAATGAGAATAGAAATAAACGGTGAAGAAAATTAAAGTTTAGAAGTTAAAGAGCAAAATTCATTGAATATTTATAGGAGAGCAGTATTCAAAAAAGTTATTTGACATTCCAAAGGGAAATAAAATTCTGTTAAGACTAAGCAGAGTGAAACTAATATAAATAAGAAGGTCGGGAGAAAAATTAAAACAAAGATGCCTTGCGTTGTTAGCCGAGAGGTATCGCAGCCGCCATGCAAGCAAGTAGTTGGTTGCAGACGGTTGTGGGTTCGCGTCCCGGCCGATGCTATGACATATGAAAAAAAAAAAAAAAAGATTGAATATATAATAATGAGAAATTTTGATTGAAATATTGTTATATAAAATAATTTTAAAATGGCATTCAGAATAAAACAATATAATTCGTATATATATAAAATACATATTTTGCGGGTTCATCCGTGTTAAAAACTTTTAATACCAATACACTGACGTTTCGACTTGGTCACACAAGCCATCCACAGAGTTATAAAAAGGCAGAAAGACGGTTGTAGAGGCGCCACAATCACCGGTTTGAATAAAACATTAAAAATCCCACCAATAGCAAAAATGTTAAATTTAAGAATGTTTTTTAAAGAAATCTTTCCAAATAGGAGGAAGTTTGCACGTATCATCTCGCTTATTGATACAATCTGGCCTTTTAAGTATCTCAATGGCTTCTCTGATTTTGCATTGGTAGAGATTATCACATCTGGATATGATCCCGGTACCAGAAAAATCTATTTTATGACCTGAATCTATAGTATGGAGTGAGAGTGCTGATGATGATGAGTGTTGTTTAACTGCATTAGCATGCTCATCTCTCCCAACACTGATGCGACGATTACTCATACCTATGTAAGAAGCTTTACAATTTTTATATGAGACCTGATAGACACCATGAGACTCAAGAGGGACTGAATCCCTAGGCTTGGTTATTATATTGCTGATCTTTTGATGAGCAGAAAATGCTGTATCTATATTATAGCGTTTTAATATACGTCCGATACTGTCTGTAGTTCCTTTTACATATGGAACACAAATCCTAATAGCTGACTTATCATCTTTTTGTTTCCTATTTTGTCTATTTTGGGCTTGAAATAAGGCTTTTTTTATAAATTTGTAATTATAACTATTTGCTAATAAAACACTATTAATATGATTTATTTCTTCTTTCAGATGTGTGTCATCTGAAAGATTATTCTCTAAAAAGATTTGGCTACAAAACTATCTTAGTTGGGGGATGATGAGAATGTAAATTTAAAAATTTTTTTTTGGGGGGTTTCTTTTTTTAAAATTGTTTTAAGTTTTTAAAGGTTTAAAAATTTTAAAATGGTAAAAAAAAAAAAGAAAAAATTGAAATGCTAATTAGAACACAATCCCCAAACATTATGTATCCAAATCAAAAAACCGTTTACAATTTATCTAAGAAAGCCCTCTCTACAGATGAAATTTCGGTTTTAGAAAAAGGTTTCAATTTTGCTTTAACACCTTCCCGGATACCTTTTGAGAAAATTGTCTGTAATGTTGAATCAGCTCTCGATAAAATTGATTCTACATCGGTGATTTAGTAGAGCTGAGATTTGTAATATTTTAAAAAAAGCTAAGCTTCTAAAAATAATTTTTCAAAGAAAGAAAGACAAGATTAAATAATATAAAATCGGACAAATCAATTGTTGTACTTCCAGCTGATAAAGGTAGTGAAGTTGTAATGGATCGTGACATTTACCATAATAAAATTTTAGATCTGCTTAGTGATAAAACTTATAAACTATCAAAAAGAGATCATACTACATATTTGGAAAAAACAACAAAAGCTATTATTAATAAATCACCTATTGAAACAGAGATAAAAAATAAAATAATCCCTCGTGAAAAATCTTGTGTCTGTCCAAAATTTTATGGACTTCCAAAAATTCACAAACCAGATACCCCTCTTCGTCCAATAGTAAGTGCAATAGGTTCTCCAACTCATAGTTTAGCTAGATACTTATCGGATTTCATGAAACCTACAATCCCATCTATTAAATCATATATTAAAAACTCTCTTCATTTTATTTCTGTTTTAAAAAGTTTAAAAATTAATGCTAGTGACATTCTGGTCAGTTTTGATGTCATGTCTTTGTTTACAAACATTCCAATTGATGAAGCTTTAAATATAATCTCACAACGTTGCAATTTACCAGACATATTATTGCTTTGATTAAAATTGTCTCTTAAATAATATTTTGTATAAATGGACAGCATTAAGACAAGTTTTTGGTACTCCTATGGGCTCACCTATCTCAGGAGTAATAGTGATTTATTATGGAATATATAGAAATCGTGTTTAGAATCATCATCTTTAAAACCTCTCATTTGGCTCAGATAATAGATGAATTTTGTCATATGGCAACATGAAAAATACATTAGATGATTTTTTCTTACATTTAAATAATATGCATCCTCATATTAAATTTACAATGGAGACAGAGTCTGATGGAAAACTCCCTTTTCTTGATGTTCTAGTCACCAGAACACCAAATAGTTTATCTTTTTCTATTTACAGAAAGGATACACACACAGACAGATATTTACATTTCCATTCTCATCATCACCCAACTCAGATAGTTTCTGTAGCCAAAACTCTTTTAAATAGAGCAATTAACCTTTCAGATGACACACATCTGAAAGAAGAAATAAATCATATTAATAGTGTTTTATTAGCAAATAGTTATAATTACAAATTTATAAAAAGTCTTATTTCAAGCCAAAATAGACAAAATAGGAAACAAAAAGATGATAAGTCAGTATTAGGATTTGTGTTCCATATGTAAAAGGAACAAGACAGTATGGATATATTAAAACGCTATAATATAGATACAGATTTTCTGCTCATCAAAAGATCAGCAATATAATAACAACCTAGGGATTCAGTCCCTCTTGAATCTCATGGTGTCTATCAAATCTCATGTAAAAATTGTAAAGCTTCTTACATAGGTATGAGTAATCGTCGCATCAGTGTTGGGAGAGATGAGCATGCTAATGCAGTTAAACAACACTCATCATCATCAGACTCTCACTCCATACTATAGATTCAGGTATAAAATAGATTTTTTGGTAGGGATCATATCAGATGTGATAATCTCTACCAATGAAATCAGAGAAGCATTGAGATACTTAAAAGGCAGATTGTATCAATAAGCGAGATGATATGCAAACTTCCTCCTATTTGGAAAGATTTCTTTAAAAAACATTCTTAAATTTAACATTTTTGCTATTGGTGGGATTTTTAATGTTTTATTCAAACCGGTGATTGTGGCGCCTCTACAACCGTCTTTCTGCCTTTTTATAACTCTGTGGATGGCTTGTGTGACCAAGTCGAAACGTCAGTATATTGGTATTAAAAGTTTTTAACACGGATGAACCCGCAAAATATGTATTTTATATATTTAACCCGTGCAAATCTTCGTTTTAACATATATATATACTATTACATTCACTAATCTAACTAGTACTCTTCTAATTATGTATGAGTCTACTCATTTATCCATCCATTCAGTGATTTATTTATCTATTTATATATATATGGGAGTGCAACTTGCTAAGCTAATTTTATGTTTTTTTAGAAAAAAAAAGTATGACAATATGCTTAAAAGATAGATTTTTAGTCATTATATGCCATCTGTTTTGATTTATGATTCTGAATTGTGAAATCCTAATTTTAAAATATAAAAACTGTATGTCATGTAAAAACTTTAAAAAAATATGTTAAAAATAACAATTGTTAGTGTTGATATTACAAATAAAATAAGCTAATTTCTAAATAAAACATAGCAAAATTAATGAACTAGAATAATTATCAACTTGATGCAAAAAAATAAACATCTTTAATATATATATATATATTGTATGCAAAAAAATAAACATCTTTAATATATATATATATATTGTACCAGGTATTAAAATAATAATTTGCAAGCTTTGTATTTTAAACAAATCTTATAATGAACTATTTATAAAAACAAATAATTGACTATCAGTCATTGGCAATAATATATCTGCACCTAAATTATTATTAACCTTCTATTTTAATTCTAATTGTTATTGTAAAAAATATTTATATATAGATTATGAGATATAGTGGTTAATGCATTGTTTGTTATAACTGTGACCTAAGAGAAATGTGGACATTTTCTCTGATAATTATTTTCAAAATTCTTAACATTATTTTTAAATATCTGCTCATAATAGGCCCCAATTAAGCATTTAATTAGTACTTGATAAATAGCTCTTTAAAAATTCTTCACAAAATAATGATAAATGGAAAATCATGAAAGTCTCACCAATTAGTCATTGATTATATTGAAAAGTAATATAATCATATATACATCAACATATCAACCTCTTTGTTGTATTGCTTAGAAAATGTAAATGATCCTTTATATCTGCTTTCTTACTGATTATAAATATGGTAATTCTGATAATTAAAATTATTCAGGATAAACTTCAAATCAAATTCATATGTAAACGCAGTCTCCTTCAAGATGTTTAAACATTAAATTCCACAAAGTAGAATTAATTTCTACTCATTTTTAAAAACCTTTATGAATATTAACTTAATATTAAAAATATATCATGTGAAATATTACCAGATCAAATAATCTTTTCAATGACACTAATATTATAATCTTCTAATAATTTTATTTTTCAAATCAATCAGAATATTAGCATAAAAGAACAAACTCAATTCTCACAATACACTGGTGTTTGTCCTGGTTACACTGCCAAATCATCAATGTTATAAAAGTTTAAACATGTTCTATGTATCAGGTTAAAACTCAAATGTTATAGGAGTATTACAGAGATATGACTAATATATGTGTGTGCATGCATGTTTGTGTAGGGATGATTCAAAATAGTCTTTAAGATCTTTAAAAATATGATGATAAAGGCTATCAACCACTTACTGTTCAATTCAGATCTATAGAGGTGTATTAATTTTTAAATTATAATAATTAAGAAAAACTCAAGTGGTGAATTTCAATATCTTTGTATTCTTTAAGTCAATATTTGATCACATGATTTATCTAATTTAGAGCTTTATTATTTGAAAATTGATAAAAAACTCAACTCATTAACTTAATTTTTTTAAAACCCTTTTTACAAATTTTATATATTGAGAAAAATAAAAAAAAACTTTTATAAAGCTTCAAAAAAAACCTCTCCCTCTCTCCCCCCTTTTGTTCCTTTTTCAGGCCTTATTAGGGGGGTGGGGGGAATAATATCAAAGATCACCACCCTTTTATTTTATTTAATAATTAAGAAGAAAAATTGAAATTTTAAAAATTTTAATTTTAAAATCTCCCCAATTCCAACATCTAAACGTCAGAGAAGGAATATTTATATATATAAATCATATAAATTAATCACTTAAAAAATAAAAAAAAAAAAAATTTTAAAAAAAAAAAAATAAAAATTAAAAAAATTAAAAAAAAATACTTTTTTATTATTATAAATATATTTTATAAATATAAAATTTATATTTAATTAAAAAAAAACTCTTATTCATCTTAATTTCTTCTTCCTCTCACCGCCCGTGGGGTTTGCGGCGGCTTTTTTTGGCGGGTTTGTGGTAATGAAAAAAATTAATATTTTTTTTTATAATTAAATCTTTTTTTTTTTTTTATTTTTTTTTTTTTTTTTTTTTTTTATTGTTTTGTTTTTTTTTTTTGTTTGGGTTATTTATTTTGGGGTTTGGGATTTTTTTGTTTCTTGCTGGTTTTTGGGTTTTATGGGTTTGGAATTTTTTATATTATGTTTTGATTTTTTAATTTTTAAGATTTGGATTTGTAAAATTATTTTTTTATTTTTTTGCACGGAAAAGGGAGGAGGAAGGGGGGGGGGGGGAGTGTATTTTGAGTTTATTATTATTATTTGAAAAACAACATTAATGTATGAAGCATATAATATATAATAAAATATTAATATCTCCACATACATAAATAATCTGAAGCCCTGACCACTTTTGCACAACAATTAATATAACAATGGGATTTCATTATGTAGTTGTCAAAATCAGCATTAAAGGGTTGACTGAAAATTTTCAAATATCCATATATAATTTCCCATTGGTTAAAAAAATCTATAAATAATTATTTAAACAATTATTAATTTACTTTCAGTCATCCACTTCCAGACCAGAAATCAATGGCTATAAGATAGCACTTTGCCACAAATTTTGTAAAACACTGTAGTTTTTTTTTTAAATGTCATAGCATTGGCCGGGACACGAACCCGCAACCCAGAGAACTGCCTGAAAGTGCAAGGCAGTCGCACTGACCTCTCGACCACCAATGCAAGAGAACACTGTAGTTTTTAATGCTTATTAATTTTTTCAATGTTTATTTTGTCTCAAATGCTACATAACATTTATTGGTACAACTTAAGTGCTTTTTTCAGACAAGTTAGTTTTATAAGGCTTTGCTTTTATATCTTCACCTTTAATGAAATATGATAATTATTCTTGAAATTGTCAATTTTAAAACATTAAATAGTTCAATGGTTTTCAATGGCAAATTTCCAGCTCTAGAAATTGATATTTATTCAACTTATGCCAACTTCTTTTCTTATACTTTTATCTACAACTTTAAGATTATAATTATAAAATATTATACTAATATTTATTTGTAATTGTCTGCTTTAAGATATAAACAGTAAAATGCTAATATAAGACATAGACTTGCTTTTTGATTCAAAATCAGTGAAAAGGTAAAAAGAAGGCAAAATAGATTATTTAAATAAATCATTGCACAGCAAATATCCCCCAGCAATCTCTAATGGAAAAAGTGATTTGGAAGATATTATTGACTAAATTGGAGAACATCTTGGAATATGTGTATTATTTTATACTCTAAAAAAGAACAGAAAGGATTAAATACCTGTGAAAAAAAAACAAATTTTTTTTAAGCTCAAAAATTTTTAAATTTTACCTATCCAGTTTTGAAATACATATTGTGACTATGGTATCAGATGTACTAATGCATTATAGAACATATATGTTATACATATGTCTGTGAAAATTATAATTTTGGGGTATATTCATTTATAATTAATAGTAATATTGTGTCAATATTTCATCAGAATCACATATGACATCATCTAGATTTAAATTACTATGAAAAATCAATGTAAAATTAATGGTTAATTACACTTGGATAATGTCAAAAGTTGTATTATTTTGGCCAATGACAACCTTTAATTCAACATATAATAAATTATAGAGGCATTTTCAACTATTGTCTTATAATAATTATCAACTATATTCAAAAATGAAAGGAATAGACTAACACCCACAATGCACCATTTCATATTATTTTCTAAGCTACATGAAACAATTCATTATGGGAATTAATGTATTCATTTTGTAATTGTATGCAATTGGTAATGATTACATACTAATAACTGAAAGTACTTCTGCAATTTATTTATTATTTAATATTTACAATTTAAGTGGTACCATAATTTATTACATATAATAGTTACAATTAATACTGATTATACACATGTGTATTAAAGAAGTGTGTATGTGTGTTACATATTTCCATGAAAATATTTAAATTAACATGTATATATATTAACAACAGATGATATATTTCCAAGATATCTGAAGTGAAGTGATTCTTCAAAAGTTCAAAGTTATAAAAATGCCTCTTTGAGTTCATGTTCTATATAATTTCTCAGGCATTAAGATAAGAGAGATTTTCTGTCTATCTGTAAGGAAACTCAAACAAAAAGATAGAACAAATAATTCAGTTTGATAACATCAATTTAGATTGGTGCTTTATCTAGAAACATCATTGGTTGATATATTTCTTTAATTATGCGGAAAATCCTCACTCATTATTTATATATATGAAATTTAAGTGAAAATAACTACATCTCTGGAAGGCATTCACAAACAACATTTATATATTTCTAAAAATTTAAAGAATAAAATGTGTTAATTCTATTTGCAGCACTTATTGGGCATATGAGTATTATTTATATATATGTATCTTCTGGAAATGTAGTTATTTTTATATAAATCTTAAATATATTAATCTATGCATTTTTAATATATATATAATAAAATAATACCATACACATAATATATAAAGAGTAAAACTCATGCAACTAGCACAATAAGTAATGAAAGACTTCCTAGCCACAGCAAAACACAATTCTCTTATTACCTCATTTTTTTTAAATAGAGAATTGTTTGAGACACATACGCTAGAAAAAATAAATATTAAATCAGTCACACAATTTATTTTAAAGATATTTTAAATTGATTGACATTATTAATGGACATGTGTGTGTTTTCTCAATTTAAACATTGTCATCATTGATCCCAACAATAAAAATATTTAACATAAAATAGTTCCAGTGCTTTAATATATGAGTAATACATTAATATTAAAACTCATACAATTGTACAATAAGTAATTGAAATGATTTTTAGCCACAGCATAAAGGCAATAATTGTTGTGAGAAACAATCTGTCCGTATTCTATAGTTACCCCTATTTTTTTTTATATAGAGAGTTGTCTGAAACATTTATATACAAGCAAATAGGCAGCAAGAGAAATTTCTTGTAAAAATTGTTATGATGTTGCGACTATTGAATATTGCAATGGCTTATTTGTACCAGGTGCATTAGTTTTAATTTTGATGTATTGCATATATATATGTGTGTGTGTGTAAAATAACAAGTTACTAATTAAAAATATACATATGTAGATTTTAAATTATAATAACAGTAAACGATGATGATGATGATAATAATAATAATAATAATAATAATAATAATAATAATAATAATAATAATAATAATAATAATAATAATAATAATAATAATAATAATAATATATAAATTAAGCAAAATTACTTTCAATTACATTGTAATCATTCTCAATTGAAGTCACATAAATCAAACAAAAAAGCAACCTTATGTCTGCTTATTTTTTTGTTTTGTTTTGTCTACATAACTTCAGTTGCTAATGATTACAGTGCAATCAAGAGTACTTAAAAGTACTTTTTCTCAATTTATATAGTATTATTGTTATCATTTATCATTATTATAAGTTAAAATGTATATCTATACTAAAATAACTTCATAAATTGAAAAATAGATACATAGACATTAATCTTTCAACTGCCTGACTTGTAAAAAAATGAGAAAATTTGACGTCACTCTAAATTGGCTACTTTTTATCCCACGTATACAAATTATATGTCATTGAAAAGAAAATCAAAAGTTCTGCAAGATGGTGCCCTCTTCAGAATTATTTTACAAGTAAAAAATCTATAAAAATGACCATATATGTCAAACAAAACCAAAGCCCTGCCTTCTCACCACCTTTTTTTGAATCTTATTGGCTGTCAAAGACCTGTCAAGAAGGAAAATGGCTGCCAAAAAGTAAAAAGTTACGTTTGTTTTGTGTTTTATTTTGAAAATGATAAACGAATGTTTACAACATTTTAAACAATATTTGAATTAAATTACAAATTATTATTGATAAAATAATACTAAAAATCAAATTATTTTAGAAAAATAGTTAAGATGTTACCAAGAATTATATATTTATTGCTACATATTTATCGTAACGTAAAAGTGAAAAAAAAAATTATTACATCAGAAATCTTTCTGGTTGGTCAAATAGCGGTTACTTTTATTTCACCGCAATTGAATATTTTTTAAAATTATAAATCAAATTTTATTTTTGAAAAGACTTTTGTTTACTTTCATAATCTGACAAATTATTAATATACTTTTTACAAATGAAACTAATGTATTTATATTATTAAAAGATGAATCTATTTTAACAATTGATTTTGTTAAAGTTGTGAGTTGGCCAATTAAAAGTTTTGATTTTTAACTCATTCAGTCAATTATATAATCATCGGTGAAAGGGTTAATAGATATAGCAGTTTTGCTTTAATGTAAAAAAATTAATTGATTAAATAAATCTTGCTATAGGGATGTTAAAACCTGAATAATAATTAATTAGGTACATATATACATGAAATAGATGTAAATGGGTGTGTGGTTGAATAAATAATTTACATGCCATTTAAAATAGCATTTACTTAAATAAGTCTACATTTTAGTGGTTATACAATTTTAAAAAATAAATTTATTTTAAATTTAACACGAGATTATTTTGACATTCAATCTAAAAAAAAAATGTTTTTTTTTTTAAATTACTGATTAAATTGTACTTTTAAAATGACTTTTAACTCTTTGCATGTCTTTGACGCGACCTCTCGTAAGCAGTTGACGTCACTCTAACTCAGCCGATTCTTATGCTAAAAAATTCGTTCGATACGTTTTAAAGAGATTTTTAAAAGTTCTGTATGATGGTGACCTCTTCCGACTTATTTTACAAGTAAAAAATAAAAAAAAAACGCATTTAAACCTAAACAAAGAAAGAACATTATTTGTGATTGGTTCTTAGCAAGCTCTCAGCCGAAAAAGACATTCTGATTGGCTGGAAAGAACAAAGAAACCGCCTGATCAAAGAAAATAAAGAAAAACGCTGAGATTTTCATTTTGAATCCAATTTTAAGTATTATAAAATTATATTTATGGAAACTAAAATGATTCTCAGACAGAATAATAAAAAAACAAAATTATTTTCAAAATATTCAAGATTTTAGTACAAATATTGAAGATGTAGTAAAAAGAAATATTTACTTTCTATAACGTAAAGCTCGATCTTTTTGTTTATATTATAGCTTTTATGTTGCCGATATTGAATATTTTAGAATAAATAAATAGCAATTTATTTTTGAAAGAACTTTCGTTCTCTTCACAACTTGAAAAAATTAATAATATACTTTTTATAAACGTATCTGAGTTGAATTTAATATTATAGGCGAATATGTTTTAACAATAGGCTTTGTCTTCAGTTTGTGAGTTGGCCAATTACAAGCTTTGATTTTTACCTCATACAACCAATGATTTAATTAGCGGTTAAAAGGTTAAATGAAGAAAAAAACTCAAGATGTCAAGCTTTGGTGGCCTAGTGGTTAGCATAGATGCCTTCAAAGCAGTTGGCCTGGGTTCGCTTCCCTGTCAAAGCTTTGACATAAAAAAAAAAAATAAATAAACTCAAGATTAATATTAAATTACTTACAATTTTCTAAAAATCAGATATTGTAAATAAACCTGGCAAACAATAATTAAAAATAGATTCAAGTTTTAAATGTTAGGAAAAAAATTAATATTTTGGTATAATAATTTTTAATTAGAGAGTAGTGTTAATTAAGTAGACCATTTTAGATAGTTTATTGTTTGTAAAACTGGAAACTTCCACCTGTTAAAAATTACAAAATGGAACATTTTATTTTAAATTATTCTTTTTTTTTTCTCATGTGTCATAGCATCAGCTGGGAAGCGAACCTGCTAACCCGGGACAACTGCTTGTAAAGCAGTTGCCACTGGCCTCTCGACCACCAATGCTTGACATTTTAAATTATTTTTTTATCCTTTCATAAACTATTAATATCAGAATTGCAGTTGTGTCAATAATAACTACGAGAGGAAAATCAGTGAACATTTGAATATTAGCTCATCTTACTGATAAACATGTATAAGAACAAAGTTAGTGTGAAACTATAAAGCCATGTAAAGAGTAAAATTATTCTTGAAATTGTAATAATGTCTGAGTAATTCAATCTTTAAAAACCTCTCAAGCAGCATTGCCATGGAGTTGAAGTACAAGACTGCTGTGCTTAAATAATTGGCAATATCTTGTGAAATAGCTTACCCAACCTTGATATATGTTCGAAGTTAAAATGTAATAAGTTGATTTCCATGCTTTTAAAAAATAATGAATACAACATTTATTGTATAAAATAATCAGATCTTTGGATGGGTGATATAAAAATGACCTTATTTTAATACTAGCCGTGCAAAAAAAAAAGTAAATTCACTAATATAAAAGTTTGACTCTGAGGTATTTACAATATGCTACATTTTAATAGAAATCTAAAAATCATGTTATAATTGTCCCACATCAGGAGGTTGATATTTAAAGTTAAATGTATAAAAAAAGTATCACACTGTTTAAAGAAAGTATCTTCTTTGAATGTATTGAATGGAATGTTTTATTAGTTATATTTAACTTTTATTCCATTAATTTTATGTCTACGCCTGAGTGCTTATATATGTGTGCCTATAAGTCATCATATGTGAATCTGTGACATAGACACTTAAAAGAGAAGAGATAAAAATGCTTTAGATCACATGGTAAAATATGGCAAGCTGGGTATTGAGAGTTGCAGGAAGAGAATAAACGTGATCGGCACCATTAAAAAAATTGACAGTCTAAAAAGAACGGAATCTGTATTTTTCATAGAAGAAATGATAGTAAACAGAAAATTATTTTTTTTAAATTGGATCCCAAGAAATGATAAAATATTTAGACACACAATAATGTAGCAAGATATATAAATTAGTTAAAGCAGTTATTGGAATAATATGGAGAAGAAAAGTTAAGAATCAAAAAAACTTTATTAAACTTGGGAAAAAAACCTTCATTCTGAAGAAAAATTCGGTGATGATGGCAACAGTACAAACAAAAAAACTTGATATCAACAACCATATCATAAAATTTGATGATAATTTATTAATATCATTTATCAAATAATATATTTATGTTTACCATTCAGTCTGTATTATTTTAACAATGTAAAAATCTAAAACAATTAAAAAGGCATAAATGTAATAACTGTAAATAAAAAGCAAATTTTATACAAATACAGGCTGTCATCTTGGTAAGCCCCCAAAACTGTATATTTTTTAACTTTCATTAAAAATATGGACTGCCGTGCTGGTAGTCCTGAGAACTCATAAATACCCAATTTTGGAAGCCATTAGGGTTTGCATGCTGCTGATATGAATACACTTTAAATATTGTATATACATATGGTTCATTTTTTGTAAACATAACTAACACATCTTTGGGAGATTGTAGACCATCTAATCATTTTTGTCAAAATGTAAATTTTAAAAAAATTAAAATTTAAAAAATTTATCATGACTTATTCCTTTTTTAAAAAATTAACATTAATTTAGTAATGATATTTATCAAAATGCGGGTTGCCATCTTGGTAAGCCCTTGAAACTGTATATTTATCAAATTTTATCAAAAATATGAACTGCCATCTTGGTAATCCTAAAAACTCACAAGTACCATTAAGGAATTTATCAAAAATATGGGCTGCCATCTTGGTATGCCCTAGAAACTGTACATTTATCAAATTTTATCAAAAATATGGTCTACCATTTTGGTAGTCTTGAAAACTCACAAGTACCATTAATTACTTAAGAAGGCAATTGATGTTTGAGTCCTATTTGCTTAATCAATCTGAGGCTTCGGTGGTTGTTATTGTTATTTTGCTTAGCTAAGATCTAATCCATGAGTAGTTAGCTTTTTAGTCCATCAACCTATGAATGTACTCAATTACAAAATAATTGAAGAGATAAACTAGTATAGTGTAATATTATAGAGAAAAAATAATTTCTGAAAAATATTTATAAAAAATATTGAAGAACTTTTGCGCTCAATTTGTGATGGTTTTATGTGTGTGTGTGCGTACATATTTGTATCTGCATCAAAAAAAAAAGATATTGGAATTTTTTATTATTATTAAAGATTTATTTATATTTTATAATTTTGCAAAAACATGAATCTGTTTTTTAGTTTAAATTTCTAAATCTCATGTTAAAACTAAATTAATAATTAATAATAATATAAAATTCATAAAATAATAATAAAAATCTCATGTTAGATTTTAAAATTTTATTATATATATATATACAAACAGCAATTCTTTATGAAAAAATCAGGTTAAACAATTAAGGCATTATGAAATCACCAGTATTCTCTTTGAAAGTTTTATGTTTTTTCTGCTCTTTAAAAAATCGCAACTTTTTATTGCTTAATTGCGTTATCTGATTCCATTATAAATTAGCTAAATTTAAACTTCAACAAGAATATGACAAGTTAGTAAATTATTGTCAATATTTCCTGCTTGACATATACCGCTGAATTAAAATCTTTATAACAAAAAGTCATATTTGCAATTAGAAAAATTACTTTAAAAATATACAAAAATCTACTCAACTTACTAAAGTTAGGGCTCTGTTTTATAACCAGGAGTTATATAAGCAATGCATTTTTTAAAAAACTTACATTTATCAAGGGATATGAATAATGCTGAATCGCAAACCAATATTGCTGCTTTCTATCCTGACAAGTTATAATTACAGGACACTTGAAACAAAAGTTACTGATTAAAAAATATATTTTAAGAAATTCTTCTAAAAATCTGATAGAGACTTACTTTAACGTTATAACTGAAATACAGACTTATTACATACCTATATCAATATATGTAATATATGGTATATGAGCACAGACTTTCACATGACCCACCATTCTATTTCATATCACTGATATCCTTGAACACATATATGTCAAAATGCAATAAGTGCTCAGATATATATATATTTAGATAGCCAATCTTCATACTTTAATGGACAGGCTTCAATCACATTCCAACTCTTCAACCATCCATCCAATTAAATAATCTGATGATGGAATGCTCAAAGGCCACCCTAAGGCCAAGATTCTTGTCACACCCATGTTGACCTAAAGTCAATCTGATCCCTTTAGTACAGGACATAATCCATTTAATACATATATAAGAGATGGACAGACATCTCTACTATGTAATAGCTGAAGTATTTGCCCATGTCTGTCCATCCCTTGTATATGTATTAAATGGATTATGCCCTGTACAAGAGGGGTCAGATTGACTTTAAGTCAACATGGGTGTAACAAGAATCTTAGCCTCAGGGCAGTATTTGAGCATTCCATCATCACATATTCAATTGGATGGATGGTTGAAGAGTTGGAGTGGATTGTAGCCTGTCCATTAAAGTATGAAGAGTGGCCTCTTAATATATATCTGGACACTTATTGCATACATGTGTACAGATGATAATCTGGACCAACTGATGATTGCTGGTTTAGCATGAAATATATATATATTGGTGATTATTTATCTTTTCAACATAATGTTATGTAAAATTTGAATGAATAATTCTTTTAAAAGCATCAGCTTTCAAAAGGCATAACTGTCATCAATTTGAAAGTATAAATAAAGGGAATAAAAATCAATATGCAATTAAAACAGTCTTTGATATTGCCCATCCAGTTATAACATAGTGATGGGCCACTTAAATGATCATAATCTAAAGCTCTTAATGTGCAAAGTGATTAATAAGGGGGAATATTTTCTCAATAATTAGCTGCTATTACTCTTACTTTTAATATCATGTTAAACCTAAATCATTAAATCAAACAGCTATTATTTTCAAGACCTAGTTTTGAAATACTAAATAATTATTTCACTCAAAGCTAAGCCACTTTGTTAAAGGAATATTTGCCACAATATTTCTGGAATAAACATCAGATATTGATAGGAAATAACATTTCATTAGTAAGTAAAGTTAATGTGTTACTGAAGTTTTTTTAATTTTGTAGGTTGAAACACATAAGAAAATTGACATTAATGCAGTTTTGCTGACTCAAAAAATGGACCACCTTTGCGACAACACATCTAAAATGTACATTTTCTTAATTACACTAACTATCTATATCAAGTAACTAATTTTATTATGAATTATTAAACTACTATCAGTTTGATACATTACAATTATCAAATGATTCATCACTTAGAAAGTTATTTGATGTTCGATTACCAATAAGAACACATTGAGATTCAATCAAAAGAGCTATATTTCTTTAGTCTACTCTCTACCTTATAATAACCTATGGAAGGTTAGAATTATACTGAGATTTTTCTATAAATTTATGTGTTTAATTAAATAACTCACAATTTAACAAAATATTTAGAGAACACTTTTACATGTTAAAGAACTTATTTTAGTAAAATGCTAAAGTGATGGAATTGATAGTCAAAGATTCATGGATAATAGCTTAATCTATCACATTTATTGCTCAAAAATCATATGATCTATTAAGTGACGTGACAAAACATTCCATTTCCTTTTATTTTTGCATAAAAACTCAGTATTGGGCCCAAGACATGTATTCATGGTTAATAGAAACAAAAAAATATTTATACTACTAAATACATATAAATAGTGTAAACAAGCTGGCATAGCAATACTGGATCTGCCTAACATGTCTGAAATCTGCTCTAGCTGGCTAAAACTTATATTTTTTCCAGATTTCAATCAGGATTAAGAATTTTCTTTCAGGTAACTAGCCAACAAACATCACATGATCACCATTTCCTATGCTTGCTTATAACTGTTATTAAAACAGGCAAAACTCTCTATACGTATTGTCACACAGTGCAAGCTAAAAACTAGTCTGGGGATATTGGATGGGTAGGCACTAGATGGGGATTTTATGCACAAGCCTTCCAGCATCCATAGATTACTCTGGATTGCACTGAGTGGCAATATGTATAGAGAGTTTTGCCTGTTTTAATATCAGGTAACTACATAGATAATTCTAATATTTATCTTAATCTTGGTTAATAAATGACTAACACATTATTGTTAGCTAAAAGGAAAAAGAAACTGGAAAACCCTCTCAAATCCTTATCATCTAAAATATGACAAGCCTAGTGAGTAATGCCTTCTCCTTCACTTTTTTCCTGCAATGGGTTCTGCAAAGGCTGTTTTCAATTTTATTTTATCTTGAATAATATTTAAAGTGTTGCAGAAAGGAGTTTGCTATTAACTGAAAAGAGACCCTTTGATTCCTCTTGGAGGCCTTAAAGGAACCGAGCAGGGCAAATTCCTAATGTCCACTCCATACATTCTTGTCGTTGCAGCTGTTATTACTATATGTTTATTCATATAGTATACGAACATGGATGGGCTGGTCACCAACACACATTATCCAGCGTGGTGAGTTTATTGGCTTTTTACCTCTGAGTTTAAGATCAAGAAACACCATGGTCTTTCTTCTCAGTGCCTGATAAGGCAGAATGAATGTTTGTGTAAATGATAAAGATTTTTCCCAATTATACAATTATGACAGACAAAAATAAAGCATGGCGCTTAATCCCAGGAGGCTGTAAAGTCACCAACCAAGGCAGCGGTTGGTGGCCAAAGGCGGAGGGTGCTAAGAATATCCTGGAGGCAGACACAGGCTGCCATTTGATGACGACTTTTTATTTAGGTACTTACAACTGCAGATCACTTTCAAGTGAAGGAAGATTGCAAAAATTAAAAGAAGAACTCTCTTATATTAAATGGGATATTATTGGACTTTGTGAAGTTAGAAGAAAAGGTGAAGAGACAATTGATTTAAAAAGTGGACATATGCTCTATTATAAAGGCACAAATATTGGAAATACAAGTGGAGTAGGATTCATTATAAATAAAAAGTGGAAGAACAATATTGTGGAGATTGATGGTGTATCAGACAGAGTGGCAAGATTAGTTATACAACTTAATAGCAGATATCAAATGCACATAATTCAGGTTTATGCCCCAACAAGTTCTCATAGTGATGAAGTAGTAGAAGATTTTTATATGGATGTACAAAAGGCTTTTGATCAGAGTAAACAACATTTTAAAATTGTTATGGGAGATTTTAATGCTAGAATTGGTAAACAAATGAAAGATGAAAGTGTTGTAGGTAATTTTGGTTATGGTAATAGAAATGAGAGAGGACATAGACTTGTGGAGTTTGCAGAGAAGGAAAAACTTTATATTATGAATTTTTTTTTTTGAGAAAAATGTTAGAAGGAAATGGACATGGAAGCATCCAAATGAAGGTACAGCAGAATTGGATTATATTTTGACTAACAGGAAATACATATTTCAAGATTGTAATGTTCTTAATAAATTTAACACAGGAAGTGATCATCGATTAGTAAGGGGTAAGATACATGTTAATGTAAAACTAGAGAGACAAAAATTATTAAGAAAAACAATATTTACAGTTGATATTCCTAATCTTCAGAAACATTCTAATGAATTTAAATTAGAACTTACAAATCGGTTTCAAGTATTAGTAGATTTTGAACATGATTCAGATTTGAATGAAATTAATATGAAAATAACTGATACACTTTTAAAAACTGCAACAAAGATAGCTGGTAGAAAAAAGCAGCAATTGACTTATAAATTTTCTACTGAGACTAGAGAACTTATGAAGAAAAGAAGGAATATGAAGATATGCAAGAATGATGCATTAAAAAGAATTGAATATCTCGAATTTTGTAAAATGGTGTGGAAAAGAGTTGAAAATGATATAAGAAAGTATAACTGTGAACTAGCAAGAAAAGCTGTAGAAGAAAATAAAAGTCTTAAGAATGTAAAACAACATTTTGGTATTGGTAGGAAATTTATATCTGCAATAAGGAAAAAAGATGGAATTATTACTAAAAAGAGGGATGACATTATGAAATTGGTAGAAGATTTTTATCAAGAATTATATAGTAATAAAGAACAAGTACCTCCTATATCTATTACATCTTCCAAATTGCCCAGAATTTTAAATGAAGAAGTGAGAAATGCAATTAAATGTATGAAAAAAGGAAAGGCTCCAGGTAATGATGGAATTATAATTGATATATTAAAAGAAGTAGGTGAAGAAACAGAAAAAATATTAGCAAAGTTATATACCAAATGTCTAAATGATAAAGATGTACCAGATGATTGGAAGAATGCAGTAATAATATTAATATTTAAAAAAGGTGATAAAGAAGATATTAGAAATTACAGACCTATCAGCCTTTTATCAGTTTTATATAAAATTTTTACCAAGATAATTACAACTCGTCTACAGAGAACCTTGGATTTTCACCAACCAAGAGAACAAGCTGGATTTAAAAGTGGTTTTAGTACAGTAGATCATATTCATGTATTGAGAGAAGTTATAGAAAGGACAAATGAATATGAGTTGTAATTATGTTTTGGATTTGTAGATTATGAAAAGGCATTTGATTCTATAAACATTTCTTCAGTGATTAAAGCATTGGATCATCAAGGTATAGATCCAGGATATTGTCATATTTTAAAGAATATTTATAAAAATGCAACAGCAACAATTAGATTACATAATGATACTGGGAAAGTCAACATTGAGAAAGGTGTAAGACAAGGTGACTCCATATCTCCAAAACTTTTTACAGCAGTGCTGCAAGAAGTATTTTGTGGATTAAAATGGGAAACTAAAGGAGTGAAAGTAAATGGAGATTATTTAAGTCATTTAGATTTCGCAGATGATGTAGTTGTTTTTGAAAATAATGCTTCCGAGCTGCAGGAAATGTTGCAGGAGTTATCAGATGAAAGTAGGAAAGTAGGACTAAAGATAAATGTTAAAAAGACTAAAGTAATGTTTAATCGATTTGCTCAAAATATGAAAATAAAGATTGATTATGACGAATTAGAAGAAGTTAAGAGTTACAAATACCTTGGTCAGATTATTAATACAGATGGAAACATAATAGAGGAAATTAATCATAGAATTAAACTTGGTTGGAGTGCTTTTGGTAGAAATAACTTGATATTAAAAGGAAATATGCCTATGTGTTTGAAAAGAAAGGTTTTTAACAAATGTGTTTTACCAGTTCTTACTTATGGATCTGAGACTTGGACACTTAATAGAAGATCAATACAGAGACTTAATACCACTCAAAGAAGTATGGAGAGATGTATGTTGGGAGTAACAAGAAGAGATCGAAAACGCAATGTATGGGTAAGAGAACAAACAGGTGTTACTGACCTCATTGAAAAAATTAAAAGATTGAAGTGGAGTTGGGCTGGACATATTGCTAAAAGAGATGATAATAGATGGACAATTGAAATTTTAAACTGGATTCCAAGAGATTGTAAAAGACCCAGAAGGAGACCACATGTAAGATGGATCGATGAAATAAGAAAATGTGTAGGGGTGATGTGGAGAAGAGAAGCTAAAGATCGGAGAAGATGGATTAAACTTGGAGAGACCTTCATCCTGCAGTGGATTGATAATGGTTGATAATGATATATATAATAAAATGAATTGGGTTTTTACCTGACCAAGTCTGAGATTTACCATTATGATACACTAAATTATAAGACTACTCTTAAAATAGTAATAAAGTTTTGAATTATGATCATATTAAAAATTCCAGCAAGGTAAAAAAATAAAATAGTCCCTAAATAGTTTGTTGTATAACAAAAACTTCCTTATTAGTCATCTTGGAGAAACAATGAAATAAATGACATTATTTGCAATGTTTTCCAATTTTCAAATGTTGAATTGTTTTTTATTTTGTCTTACCTTTTAGATAAAAATTTTCAGATATATAATTACGACCACATATTGGATAGCTAACAGGGATGACTAAAGGTGGTAACCTAAAAAAAAATCATTAGCTTAAGTTATTTTAATTCTACCAGATTGATATAATATTTTTGCTTAATGTACATTACTACAGATTATTATAGATTATGAATTTAAAATATGTTTATTCCTTTTTAATAGTAAAACTTTTTAATAGTAAAACAATCACAATTTGAAAATTTATAATCGTTGCGTTATCTATGTATATATCATTGTAAAGTAAAATTAACAATTGATAAATTTAGTTTCTACTGTTAAGTGTATAATGGCAAATATTTTTTACTAGCTAATAAACAATTTTTTACTATTTGTTACTTGTTTATTATTAGTTCAGATAATATAAAAGCTAGCCATAATTTATTTGCATATATTAAAGTTTTTCCTTAAATATAAAGAAATACAGTATACACAGAGACTAAACTCTCCATACAGTAGCATCATTAGTGCAAGCCATAGTAATCCATGGATGCAAGAAGGTTTATGCATAAATCTCTATCTAGAACCTACTCATACAATATCCTCAGACTAGTTTCTAGATTATCGCTTTCATCAATGGGGTGCCTTGTATCTGAGAGCACTGCACATAGATCTTAGGATCTAATGCAACCCTCCAGCAAATACCTTTTTGTATTCATTGATTACTCTGGCTTGCACTGGCGGTGCTATTGTATGGATAGTTTAGCCTTTGTGTAAACAAATTGTGTATATTATGTTTACTAATTTTTGTATTAAATATATTTAAATTATTGATTATTCATTTTTCATTAAAAATTTTAATTGTTTATCCATACAATATTCTAAAAAAAGTCATTAATTAAAAAGTTTAAAATATTACCAAATTCACCACTTCCTTTATTTTGCTGTATTATCTTATATAAATGCAATTTACTTTGAACACTTTTTAGCAAAAACCTTTTATTATACCAATATGCATATACAATCTTATATTTTGACTGTCCTGAAGTCTTCTTCAGAGCCAATTTTACTTTAAATTTTTTTTAAAAAAATTAAATAAGCATTTATTTTTATAGCGCTCTGCTTTATAAATTGTAATACATTAAAGATCAGCCTTTTCAAGCTATTGTGCATGCGCTTTTTACGAGTGTTAATAATAAATGAATACTTTCACTCCCAACATGAGATATAGTATTTAAGAAAGAATAAAATGAATCCACTTATTCTTTCCAACCCAAATGCTTATATATGGGCAAATCTTAAGTACTGGAAGTGAAAGCATGAGGATAGACCACTCACTTTAAATTACTGATTACAATGTCTGAATGAATGACGTTGATGAAATTATCTAGAATTTACTAAACATCACTCTCAAGTGAAACTTAAACATATGTAAATAAGCATTTATTTTTATAGCATTTGGGTTGGAAAGAATAAGTGGATTCATTTTATTCTTTCTTAAATACTATATCTCATGTTGGGAGTGAAAGTATTCATTTATTATTAACACTCGTAAAAAGCGCATGCACAATAGCTTGAAAAGGCTGATCTTTAATGTATTACAAAAAAAATTTAAAGTAAAATTGACTCTGAAGAAGACTGCAGTACAGCTGAAATGTAAGATTGTGTATGCATATAGGTACAATAAAAAGTTTTTGCTAAAAAGTATTCAAAGTAGTGGATACATTGCATTTATAAAGTTTAAAATATTGATTTTTTTTTAATAAACCTTTTTAGTACAAAAGTAATTTACAATCTGGGTTAAATTTGGGAAAATAAACTTAAAATTTATTTCAGCAAGCTTGCAATTTTTTTTAGTCAGATCATAATCAATCCAGTTAGCAAGCAATTAATATTATTCTTAGCTAGAGGATAAAATAAGACTGAAAACTGCTCAAATCTTTACCAAGTGGTGGTAATTAGCAAACCTTTTGAATATTGCCTCTTTTTCTTACTGTTCTTTGATAATGGGATGTCAAAAAGACCTTTCCCTATAATGAGTTCTTTATATTTTAAAAAATGTTATACTTTTTACTATATTAAATTTAACAAAGGAAAACATTTTTGAAAAGTTAAATTTTGAATAAACAGAAAATATACGTATCTAAAAAAAATAACAAGTTAATTTTATTAACTATTACAAACTAAAATAAAAAATACAAATTTACATGAAAAACACTATTGTTAAAAGCAAAATATTTTTTGCTGGAAAGTAAAAATTTAACGAATGTTATTAAAATGCAAATAGCATCTTGATTTACAATTTACCAGACAATTTTTTTTACAAAATGCATCCTTGATAATTGTTCCAAAGAGAAATATATAAATATATTTTTGTATCAATGTTACTAAGACCACTGATAAAACAAACTGTCAAAATATTGTGTTACATTCCTTTTAACTAGTGATGCGAAGATAATCAGCTTTCAATATTATTTTAATTACATCACAATATTTATAATGAGTTTATACTAATAATTTATTAAATAAAATAAAAATTCATAATAAAAAAAAGTATAAAAATTTTATAAAGCTACCATTTAAAATAGTATATATCCATGTTGTATTTATATATTGGACTATTTCCATCATCCAATATGAGTATTATGTCTTTAGAAAAATTTAACTTTATTTAAATATTCCAAATATATTCAACTGTTAGTAATAGCACATTGGTTAGTATTTGCACAATGTTTTAAGAGGTATTAATCTCCTCTCTTCTTCATGTGCTGCTGGTCTGAGCACTAGCATGGGAATCGAACCTGGACCCTTAGATTCTTGGAATTATTTTAAAATAATACTCTATCAAACTGAGCCATTCTTCCAAGGCAACAATCTGTGGAAATTTCATATACTTATCTATGAGGTTCCTCCTGATTTCTCCAATTTTTCCTAAGAGCAAAGTTGATTAGTGGTTTCCATACATATATGTATAGTCACACTAAGGTGACTTATGGGGTTGTTTGTTATTATCATGTGAGCAGCTTCTTTAAATTTTCTTCTTTGTACCTTTTCTTCTCTATCCAATATTTTTGTATTTTCCCAATAGAACATATGTTCATCAGTACATCCATGGTCTGCTACATTAAACACATGTTTTCTCTCTTCTAATCATCATTTTGTGTTCTTTAAGTGCTTTTCAATAGGATGACTGTTTCGCCAATATATGTTCTTCCACATTCACATGGTATTTCATTGATGCAGTTTTTTGTTTTTAACATTTCAAGATTGGGCTTTGTAGATGTTAAAATTCCTCATGGTGTGATATAGATCTGGAAAGGTATTCTGATGTTATAGTGATTGCAGATTTTCTTTAATGTGTGTGCTATTTTTTATATGTATGAGAACACTACAGTATCAATAATTGTTTTTTTCCCTTTTGAGAGTTCTTTTTGTTGTCTATTTAAGGTTTTCTTAATAACAGATGATGGATAAACATTTTTCATAAGAGTTTGTTCTATATAGATTTTTTCTTTCTTCAAATCACTGGTTTCTTAACAAACTTCTTTTTCTCTTTCCATAGTGTTAGTATAACTCCACGTTTTGTGTTTCTGGTGTGATTGGATGTATAGGCCAAGTATTTTCCTACATGTGTGGGTTTTCAGTAAACTGTAGTTTTGATCCTGCCATGAGGGAATCTAAAATTTGCAAATTTTATATATGGCATTCATTTTCCCTTCATGGAGCATTATATTTGATTATATATATTGATAACATTTCTTCATTTTACATTAAAAGCACATACATTTTATTCTTCATTTATTAATCTTTCTGAATATGATGTGCTGTATTTTGCTTTATGAAATATTTTCTGAGCATAATGCTTAAAGTTTTACAAAATTTTAGAACATATTAAAAGTTGATATATACTACAGTTTAATTGATAAGTGTCAAACTCACTCACAACATTGACATAAACCACTTGATGGAGGTATGTTGACATTTTTATTATCATTCATTAGACTAGAGATTATTCACTTAATAAATAATATTTCTGTAGTGTAATTTTCATTACATCACTCTCATGCAAGGTAAAAACTGATTTCTATTCACTTTTAACACCTTGTGGGATCATAGATATTTATCATATGTCTTTGATCATATATTTATGATTACATTCTCAACAAGGTGTTAAAAGAGATAGAAACCAATTCCTACCTTGCACAAGAGTGATGTAATAAAAATTACACTACAGAAATATTATTTATTATTAGATAGTCTCTAGTCTAATGACTAACTAATAAAAATTATTAATATACTTTAAGATCTTTCCATTGACTCGTTGTAAATCGAAAGATTTCGCGAGTATTAATGTATAATAAGAAATGTGGATTTAATCAGTGATGTATTGAATAGCTTCACTCTCAGATCTAACAGCTTCAGCTTCACCTATTTATATAGTATGTAGATTGAAGTAAAGAAGATTCCCTTCTTTTCTTCCAAAATGTAAGCTTATGGTTAAGACCTGTAGAGGTCCCTACTATCGCATTTTTATGCACACATTCTTGAGTTTACAGCCTTAGTAAATATTAACATACTTTTATTAAGTGATTTGTATCAAAGTAGGGGGGGGGGCAGCATATTTGACATTTATCAAATAAATTGTAGTAATTTTCTATCTATCTATCTATATATATATATATACTGAACAATGATAAAGATATGTGTAAGAGATTATGGTGTGGGCCAACTGATGAGTGTTGGTTCAGCATGAAATGTGCATCCAAACATTGTCTGTCATCATATGTTTATGATTATATCTCTTACAAGATGTTAAAATGGGATGGAAACCAGTCCCTACCTTGTGTGAGAGTGATGTAGTGAAAATTACACTACAAAAATATTACCGTTAGTTTTTCTTTTTCATTCTTATTGCTTGACTAAATGCGTGCGTAAACACACAGTAAAATTCCTATTTTTATTAATAACTATATTATTATTATTATTTTTAGAATTTTGTTTTATACTATAATTTTAATTTACTATAATTACTATACATATAAAAAAAACCATCTGCATTATATGTATATGCCTGTGTTGAAAAGTACTGTATACTTGCAGTTTGATAAGCAATTGGTATTCTATTCTAATCGCCGTTTATCAACAAAACACGAGTTATTATATGTTATATACATTGAATGCAAGGAGACTTAAAATAAAATATAATGTAGTTTGCAATTCCTCTGTGTTTGATGTATAGCATATATAACTTGCTCAACAGCTTTATATTTATCATGATGTTTTGTTATCAATATATTTAATAATATAGTTTGTAATAATGTGCAAAGATTATGTTTATTAACTTTTTTTTTTAATTGAATGTATTATCGATGCAGTACGCTACAACCATGGCTTTTAATTGCTATCAAATTCTTGCTAATTAACTGTAATAGCAATTAAAAATCACCGTGTCAAACGTTGGGGGCCGAGTGGTTAGCACAGCCGCCTTACAAACAGTTGTCCTGGGGTTCGCTTCCCGGCCGATGCTTTGACACATAAAAAAAAAAAAATTCATCATTATGTTGCATTAGATCATAAATGTATTTGATTTAAAAAGACTAAAATAATAAATAACTACCATAACAATTAAATCCATTTTCCATTAATGTTCATAATTTTTAATTCACTATTTATTATATTACGTGTGTGTGTGCGCGCGCGTTTGTGGCACGCAATGTGTCTGTTATTATAAAATAGTCTCTTCGATTTTATATTATTTTAAATATAAATGCTAGAATAAATTAGAATAAAAGAAGAGCAAATAAACGCAATCTAAAACAAACAACAATCAAGTGTTATTATGCTTAATCGTATTGCTCTACGTATGTTAGTGTGCAATTCTCAGTTAAAAGTGTTTGTGTGTGTAATTGCTTTCCCTTATGGAAAGAGAATTATGCAGATATATTTATATATAATTATTTTTATTGTTTAAAATTTGTTACAAGAATTTTCTTTATAATAATTAAAATTTCTTTCGTAATTAGTGAATATTTTCTAAGATTAAAATAAGTAATTATTAATCAATATTCAGAAACAATGCACATTTTGCACAATAAATTTATTTACAAAAGGAAAAAACAATCTACCTTGTAGAGCAAAACAAAATTAATTATTAATTTATTTTCATTTAAATAAAAAAAAAATCTTTTTTCTTAAGTCATTTTTTTTTAATTAATCAATCCATCTTGAGAAATCAGAATCCCCTGATTCATCATTTATACTCTCTTTAATATTTTATGCATTCTGTTCAAAGTGGAATTCATTTATTTTATAAAAGCAAAATAAAAGATTAATACTTATATATAAAATGTTGAATAAATAAATGCATGCAAATAGAAAACAAAAAATTATATTTAAAAACAAACGTTAATGTAAAATCATATAGTAAAAACAGTGATAAATGTTGAAATCATTCATGTTTAAAACATAGGCAGATTAAAATGTGTTCTCATTCCAGACGTTGTAAAATAAACAATGGATTAAGTATCCAAAAATATTTGTCTCTGCCATCCCAAGTGATAAAGAGGGTTCATCATATTTCAATCAAGATTTTTCGTCTTTATAATTAATTTATTGATATTTATTTTACAAATTGCCTTGAAACTTAATATACACTCTTGTAGAAAAACAGCTAATATATTCTTTACTAATAATTACTGATTAGCCAGCTATGACCATCTACTTAAAAAAAATACTAAGACTATTTGTAAAAGACTCGGATATTGAAAAATCATCTCAGACCCACAAATTTGAATCCAGGTATGAAAACATTGTTATAAAATTATAAACTAAGTTTTAATACAAAATGTTAAGAAAGATAAGGATTGTATATATAGATAAGATTTAGTGATAAAGATTTTTAGAAAAATATAACACATCCATAGTTTAAAGACTTACTGAGAGAAATTTAACCAAATTCATTACTTCGATTATGAACTGCAATAGTAATTATCCCTTAAATTTTTTAGTATAATTTAAGCTAGACAATATTTAGTTTTTGTTGTTGTTGCGTAGCTAATCAGAGTTTTTTCCATTCAATTTAAGCACTACATATAAGTGAATATTTAAAAACTTCAAATTTGAAAATGTTCTTTTAAATTTATTTATATACATAAAATATGAAATACATGTATATTAAAAATCTGACATATTTTTTGTAACTACCGAGTGAATCGTTTGATAAATTATTAAAGTATATAAAAAATGTATATATTAATTAAAGGGAATAATCTGAACTATGGTTATAAAAATTATAATTTTTCAAGCTACATAGCTAATGCAAAATTATCTTAAAAAATATAGGAAGTTTCATAATATATATTTAACAGATATATGAGTAATAATTTAGAAAATTATTAATATAATTTATATTGCATTTTAGGCATTACAGTATATTGTGCCTTATATGTATAATAAATGTATTGGCATTTGGTAATATTTAAAACCTAAAACAAAACAAAAAAAATTAAAAATGGTTCAATGGATGCAATATAATTTTCTTTTTTTTTTAAATTAATTATTCATTTTTAAATATGTGCAAGTAAAGTTATTTGTGTTTTGTAATATCTATTTAATTAAAGTTAAAATTGAAAGGAATAGAAATACATACAGATTGTGGATCCAAATAAATTAAAGAAAGACATTCCAAATGCAAATGATTGATTACCATCAGAGTAATATCCTTTGAATACCAATTAAAGATGGCACCAAAGGAATTTATAAAATAAAAAAGAACTTAGTAGCTAAAAAGAAAAAAAGAATATACAAAACTTGTATTCCAATAAGGAAACAAAGGACGAAAATATATGCGCAGAAATTTCAAAAATGGTTGAGGTATAAAAAGCTGACATCTTAAAAGAGACTTTTTTGCTGATGATTTACTTGGATCATGAATAAAGTGAAAGGACAGGAGAGGCTAGTTGCAGTTTTCTTGTTCTCACAACCACAAGAAAATGTCTTCATCCAGGACTAGTCATATGTGGAATCAATTCATCTGGCATGAGGAAAAAAACAGAACATTTGCTGATGTTTTCCATCATAAAAAGGTCACCTTGAGTGTGTCCTTACATTGTTATGAACCAGAAATGTGAAATTGTTAACAGAATTAAATCAAAGCTAACTACTACTAAGCATACATGGTATAATCAACACTCTATGTAAACCCATGGAACATACCGGTAAGATACTATTCATACCACAACTTATGTCTAATTTAATATGTTTGCAAACTAAACTAACTATAACTTCTCATACCAATAAAGAGACATTCACTATTTTATTCTTCAAATGACTATTTTGTTTATAGCTTAAGAAGAAATTGTAATATGAACTGTTTTTATTATTTGATTAACATTATTATCTGGATGAGTGTGTGTGTGTATTCTTTCCATTTTTAGTAATTCATAATTTTCGTTTAAATATTTTTATTTGTCTTAAAAAAAAATTTACCATTAATATAAATCTTTTATTGTACAATCTTAATTTTAGTTTATTAGATCTTATTTTTAAGTTTGGAGAAATGTATAAATTACCTATGCCAACAAGTAGAGGAAATTTTATATAAAATATTAATTGACAAAAAACTGAAAAAAAAAAAAAAATACATTTAACCTTTAAATTGAAATTTTTTTTTAATTCTTATTGGCCAAGTGAATTAAAGTTTTACAACCTTTGATTGGTCAATTAACAAATTCAGCCATAAAAATATATTCATCTTTTACTATTATATTCATTTTAGTTTTGTTTGTAAAAAGTATATTAATAATTTGTCAGATTATGAAAGTGAACAAAAGTTTTTTTAAAAATAAATTTCTATTTATAATTATAAAAATATTTTATAGCAGAGATCCTCAAAAAAAAGTTCTCTAATCTATCAGAAAATGTTGAGTATGTCACTGATTTGCTTTCTCAATTTACATTCCTCTAAAAGTAAAGACTTTTTTTATTAAAATCTTACTAATATCCTAAAATAATTTATATTTTGAGCATATTTTACCAAAATACATTATAATATATAAATAAATGCCAGAAAAATACTCTAAATTATTTATTTCTGTTTGAAAATAAAATAAAGAGCTTGGGATGATAAAAATTGTTGACAGATGTGGAAATTGTTGTTAGGGCTGGTTTTGTTTTCAATTTATGTTCATGTAAAAGTATACATTTTTTTTACTAAAATCTCACTATTTTTCTAAAATAACTATATTTTCAGCATATTTTATCAAAATAATTCATGATATGTATGAAAAATAATAAAAAAAATCATTCTAAGACATTAATTTTTCATTTTCAAAGTCAAAACAGAAGTTGGAATGGTGAAAATTATTGACAGGCGGTCTCCTTTGTCCTCTATTAGCAACAACCAATTACAATCTAGGAAAGTCTGACTTCTTCCATTATTAACCCACCAATGTCACTTTTATTGATTTTTTTACTTGTAAAATAATTCTAGAGAGGGCAGCATCTTACAGGACTTTTTATAAGCTTTAAAATAAGTGTAAAAACAGTATCATAGCTCTAAAATTGATGGTTTCCAATCAACTTGAAGCCATGAGCATCAATCCACAGATGTTTCTCAAGAGGAATTAATTATTTACTGTGAATTTATGAAATGCAATGTGGTGGGAATCAATGGGACTGCAGTCCTGGTGCACTCTTAAACAAATAAAAAACTGATTCTGCGCAATGCAAAACCGATCAAAAATTAGGTAAGTTAATCTGGAAATGTAGTTACATTTTGTGAAGATCTGTAATATCAAGAATGAATAAATGCAGACATAACTTGACTAACAAATACATTAACAATTTATAATGTATAAAGCCTAAACTGACCAAAAATGGTAAAATATGTAGGTAATATTATTTTGTATTATTTGAAGCCTATATTTGCTGGATAATGCAACTGTCAAATATATGATTAATTTTTGCAAAGGCATTTATTTGGCATATTTAATTGAAAATGAATTTACAAAACCACTACTGTGATAATCTGTTCAAAGTAACGATTACTACTTATGAATAATCAATAAGAGCACCTATCCAAAATTTATCTTGTAAGTTGTAGAATGTAATATTGTCTTACTAAAAGCTAGATATCATTTCCAATATAATTTGCACATGCTATTTTACTTCTGTGCTTTTTCTCCATTTTTACTTTTACAATACTGTCTTCAATTATGTTGACAGTGAACTTATCATATCACTAATCATCTTTCTGCAACTATTGTAACAAGAAGATTTTGTATTTTAAAACTATATTTTTATCTTCTCACTTTTTAGTATGCAACATTCTGTAGCTACATTAAATGTAAAAATTCCTTGATATTTACAAAACAATAATAGTCAGAAATTTATCTAATTAGATATCCTTAATTGTCATCTTGAGTGACACTATAGTCAATAAAGAGTTTATTTGAAATTGGCTTTAAGAAGAAGTTTCACTCTACAAATATTTGCATATTTAATCATATCTATTTACAGATTATTTTGTTCTCAACAAATTTGGAACAACCAAGTAAAGATAATGTTAAGTTGTCTATTTCATGGGATAAGTCAGTATGCTTGGATTTTTTTTTATTTATGCAACATGCTATGTTTAATTTAAAATTTACATATTAAATCTTGTTTAATTATTACAATCAAGGTGTTAAAAGTTAGATGCCATTTTCAGCCTTGTATTGTTAATTATGAGTTTAATAACTCTTAAATGCCATATTCCATCTGGTTGATCAATTAATTTCACTCTGAATTACCAACAATGTTGACAAAGGTATGCTTATAAACATCAGAGGTCCCCAAAATTTGTAGACTCATTCTATTCTTGATCCCTTGTTTAACATTTAAGTCATAGCCTATGGGAGGGTGATTTATTTCGTTTGTTTACATATAGGTTGAACTATGTTCAATTTAAAATTAGAATAATTGTAAAATCAAAAATTTTGATGGTGATTATGCCTAAACTAATTAGTACTTAATAAAAACAAGCAATTATTTTTTTTCTAACTACAGGTGTATGATATGTGAAAACTTTGATTGTCATGAATTCTTCAAAACATTAACGTAAGGTAATGCTTGTAGTTAAACAATAGCTAAATCTTAAGCTTGATACAATTAACTTTTGACAAAAAAATTTAATTAAATGAATTTTTAGTCTATACTTTTTGGGAAGTAGCTTATCAATTGAAAGGAAATTGCTTGTTGTTGAACTTTCTATGAAGTCTCACTACAAAATGACTTTTCTTTGAATTATTAAATTTAACAATGAATGGCTAAATAAGATCACAAATTGATTGTGTAATTGTAAATGTGATCATTTTTTCAGTGCGTATGTTTCAATATTTCATTCAGAAAATTCAGATGAAGATATCTTTTATTTCTTGATAGATCATATTATCAATTTCAATGAAAGTGTTTTTTTATTTATGATCATTTTGTTGAATATATTGCCAATATAGTAAAATATAGCCTGCTTTTGCGAATACAAATTCTTTGTTGTTGACTTGTTTAGAATACACAATGAATTATCATGAACATTTTGCTTGGGTAAATTTCCAAGTTGATTGTATTATTGAGGAAGGGAATTTTCTTGGGTTATAAATTATGGATATGAGTAAGTTCATTTTTGAATTGATCAAAACGAAATTCTGATTATTTTTCTGAATGATTATCTTATTCAAGAATTGGCCAAAATGAAATATATGATATGCTCTGTTTGATTTCAATAATAAAATGAATGTGAAACTTCATAAAGATTTAGACAAAGAAGTTTCAATTGAAAAAGATATATAGTAAATTATTCTCAAAGTATTAACTCTTTTCCTAAAACTTTACTTAGAACTATGATTCTGGTAATGTTTTGCTAAAAGCGGGTTCTGTGCATTTAATTAGTTTATGTTTATTATATCATTTTATCAGAACTTAAGTCAATGAGTGCTTAAGAATAATAAATTATTGTAGTTTAAAATTTAAAAAAATGTAGTCATTTGCTCATTGCATTTACTTTAAATATATTTTCAATATTTTGAAGAAAAAAACATATAAACCCAAAAAAATAATGTAAACTTAATAAATCAATGGAAATCATTTTTTATATAATAATGACAATATTTTAAATAGACAGAAAGAATATATTGTTCCCTTTTAAGTAATGATATAAATATATTTATTAATATATTTATCCTTGACTGCAGATTTTTATAATAGATTTTTAGAAATGGGAAATCCTGTAAATTCAGGTATCTGATGTTCAAGATTCTTATTTTGGTGAAGTTCATAAAAATAAAAAGGATAAAAGACTCTGATGTAATTATCTCAGAACATCATTGATCCCAATTATAACAAAAGTACTTCTGAGAATTTTATTACGGAGACTAATTTCACCCATAGATGAATAATTACCCAAAATGCAGTTGTCATTTTATAGAATCAAGAAGTACAACAAGAACACTTTGCGTTGGAAAACGTAACAGTTGTTGTCTTAATCAAGAAAGTTTATGATAATGGCTGAAAATAGCTAATTGCCTATGGAAGTTTACTCCTATTATCTAGTTTCTATATGATGATGTGGAATAAAGTAATGCTACTAGTGGAAGAAAAATCTAAGATATGAAATAAAGTGATAATAAAGTAAAGTGCATATTATTTCCAACTTTGTTTTTTTTTTTGTAATAAATAGATATATTGATAGATGGATGGATGGGTGGATAGGTTGGTGGGTAGGTAGGTATGTAGGTAGATAGATAGATAGATAGATAGATAGATAGATAGATAGATAGATAGAGAGACAGATAGATAGATAGATAGATAGATAGATAGATAGATAGATAGATAGATAGATAGATAGATAGATAGATAGATAGATAGATAGATAGATAGATAGATAGATAGATAGATTTGCAGAAATAGTTGCAAAAACTTTGTATTTATTTCTAGATTCATGAAACATTGACGATAATATTATACTTGCCAATTCAGCAAATGATCTCCAGAATGATCTCAATGTAATAAGAGCAATCTCCAAAGACTTTGGTAAATAATTAATAGGCAAAAAAGTATAAATAGTTTATTAACCAGCAATAGAAGGTAAATATAAATACTTGCTTGCAGTCATTGACTGGTTTGGTTTTAATTTGAAAATTTAAATCAGTTTAGCTATCTTCATTGTTTTCTAGACAGAAAAATTAAACATCTATGTATTTTGTTATTCTAATGCTAATTGAGCCGATTTTGTCATAGTAATGTAATTACTTTAACTAAATTAAATGCATGTAGGTTATTTACTTGAATTAAATGTGCAAATTTTTTTATAGTACTTATAATTTGTTTATTATTTATGTGCATTAATATTAATATTCTTAGTAGATATCATCAAGACAATGATATATGGTGTTGTGTGAATATTTCTTCAAAAAGATATGTTATCTAATTAGTTTTCAGACTTACCAGAGATATATTTATTATTAATGATGAGATCAATCTATCTCATTACTATTCATAGTTTTCTTCTCACATGCTTTCTGAACATTATACACTTTTCTGATAAATTTGATATTTTCATAATATATTCTACATAAAGCAAATTTTATCTAGTATTGTATACGTCTAGAAAAAATTCTGATCTAATCATAATATAGACTTATTCTTTTTGTTTTGTGTCCACAATATTCTCATATGCAAAAATGTGTAAATAATGTAAATTTAATTTTCAAATGGAATGACCATATTATAACGACAATTTTACGCTAAATTATTTTTTCTCTTAAGACTATTAAATAATATAAATATTTTCTGAATGCAATTTAAAAATATAATTTTTTTTTTTTTTTTTTTTAAAAAAAGATAAATTTAAAATAAAAACGACTTGCTTTGGTTTACTTTATAAAATCAAAAACATTTTTTAAGTATAGATTCATATATTGCAAAAAAAATTAATTAGTAAAGATTATTGTTCAATATATATATTAAATTGTATGTGTGAAATTTAATCAATAGCAGTGACATCAATTTTGCTAATGGATGTACACAACATTCCATCTCGAGAATATTATTAATACACTAAAGATGAGATTTTAATGTCTATATAAACTAATCGATGAATCGCAAATACGGCACATACAAAAAACCCAGTCCATTATTCTGTTCATTTAACATTTTTTATTTAGAATGACTTTGAGATAATCTTTATAACATAAGCAGAGACTATTTCTTCCTTAAAAACTATGCTCAAGTTTGTCATAAAATATTTCTTTAGAAAGTCTTATAAAAGTATTTTTAAGCATCGATTTGACTGCGGTTAAGTAAGTATATTTTTTGATTAACATTCCTTCCGTTTTATTAGTTCTTTTTGTAGAAGATATGCTAATAATCAAATAAAAATGAAGTAATTTGTAAAAAATTAAATGCAGCAATATCTTCAAATGAATGAATGAATGACTAAACTATTAAATTTGATGAACTGTTTAATAATCATAATAAGGATATTTTAATTATTATTTTTTTGGACAGATATTTTAAAAAAAAAAATGCGTTACATGCAAGATGACCGAATACATTTAATTCCTTAATTACTATTAAAAATGATAACACAAAAATACTTTGAAAATATACAATAAGAACAAAATATATTTCAAAATAATTACAACAGTTTACTAATAAATAAAGACAGTATATTTGTTTGTTTATTTTTGGTCGATTCGCATTAATTTTTACAGAATATGTACATATATACAGCATAATTTAATGCTGAAAACTAGCATAAATATCAAATTTCCATTAATACATTTTATTTATCTAAAAAAATTAATACATAGTACATAAAAATAAATATTTCACTAATATATGTGTGTGTAAAAGCCTGCCATATTCTTAACAAGTTCAAATCTAGGTCACGTAAAAGTTGAGATTTTTTTAATGAGGCTTAGGATATTTTTTCATGAAGCCATCTCGTAACCAATATAATTATAATAATGTCAGCAAATGAGAACTTAGCTATTCTAAAAAAATTTGATAAATATATATAAAAAATTAACTAAACTGGTGATATTTTCTGTTTTATAATACATATTTAATGGGGGGGGGGGCGAATGTCAATACATATAAAAGCACTATTTGTAAAATAAAAAAATCATTCTGTCAAGCGTTGGTAGCCGAGAGGTCAGCGCAGCTGCCTTGCAAGCAAGTAGTTGGTTGCAGACGGTTGCTGCGGGTTCGCCTCCCGGCCAATTCTATGACATATGGGGAAAAAAATCATCCTGTCTTACAGTGGATGCTATTTCTAAATTAGATATAATACAGATGTGCTCATTATCAGAAGGAAAAATCATTATAAAGCTGAAAATAATGGAAAAACCAATAGCTGCAAGTACAGAAGTGCTAGATAATTAAGTAGTAATAAATTCTATGATCATTAATATAATCAGTTTAGAACCATAAGATACCATGAATATATTCGCCATAAAAAAGTTATGTATATATTATAGCCTCACTGTTGTGGATCGTGTATATAACCTGATAAATATAAATAAGAAAGCTAAAAGAATGTTAAAATTAAGCTTTAATAATAGCTTAGCTAGTTTTAATATCTAAAAAGCATTGGTGGTCGAGAGGTCAGTGACAGCCGCTTTACAAGCAGTTGTCCCGGGTTAGCGGGTTCGCTTCCCGGCTGATGCTATGAAACATGAGGAAAAAAAACTGTATGTTTAAAAACTTTTAAAAGTTTTAAATGTGCAAAACTAAAAGGAAAAGAAGAAAACAGAAAAACATTATAAATTTCAACTTTTGATAAAAGTTTTTTTTTTTTGTAACAAAAAAGAATTAATGAAAAAAGTAAAATTTAAAAGAAATATTTTTTTTTTGTTCAGCTTAATTAAAATAGAAAAGATAATTAAAATATTTTGTTAGTTTAATTAAATATAAACTAAAGGATTAAGGAAATAAATTTAAAAGATTAAAATCTCTATTCCAGAATATCTATTTTAAAATATATTTTGACTTGCTCTTTTAATTAAAAATAATATCTTATCTAATATATAAGTGGTTTAAACTTTTTGCTATGAGTCAAAAATTGAATTACTTATTTTCAAAAATTGTAATATTAGTTAATAAAAAAAAAAAAGTAAAAGTGGATATTCTGCCAAACAATGGAACAGAATTGAATTTTTTCATTTTATTTAGTTAATTACCATTAAAATTTTGACTTTAGTCAACTACAAGAAACGGCATTATTATTGTCTTCCAATATAGCAGGATGGATAATTCATTTTTAATCAGCTAGAACTATTCTGATAGCTTATCAATTACTAGCCATGGGGATATTTGTCAGTCAATTATATTAATGTATATCTATTATGACTGAATAGAAATCCTATGTCTGTTCTATTGTAACCTAAGTGATGCAATGAGATGCCTGAAGAGTAAATAAAATAAGTATCTAGTTGATGCCTACCATTGTCAGGGTTGTTTATTGTTGCTATAATAAAAGGTCTATAATTCCTACCAAAAATCATCAAAAAAAAAATTAGTGATGGACCAGAGAATTAATGTCTACCAAAGAACAGAAATAACACACACACACACACACACACACATATATATATATATATATTAATCTAAGTAAGTTATAATTATAAATTTATTTAAATGCACATTGATTATGTAAGTAATATTTACTAAGGCTGTAAACCTCAGGAATATGTGCATGAAAAGGCAGAGGTAGGGACCTCTACAGGTCTTAACCACAAGCTTAAGCCATGACAATAAAACAAACTTGAGTTACATCAGCAATGAAAACCTCTGTAATACAAAATTGAAATATAAATGTCCTAAATTCCAGAAGAAAAAGATTGCATAAATGTTGAGCTCAACAAATTTGGTAAGATCATTTCAATTGACTCCTATTTGAATTATTACTGACTTTGCTAAGAATTAACAAAATTGATTTAATTTTTGTGAAGAGACTTTTTAAAAAATTGTATTCTACATAGGGTTTTAATAATGTTAATCTATCTCTATTCAAATATATATATATATATATATATATATATATATATATATATATATATATATAATTCAAACTGACTTTTATGCTCCCTACAGCTATCTACTTTATCTTATACAACCCATTCACATGATCACATATATGTGAAAAAGATAAATGTTCTCCAATCTACATATTTAATGCTAAATCAGCACTCATTTATTGGTTTAGATCATTATCCCATATATATATATATATATATATATATATATATATAGATAGATCATTATCCCATATATATATATATATATATATAATCAACAATGTAATATAAACTGAGCATGATAGATGATGATCTGGACTAACTGATGAGTGCTGTTTTAGCATCAAATTCTATATTAGAGATCATTTATTTTTTCACATGTGATTATGTCTGTCCATTGTATAAGCTGGAGTGAATGATTGTAGGGAGCATGGAAGTCTGAGTTCAAATCCCTTCTAATTACATTAAGTTCAGTAAAGACAATATATTTGTATTTAAATATTATATATATATATAAACATTTTTATGTATTTTACTAACTACTAGTATCATATTACTTACCCTGGAATCAGGAAATCATTCAAGTTGAAAGAGATTAAAAGAATTTAAGCGAAAAGAATTAAGCCATTATATGCTTGATTGATTTCACAATCCATTCTAAAATAGTTTTTTTTTATTAATGTACATTTTTAAATATAAGGGACTACAAAAAGTTAATGTTTTATTAATTTTTATTGTTATTAAATAAATTAATTGTTATTGTGAAAAAGCTTCATTTATCATTAATTTCGCAATCATGAGACAAGTATTTGGTATAAGATCAGTATTTGGAATATGTTGTAGATGCTCAGATAGGGCTAATAAAGAGACATCTCCATTAGGTTAACATATGTATATATGAAATCGATGATGATCAGCAAGTATGACTGAGGTTTACCTTGAAACTAATGATTGACATAAGCGTCATTATGACAATCATCAATGGCTATGATCGAATAGGATTAAAATTTAATATTATAGTTATTTGACCTTGCACAGCACCTGTTGGACCTTAAGTGAATAAATAAATCATTTCCTATAGAAATATGGTATCATCATATAAAGCACCAGTGGCATAATTCCATTATAATATACATATAAGGGACTTGAACTCAGATTTTCAAGCTCCCTACATTTATTCAACCCAAATTATACAATCATTATAAATGACCACATACATGTTAAAAAAATAAATGACCTCCAATATATGTATTTGTTGCTTGTCCATTAAAGTTTGCTATTTTAATATAAACTGATCACTGATTGTATATATGTATGGCAGATGGTTATCTGGTCCAACTAATGAGTGCTGGTTTAGTATGAAATAATAATATATTGTAGATCATTTAGATTTTTCACATGTATGTGGTCATGTGTATTGATAATAGAAAATAGACTGGATAGATGTAGGGAGCTTGAAAATCTGAGTTCAAGTCCCTTTTAATTATATTTAGTCTAGTATAGACAACATACACATATTTAAATATTATTTATAAATGTCTTGTTAATAAAATATGTGGACTTTAAAAATGCCCTTTAGCAATGCTGCAGAATCATTATTTAATGAAATGGCTTTTAATCCCTTAGCACAATACATATAATTCTAAAGATGATTATATGTAATTTATAAGTACCAGATTTTGTTGTTGACTGATAATAGCTATTGGAGTAGCAACGGATTGTTAATTATTTGTACAAGAGAAAAATATGACAAATACTTAATCTAGTATTTAAATAAATTCACTGCAATGATCAATATAATGATTAATAATTTTATTAAATAATTAATAATAACAACAATAAAAATTGGTACTTTGGTATTAGAGCTGCAACACAAAACCTATTGCACTTGTTCACATTCATACCAATCTGCAGGTAACTTTGTAATCTTGGAATCTGACCAAATTAACATATACACAGATCTTGTACATATGTTTTTTGGCAAAAAAAATGTACATGGATTTGTACATGACATTTTGGCAAGATTTACAAAGTTATTGGGGATTCGATACAAATGTGAAAAGGCACAGTAAGTCTAATACATGCTCCATATTTTAAGACTAAAAATAACTAAAGTAAAAACATAATAAACCATAATAAACCTATTTATCATTTTCAATAAGAATTGTATGGTTTTGAACAAGACATTCAAATATGTATGACTTGGACACTAACGACTTTATAAGAATGACATTTGAAAATTAAAAAAAAAATGTGATTGTGATCTTAATGAAATGATGGCATTACACAAAAAAATTGTTTGTTTAAATAAATACACACTAAACAAACAGTAAATGATTTTGGTTTTTAAATAATATTTATAAAAAGACATTAACTATATGTACAACTTTCACACCAACAACTTTTAAGAATGACATTCCTAATCATTTGTGATCTTAATAAAATGACACCATTACACAAAAAAATTGTTACTAAACAACTGGCACTAAACAAACAGTGAATGATTTTGGTTTTTAAATAATATTTATAAAAACATATAAAGTTTATTCATACGATACTTACTGTGTAATATATAACAGGGATTGTCATCTTGAAACAAAACATTTCACTTGTAATATTACTACAGAAAATGGAAATCTCTCCTAAAAATTTTCCCTCAAAAATGTAGCCTGTGATTGCAGAATATGCTGGGATTTACAACAGAAATGCTAATAAATGTACTTTTTAATAAACAAATTAAACCCCAAAAAAGAAACAAAAACAGAAAATATACAACTGTATATGAATTGGAATAGCTGTTGTTGGAAAGAAATCTGGACAATAACTGAAAATATCAAAGTATTATAAAAAAAAAGATGGTGTTGATGAAGAAAAACATCTTTTGTCACATATACTCACAGGCATTATTTCCTTTCAATTTGACACCATTGCAACATTATCCATTTATTGTGAGTGTGAACAGGTCTCCTATCTATCTCCTCTATGTTGCAGCTCTAATACCAAAATACCTAAAAATTTAAGCTTAAAATAAATATTGTCCAATAAAACAAATAGATGATTATATCTAGCTCAATCCTATTTACAAGTATCATGTAAATATTAGTTTTTAAATAGATGAAAAATACTATAATATTTTTTTAAATGTAAATGCTAAGAAAATATAAATATGACAGATTTATATACGCATACAAAAATATTTCAGTTACGATTATTACTTCATTTATATGTTGCAAGCTAATCTATTTTAACAATATACAAAGTAAATCGATCAAGATAGTATATATATACATTCTTGCATTTAGAAATATATATATATATATTTTTCAATTCTTAATTTATTTTTAATTTAGTTAAAATTATTCTTTCAGCCATATAATTCCTTTGAATTATGTGTTTGCATATAAAAATGAATTAAAAAAAATAGCTGAAAATTGAAACAGTAAATGAGTAGACACTTAATCTAAATATGCATTTTTCTGAAAGGTCAAAAAATGTATGATCTCTTTTTTAAAAAATAGTACTCGAATGTCTTGCTTTATTAAAACATATACTATTATGTTTAGCAGTACTTGTAAAGATGAATAACTTTTTTCTCAACAGAAAACTATAAAGTCAAAAATATGATTTATTATATCTTTATCTTTCTTATTACATTGCCAAATCCATGTAATTTTATAATCATTTATATTCTTTATTACTTTTTACAATTGATAGTAGTTAAGATTTGAAAATATAAGTAGAAGTTCTGAAGAAGATTGCTGGGGTGTTTGAAACCGTCAATACTGGGTTGTAAAAGCATTGTAAAAAGTAATAAAGAACATAAATATTAATGTCAAAAATACAATCATGATTTAACAAACATTGAATGCTTTGTGAAAAATAAATATCAAACTTCTCACTAAATTTATAAGTATTTTTTCACTTTTTGTTATATAATATTTATATCATTTTTTTAAATTTTACTTTGGTATACTTTGTGCTAAAAACATTGTTTCTAATCTTTTGTGCAAGATATGATGAGCAATATCTCATAAAGCCCATTTTCTCTAAAAAAATATTCATGTTTATACTAAACCAATATCATGAACTCAATTAAAACCATTACATAAATTAATTATGGTAACATGGAAACAACTCTCCTAATAATTACAGTTTCATATACGAATGACAATATTAGAAGACTTTATGCAAATAATTTAGATGAACTCAGTGAGAATATATACTAATTCATATATATATATATATATATATATATCTGCGATAAATATCATTATATATATATATATATAGCAGGCAAGTGACTAAAACAATGATATTTATCGCAGACTGAAAATGGAATGCTGATAGCACTAATATTTGCAATACTTTTATGGACTGATAACTATAAATTACTAATAAAAGACTTTTTGTCATTTAAGTATTAAATCTGATGCTTTCATTACTTTGTAATTCTATCATTCCAGTTTAAATGAGAATTGCTTTTATTTGCAGAAACACTTCTTATTTTCTATTTACTCTATAACCAAACTCTTCTTAAGTACATGGAGTTTCATGCTATAAATTTAATTTGCTTTTTTATTTCAATCTTTTTTCAGATTTTTTGTTTATAGCAACCATAAAACAGAAAATTATAATTTGTATTATTTTAATGTTCATCAGATTTACTACTGACTAGTAAATGAGAAATTCCATCTATGTATTAATCTCTACCTAAAATTAGTTACGTATATATTTTTCTGACTTATAATTGAATAGTTTAATGTGATGGATATGGGTTAGATATATTACAAAAAATCAAAAGCTCAATTTTAATCTAAATTTTTTTACAAGTTTTCATCTGGCTCATATTCAAATCCCAATATGTTTGTGTCAAGTATTTTATCAAAATCACTGTGGCATAAGGACTTTGTCAATTATAACTGAAAAAAATAATCAGTTTTATTATAACAATGTAACCTGGAAAGTAACATTTAATACATGCATTTTTTAAAAACTAGTTATAATAAATAAAATAAATAAATAAACTTTGGTTTATTTTGATCAATAAATTCTATTACAGCTTCTTTTCAATTTGATTTTTTATGCCTACATAAAAGAAAGAAATTATTGGAAAAAAAAGTTGAATAAACGGAATTCTAATATATATATATAACTATGCCATTGTATATTCGTTTTTTTTTTAAAAAAACTGAATTTAAAAAAATATTGATAAATTATATTTAAATTTATATATATATAACTATTTTAGTAAGTAATATATATATATAATAAATATAAGGTAAAATATAATATTTATGGTTAAGTTCTTGGTGTAAAAGATTTTTTTTTTGATAGAATGCCACAAAGGATAAATAATGAAGCAAAAACTCTAGATATGTTAATAAAGTCATCAACATTAAAATTTAATTAATTATTTTTTAACATTAGACTGCATTCATGAAAGCCATTTTTACTTAAAACTCATAAGATTAATTTTCACGTAAATAATATATTATCAAAAGTTTTGAACAGAAGAATCCGAATTTTTAACAAATTAAATTTTATTTGAAAATTAAATTGGATACAAAAAGAATAAAAAGATAGAAAAAATAAAAACTATTTATAAAATTAATTATAACACAAGTATTAAATTGGATCATGAAAGATCTTTTTAAAAAACAAATTGTAAAGTGTAGAAGAAAAACAGCAAAAAATAAAAATAAACTTAAAGACAGCTAAGTTGCAAATATGTGAAGAAAAAAGCAAAAAAATCAAAGTACTTGTAGAAAATGAAGTGGATTAACTTTGTAAAATTTATCATCATACCAGAATGATAATTTTATGTTTTTATTAACTGTTCATTCTTAATTCATGGCATTTTAATATTAACCAATATACATAGGCATGTTTACATTTTTTTTAGATGCACTACATATATATTAATCTGGTGTAGTTTGTTCAAAGGGTTCCAAAAAATTCATTAATTCAATTTTTAAAAACATTTGGAGTTAAGCCAATTTATATAATTTTTAATAATTAAAAACTTAAAACAGGCAAAACTCACTATACGTATTGGTATACACAGCAAGCTAGAGTAATCAATGGATGCCAGAAGGCTTGTGCATAAAATCCCCATCTAGTGCTGGATGAGTAAGCACTAGATGGGGATTTTATGCACAAGCCTTCTGGCATCCATTGATTACTCTAGCTTGCTGTGTGTGGCAATACAGACAGTGAGTTTTGCCTGTTTTAACAACAGTTATAAGCAAACATAAGAAATGGTGATCATGTGATGTTTATTGGTTCTAATAATTACTTGGCTCCTTTATAATTTTACTCTATTACTTGACTTGGGTATAGCAGTCTATGTAAGAGCAAAAATAGGAATAAAAGTGCTTTATTATTTTTATTAAGAGTAATGTTGCCTTGACAATGATGGGTCAGATTTAGCTGTTGACTTCAAATACAATATGTTATGTGAGGATGTACTTTATATAATTTTTAAACAAGACTACACACCCTTATATAATTTTCATAGTTCAAGTAAATATCTACCACAATGCATTTTGATTGAACTAATCCCATCAGTGGTAAGAGTCACCCATACATTCCAACATAATTTACTAATAATTATTGCACAATTTCATATTATTAATCTATAAATATGCTTTAATCGTTTCATTAAAGATTAAATATATTTAAATAAAATTAATCAATGTATAACTTTTTATATTACATTACACATTGAGCCATTCTTTATCTATGCTCTAGGTCAGTAGCTCTCAAACTTCCTAATGATGTATCCCTTTAATACAGTTCCTTATGTTATAATGACCCCCAACCTTTAACTTTGCTACTGTTATGAATTGAAAATGTGTTTTCCAATGGTCTTAGGTGAGCTCTGTGAAAGGATTGTTTGACCCTCAAAGGGGTTGTGACCCACAGGTTGAGAACCACTGCTCTAGGTAATATAATTCTTAAACAACTTTGATATTTTTTATGCTTTCATTCATTTAAAATATGTATACGTTTCTGTGTATTATAGTTTTTTGTTTTTTTTAGCACCATGATCATGTTTAGAACATAGATTTTCAGTGCTTCTTATTTGTTTTATAGCAAAATGTTCATGTCCATATATTAGAAATGATAATTATAATAGCATTAATAAAAAATTCTTATCAAAATAATATTACTATAAAATATGGGAAGTCATATATATATATATATATATATATATATATATATGTGTGTCTTGACAAAGATTTGAATTCAAAAAAATAGTCGCTTAACAAGACACAAAGAGACTTCAGTTAATTTTTAAAATGATAAAAATAATAGTTTACACTTGCAATAGGTTATTTTATCTTGCTATGGATTTCTAATTCAAAATTTATAATAACATGATCTGTGTTTTCAACTTGCGGGGTTCATTAACTGGTGTTCAAATATGGGTCAGATAAAACTTAAAAATTTTTTTTCAGGTTTCAAATATGTATAGTATATTTTTTCAGGTAATCAATTAATAACTATACACAGTTTTAAAATTACATTATAAACTCTAATGAGTCATTACATTATTAAGCGATATATTTACATTAAATAATTACACGTGATTAATTATTTTATATAGTTTAAATGATTGTGTTTTAATATACTAAAAATATTAAATGCTTTTAAATCAATATTATACAATTGTTTTTTCAGAATTTGTAATAAATTATAAATGTTTATTTTATATATTAATATTTTATAATTTTTCTCTTTTGGATAAATAAATAGTTAATGCATTCGTAACTATATTTTTAACTTTTTCTTTTTCAGATCAAAATAGACAAGTATATAATAATATTTATAATAATAAATATATTCAACTAAAACTTCTAAAAAATCTATTACTGACAGATTTTTTTCAAACAGTTTCTACACCTATAAATCTACATTCCAAAAAAAAAGACCCTCATAATCTCCTCATGCGGCTGTTTTAAAGCCCAAAGATTAACTAAGAAGATTTGTTTGGAAAATTGTTTTCTCCCTGTTCTATAATGATAGTGAAAAACAAAACTCTCTAGTATCTAATACCAATGTAATTTTATTGGGATTAAAACAAATCACGGTGAATAATAGTTTCTGACATGTAACAGTAGTTTTTCTATTCTGAGTCAGAGAAATAGAAGTATTTAAATACTGCATATATATATATATGGTTGCGTAAAATATTAATTCAAAATTATTTAATATATATATGATAAATAAATATATAAAAATATTGATTTTATATTCTGATTTTTTATATATAATAATCAAATGCCTTTGATAAATATAGTAATTAATTATTGATGTCTTTCAGATTTATGGCACCCTTTTTCAAACTTACAGCTCTTGATCACTGTCAAAATGTTCTCCTATTAGGTATTATAATATGAATATTAATTATTCCCCTAGCAAATATGCATATTGAAAAATTAATAGTTTAAATTTCTTATATATATATATATATATATATATATATATATATGTGTGTATGTGTGTGTGTGTAAATACATGAAAGCAATCTACGCTTAAACAATATCAATATTTACAACAACAATCTCAATCTGTTGTCAAGGCAATAAATCTTTTTACAATTAAGATAGCTACCTACCTTTATCTATGGTCTAATATGTTTATTTAGACACTAAAGATTGCAACTTAAGAGAGTAAGATTACTAATCCATAGAAGTTTAAGTAAACACTCATTAAACAGGCAAATACAGCCTGTTTTGAAAGCAGACTAACAATTAGTCAATTATAAATTTTAAACTGCACTGAAACTAGGTATTATTTAGATAATTAAGCTTATATATATATATATAATTAAAAGGAGTGAACTCAGAATTTCAACCTCCCTATAACTATCTTTGCATCTTATGCATGACCACATACATGTGAAAAAGATAAATGATCTCCAATACACCTACTTCATGCTGAAGCAGCAATCATCAGTTGGTCCAGATCATCTCCTGCACATATATAATCAGTGCTCGGTCAGTTGGTCGAGCATTTGCCTTAAATTCGATATTCAAGAATCTAAAGGCATGAGTTCAACTTCTAAGTGAATATTGTCACTGTGCATATAGGCCAGCAACACCTGAAGATGAGTGGAGAATAATACTACTTGAAACATTGTGTAATTACTAACCTGTATTGTCTATTTGTGTGTTATTACTAACAAGTTGATGTATTTGGAAAGTGTAAATAAAGTTTAAAATTTTTGATACATTCAACATTCACTCATAAATGATGGAAATAGTCCAACATCATTATCATCATCTTCAACCATTATCAATCCACTGCAGGATGAAGGTCTCTCCAAGTTTAATCCATCTTCTCCGATCTTTAGCTTCTCTTCTCCACACCACCCCTGCACTCTTTCTTATTTCATCCATCCATCTCACATGTGGTCTCTTTTTGGGTCTTTTACAATCTCTTGGAATCCAGTTTAAAATTTTTGATACCTTCAACATTCACTCATAAATGATGGAAATAGTCCAACATATCACATCTTATAATATACCATCATTACAAACCTTCAGTCAAATAATTTTTTAAATATATTAAAACTCAATACCAAAATTGATAATTTCATTATATTTTTCTAACACTAAAACAAATTCTTTTACAAATGGCATAAAATTCTAAGAAAATATACCTAGAGTTTTGATCTTCAGGAGAGACTTTTAAACTTGTTTTGGTTTTTTGTTGGTCTTTCATTTTTTTATTTTCTTTTACATTTTTTTCTTTTTTTTAACTAGGTAAATTCTATGTTCTTCAAAAGATGTTTATTTCAAAAACAAATTAATACAGTACAAGTTAATTCAATACTTTTTCATTTGGCAGCAGATAGAAATAGATTTTGTCAGTTGCAAAGTTAATGTTTGAAATAATATAAAATTATTAATATAATTTGTAGCTACCAATAAATTTGTTCCATCTGTGCTTTATATGTGCATACATTAGCCTTATGTGCAGACAGTATATGTACTATTGAAAATAAATTTATTTCAACCATAGATCAATCAACATGTACTTGGGAAATCTTTTAAAATTAGCCAGTTTGTCATATAAATTGAAAGTATGACAAATCTTAGTTAACATATATACATATATCAATACTAATCTGTCCTATGAACAGATTCAAAGAGCAATCACGTTACACCATCTATTTCTCAACTCCATTCTCTTCATTATCCATTCTCTTTAATTTTACATATCTTCTCATCTCTTACATCATCTAGCAATGTCAATCTTTTCTATTCTTTTTATTTGTTTTCACTCACCATTTTCTCCAAAACATCTATCATTAAACAATTATCTTCTTAATATATATCCAATCCATTTCTCTTTTTATTTCTAATTTTCTCAATCAATCTTTTTTCATTTACTTTTTCCAAAATTTCTTTATTTTAATAATGCAAGTGATCATCATCATCATTTTCAACAATTATTGATCCATTGCAGGATAAAGGTTTCTCCAAGTTCAATCTTTCTTCTCTGCTCTCTAGCCTCTCTTTTCTTACATTACCCCAGCACACTTCTTTATTTCATCCATCCATCTCACATGTGGTCTCTTTTTAAGACTTTTACAATCTCTTGGAATCCAGTGTAAGATTTCAGCTGTCCATCTAGTATCAGCTCTTTTAGCAATATGTCCAGCTCAACTCCACTTCAATCTCTTAATTCTTTCAATGTTTTCAGTAATATGTCATTTTTGATCTCTTTTTGTTACTACTAACATGCATTTCTCCATAATTGTTTGAGTCATCTGAAGTCTCTGTGTTGCTCTACCTGTTAAGTGTCCAAGTCTCTGGTACATAAGTAAGTATTGATAAAACACATTTATTAAAAACCTTTTTCAAATATATAGATACATCTTTTTAATATCAAGTTATTTCTACCAAAAAGACTCCATCCAAGTTTAATTCTATAATTAATTTCATCCATTATGCTTCCATCTGTAGTAATAATATGACAAGTATTTGCAGTTGCTAACTTCGTCTAATGGTACTAGTACACATAATACACTCTACTACTTGATGGCACTGTTTTTTGCCCAATGCACATCAATATACATGTTTACGGGATGACAATATGGACAAATACAGTAAATTTTAAAAATTTATATATGATTTTTTAAATATACATTAGTTTTTTTTGTATATATATATATGGTATTTTTTTTTTTTTTATATACGATATTTTTTTTTTTATATGTTTCATCACATGTTGACATTTTTAAAATACTACTTTTAAACAATTTACGAACCAACATTATTTTCTAAAATGTAATACTTACAGTTTTAAATTACATTATAAATCTTAGCATGTAGCACTGGAATGTGGGGGCCCAGGGTCTGATGTTTTTGACAATCCAAAGGATCATCCAAAAGATGCACTAGTCTGATCAAACCAACATTATAAACATCATAAACACTATTATAAACATTATGGGCTGACATTCTGCAAAGTATTTATAAACAATTTATGAACCAACATTATTTTATAAAACATAAAAATTAAATTTTTCTGAAATCAAATAATTACATTTTTAAATTACATTGTAAATGTCAGTGCACAGCGCTAGAATGTGCAGAGCCAGGGACTGATGTTTTTGATGATCCTTCAGATCATCCAAAAGATGCAGTACTATGATCAAACTAGGCTTCTGATTTCCAAAACAATGTGCAACATCAGACATTTAATTTGTCTCATAGTTGTTCTTGCACAAATGTGCCTTTTCGTGTGAATTCTGTGAAATTGTAACACTTGAAATTTATTTCACATTTCAAGCTGTGTAGGAAAGTGCAACAATGGGCTTACAATTATTAGTATGTAATACTACATAAGGTAGTGTATATGATCATTACTTTGAATTCACATTACAAGAGTTAGTGTCAGTTTAATTTCTTACACCCTCACATGATATGATAGCGATCTGTGAAATGAATGCATTTGCATAGTGTCACAAAGCATATCAGTAGCCATGATATATGTGTGCAATGCAATATATGCCACCAATGGTAAATATGAACATCACTGTTCTATAGGCTGTAAACTGTTGTAGTGTTAGTTGTAAGTTAGGCCACTAAAATGGCATATTGATGTGTGTTGGCCAAAAACCAGTGCCATCAAGTAGTGGAGTGTATTATATATACTAGTACCCTTTTAATTCATCATTATCAACCTTTATTTTTTTTTTGAGAAAATCCATTGAACATTAATTTATATTTTTTAACATTTATCTTTGATCTTACTTTTTTACTTTCATCTAATATCTCTTGAAACATTTTCTGAAGCTCTAAAACATTATTTACAAAAAAAACTACATTATCTGCAAAATTTAGATGACTTAAATAATCACCATTTACTTTTACTCCCTTAGTTTCCCATTTTAATTCCCAAAATACTTCTTGCAGCACTGTTGTAAAAACTTTTGGAGATATGGAGCCACACCTGTCTTACACTCTTTTCAATGTTAATCCTCCTACTATCATTATATAATCTCATTGTTGCTATTGCATTTTTATAAATATTCTTCAGAATATGACAATATCCTGAGTCTATACTTGTTGATCCAATGCTTTAATTACTGAAGAAATGTTTGTAGAACTAAATATCTTTTAATAATCTACAAATTCAAAGCATAATAGAAACTCATATTCATTGATCCTTTTTATAACTTCTCTCAATATTTGGATATGATCCACTGTATTACTTTTAAATCCAGTTTATTCTTTTGTTTGGTTAAAATCCAAAGTTCACTGTATATGAGTTGTAATTGTTTTGGTAAAAATTTTATATAGAACTGATAAAAGGCTGATAGCTCTGTAATTTCTAATATCTTCTTTATCACCTTTTTTAATACAATATTTTTAATCATTTGGTATATCTGTATTATTTAAACATTAGATATATACCTTTATCAAAAAAAATCTATTTCTTTATCTGCTTTTTTTTAAATATTGATTACAATTCCATTATTACCTGGAGTTTTTTTCTTCTTCATAAATTTAATTGCATGTCTCATTTCTACATTTAAAATCCTAGGCAATTCTGAGGATTGGTGATTGTAGGAAGTACTTTTTCTTGCTCTTTATTGCTATATAATTCTTGGTAGAACTTTTCTACATATTTTACGATGTCATTTCTCATTTTAGTAATAGTTTCATCTTTTTTCTTATTGTAGAAATAATTTTCCTACCAATACCAATATGTTGTTTTAGACTCTTGAGACTTCTATTCTCTTCTACAGCCTTTCTTGCTAGTTTACAATTATACTTTCTTATATCATAATCAATTCTTTATCACAACATTTTACAAAATTTGAGATATTCAATCTTTTTAATGCATCCATCCAATTGATATATATATAACAAATGTAATAGTTTTCAATTCAGCTCAATATTGATAATTTTTGAAATTCACATGTTCACTTCGCATATAATGAGCAATGAAATTATAAAATCATCTTCTCCAGGAATTCAAATTTTGATCACTATTAAGACTAACAGCAATTGTTTTTTCTTTGAAGTAGATTTCTATATTCTGTAATAACTGTCAGTTATTCTGAATCCTCTATTTATAGTAGATACAATGGAATGTATAAACAGGAGGTTAACAGTAAGACTTTTACTTTGTGATTAATAAAAACAATATAATAATTAAAATACTATTGTTCTATTTTTTTTTTTACTTTACATTTATTAAAATAAAAAAAAATCAGTTAAGTAATTCCTTTTTTATATCCTAAATCAGAGTAGATTATAATTAACTATATAATTAAGATGGATTGCAAAGAAAAAAAGTTTGTTTTAGACTAAAAAAAATTTCCTTGTTACAGTAGTAATGAGTCAAATAAAAATATTTGTATTAATTTTGATCTTTTTACATAATTTCAAATAATTTCTAATAATTGATAAATATCAATATTATCATTTAATCAATATTAAATTATTCAAACTTTATTTTAAATAATTATATATATAAATTTTGTCTGTATTTATTACTATTTTTTAAGCTTAATATGTATATATACACATTATGTTGGGTACTATGAGAGCAATCCATGTTAGTATATATGTATATGTAAGTTTTATATGATGTGTTTTGGTTCTAGTACAAGAGATATATTAAAAATACTAAATAAATTATACAATGAAATCTATGAGTTAATCGGCAAAATAAGTGATTGTATATAGAAAAGAATGAAGATACACTGTTCACTATAAAAAAAATAAAAAAATGAAAGAACAATCCAGATATCAGCTGACCAAATGAAATCAAAGCATGCATTGAACAAAATTAGGAAATAATTTCCAAGAATAAAGAGTTTACTAAGCTTAAAAGGGCATTTATTTGTCATTGTATTCATATGAAAAGAAATGATACATATATATAAAAAGAAAAATGGATATGCAGGTAAAACAGACAGATAGATAAATAGATAGACAAGTAGATAGTTGTATATAGTTTTTTATTTCATAGATTTTTTGGTGGTGTGTTTGCACATGTGTGATTTTTTTAATCTGGAGAGAAAACTTTTTTAAAAAAAAAATTATATTCACGCATATTGAGTAACAATATTTTTTTACCCTTTAAAGGAAATATTTCATCATGTTTAATTAATTATTTAGAAAGATATTTGTTAAAACAATGAACAGATGTAGTTTGGTTATTTGCTTCCAGCAAACAAAATATTGCTTTAATTACTTTTAATTAATGTTACTTAGCATTGATCTTTTTTTTTTTTTGAAAATGTATAATCTCAAGTTAGTATTCAACTGCTAGGGGCTATATGACATCACAACATGCAGAGATATAAAGTAATAAAAACATTTACAATTATTGCAAATAGCGATGTGATGTACAAACAGTTAAAGTTCATCATTAAATATTTAAAAACCAGGCACTCTTCACAAACCTGGGAGCTTAATTGTAAGTATGAGAATTTGAACTCAGAGTTTCAAGCACCCTTTAACTATCTCATACAATTGATACACATGACCACACACATGTAAAAAAAGATAAATAATCACCAATAATATTGGCATCAACATGGGATTTGGGTTTTCATCTTCAGATTTTCAATGATATGGGATGACTGGAAAGTTGGAGATTGTAGTAGATTGAAACATGTCCATTAAAGTGTGAAGATTTGCTATCTTAATATAAACTGAGCACTGATTATATATATATATATATATATATATATATATATATATATATATATATATATATATATATATATATATATATATATGTGTGTGTGTGTGTGTGGCAGATAATAATCTGGACCAACTGAGTGCTAGTTTAGCACGAAATATATATATTGGCGATTATTTAATTTTTCTATATGTGTGGGTGCTCATGTGTATCAGTTGTATGAGAGAGTGTGGATAGTTGAAGGGTGCTTGAAAATCTGAGTTCAAATCCTCTATACTTAGTTCAACATTAAATATATTGTAACGAAGTATGTTTTTATCAAAATGTCTTTAAAAACAAACTTGATGAAATGATATAGACATATATAAAAATATTTAGCTATAAAGAAAAAAGTAAGTGAATATGAGATATGAAGACCCTAGTGTATTATAGAAAAGAAAAAACTAGAATATGATAGCCAGTAATTAATAACAAATGTTTGTCAATCTGACAGTTTTTTATACAGATACAATGTATTAATTTATACTTATATGTAAAAAAAAAAAAAGGAAAATAGTACACCCACAGGATTAAAGGGATTGGAAGACATAATTAATTGTGTGATGATTTGTTGCAATATTTTTTTATCCCGTAAAATTTTTTTGATGAATTAGTAAATGAGAACGTATTTGTTAATTGAAAAAAAAAAAATGATATAAATAAAAATGTAATGATTCTCCGAATTCATATTTATTCCTTTTATATTTCTTTTATAAGAATTAAGCATTGGACTGATTTAAATGTAAATAAATAGTGATTATTATATATAATATATCTTATTTTTAAAGAAAAAGCTTAACTTGTTCTGAAATAATCACTTTATTAAAATTATTAAGAATTTTTTAACCTGGTTGCCGTGCCATTTATTTTGGGGAAACCAAAACAGGCATAATCAACAGGACAGCACAACATAGATACACCTATAATAGAGCAAAGAAAAATAACAATAACTCATCAACATTCTTAGAACATTCCAAGAAGACAGGACATGTGTTTGAACCCTCCAACCCCAAAATAGTCGACATTGAGAAAAATGACATCAAGCGGAAAATCAGAGAAGCATATTTCATTAATTGCAATAATAACGCTATCAATAGAAGGGATATCTGCTTTGACATCTCCAAACGTTGGACTATCTAGCTCATTTGCATACGCTTTGCATACTACTTTGTTTCCTTGCCTATTTTCTCATTCTGCACCTCGCATTACCGCTATGAATATGAGGCAAATGGCCTCGAAAGCGCTTAGCGTATAGTAATTTTTGAATCTGTATAGCTTCTCCTTCAAGGGTTTCATACACTTTTTAATTTGTATATTAACATGAAAGAAAAATATAAATTTAAATTTTGTGACTATAAAATAATTCTACACGTATTACTAAAGATTATATTTATACTTAATTTTTTTAGTGTTACCCAGGGAAGTTAAAGAACCAAAATTCTAACACAGCTTAAAAAATTAATAAATAATTATAATCATATGGCAGTTACTTAAGCAGTCATGCGACGTTGCAAAAAAATTAAAATAAACTGTCAAGTTAATCACAAGAATTTTTTTTTAAGTGAATAAAATTAGATATATTTTAACTTTTGGCGGTGTGAAAATTCTGAACATTTAGTTTCTCAGTTCATCACTCTATTACTGAGTTAAAAGTACAAGATGAAAAGATTAATAATAATAGGGAAGTGCAGTTTTATTTATATAAGATTTACATTATAAATAATACTTGTGATGACGTATACTCCAATTATTTAAGAAAATTAAGAAAATATGTAGTCATTAATAATTTCATTCTGTTTAGAAAAGTTAAAGATATTATATGACCAATAGTAGATTAGTTTTATCTAGAAAAGTAAGCAGAGCACGAATAAATCAGATAATAAGTTGAATAAAAATAAAGATAATCTTGAGATTAATTTCTTAAAGTCATGTATTACATTGTGTTTCTTAAAACTGATTTGGAACTACATGATAAGAAACAAATAATTTAAATAAAAAATATTTTATTAACAATTCACTTTCTTGATAATTAAGATGCTACACTTCGTTTTTTATCACTGCCCATCATTTGAAGAATTCCCCTCTTTTCTTCCAAAGCGTAAGCTTGTGGTTAAGACCTTCGCATTTTCACGAGCATATTCTTAAGATTTACAGCCTTAGTAAATATTACAATTAGTTTAAAAAAATTATTGTCAAAGAAATATTGATGAATATTATATAAGTAATTAGAAATCTGAAATATACGTTAAATATATGTAATTAAAAAAATTGCTAAAAAAAAATTATATTATTGCAAAAATACTAAATGCCAAAAAAATGATAAAAGGGATATATAATTATAAATAATATGAAGTGGAAAATAAAACTTCATGCTTAAAATATGAATTATTTATTTTCTACTAGGTTCTTGAAAAATGGTAGTAATCTTGACATTTTGATTTTTATTATCATTTTGAACCACAAGAGCTAAAGATTTTTAATCAATTCTGAGTAAAGTATTTTTTAAAAAAAATCATTTTGTCAATTAAATTAAATTATGCTAAATCTGCAGATGAGTGTTTGAATGACATGTAATTTTCCAAATAATAACCATCATATACTACCATTTAAAACCATTAATTGTTGAAAAAGATGAGCTTCTAATTTCAGCATAAAACAATAGTGTATAAATATAATTTGTAATCAAAATAAAAAAAAGGATAGAATAAAACGATTTAAATATAAAACTATAATAACTAATTATTAAAATCTAATTTAAATTGGATTAAATGGTATTTTAAATAAATTTAAATTATAAAATAAATAAAAATCAAAAGTAAAATGTTGAATGTATAAAAAATTTTAAACTTTATTTAAACTTTTCAAATATATACAACTTCTTATTAATAACATACACATAAACAATACAGGTTAGTAATTACACAACATTTTGGGTTGTATGATTCTCCACTCTTCTTGAGGTGTTGCTGTTCTGACCAATGACAATATTAGCATAAGATTCAATCACAGAGTCTCAAATATTGAATTTTAAAGCAATACTCTAACCAACTAAGCTATTCTGTCGAAGGCAAATTGTTTGAATATTAAAAGTAAAATCTTTATAAATCCTTGCTATTAAAAAATTTATAAAATATGTCAATTACAATTAAATCAGGTACATAATGTGGGATTCAAATTCAAGCAAAGTGAAGTTTTTTTTTTTTTTTTTCAAACAAACAGCCTTATGATTTTGTTTCCAGAATAATGTGAATGGGTTATAAAAGGGAAAAGTATAATTACAGTGAAATGCGTGCTTCATTAATGATGCGTAGAGGAAGATTATATTATACTTCTATGGTTTAACTGCAGGCATTAAAAATTTGGTATAAATCTAAAAAAAAATGTCTTCCAAATCTAGATTGTGAGAAATTATTTTTTAAAAGTATTTAATGTTTGCCAATAAATCCAAAACCAGATAATGATGAATTAAAACTACTTATCAGTTTTTATATTTTATGAAGATAGCTTGCTTTTGTATAAACATGTAATCATAAAGTTTTCTTTTGTTTTTTTTTTAACTATAAAATTTAAAAGTGGAATACTTTCTGGATTATATTTATAAAATGCTCAATATCTATAAATAACTGACCTGAAAGTATAAAATGCCTTTAATTTTGACATTCAATTCTTTATATATTTTTCTCTCTCTTTGTATAGAAATTGGAATATACAAGTTTGGTTTTTTCTTTCAAATTTAAAATAATTCTAAAAAAAGCTTTAGTTTTAATAAGTTTTCCATATTTGTTAAAAAATAAAAGTGTTGATATTTCTGTCTGCCAAACTAAAATTTTTTGGCTTCTTTGAAAGTTTTTTTTAATATATCACACTTGAATTTAAATAATATCTAATGAAGAACGTATTTTTCTTTTTCAATCATCTACGTATTTTCTTTTGTTTGTATGTTGTTGTATTTTTTTTTTTTTTTCAAATCTTAATTGTTTACTTTTTAAAAATAAACTTTTATATTTTTATTTCTTTTTTTTTTAAGACTTTCTTACAACTATTATTATACTAATGAAAAGTTAAACATATTAATATTTTAAGTTACAAAAGAATTAAACTTAAAATGTGCAAAATAATTTTTGTTGCTGATTTAATATATTTTCCCGCCTAAATATGTAGTATCGAATAATTTTTCTTTAATATTAACAATAGAAATGTGTTAGCATCATTTTCAACCATTATCAATCCCACTATAGGATAACATTTTAGTCTTATTTTTCTGATTCATTAATTTCTTCATATTTCTCCATTAAATGTCCTTATTTCATATGCTCATCTCATAAGTCGATTCTTCATAGATCCATCTATTATTATTTCTCCTAATAAGATAGTCAGCAGGACTTCACTTTCTAAATTCATTCACTAGAGCCAATAGTTCTTTTGTCCATATATCTAACTTTCAATACCAATTTAAAGCTACTTCCATACTTCACTGTATACTTTGTTGTTTATCTGAAATCTTAGTAGTCTAATTGTTCTTTCATTAAATGTCCAAATTTCAATAAATAAGTGCGTATTTAGATGATACATATTAAAGCATTTTTTAAACATCTAGTTATATTTTTTACAATCGGAACAAATAATATATACACACACATATGTATATAGTTTGATTTTCATGTATCAAATCTCATGAACCCATATCTTTGATCCCATCTATCTTAGATTAATACATTAATGATTATTATAGTAATTTATTAGGCAAGAGATTTTTATATTAGTTTTACCTATAAATAATTTTTAAATCCAATTTAAGATATAATACATACATGTTGTTTTTTTTTTTTATTAAGTATAAAAAATGTTACGATTAGATCTAACTTCAACCCTCTTTCTCATTTTTATGCATACTTAGAATTTTCATTCAACAAATTAAATTCTTGAAAGGAGTTTGTATAAAATCTTTAGGCCATTTTTATGTCAAAGTGTTTGGTCATTTACTTTTACTCGTTATCTATTTAAGAATTTAGACCCTGATAACAAATAGAATGCACTTATTATTTAATTTGAGTGTTGGTTGGTTAAAAGCTTGCCGAGATATTTTTGCTTTATTTAATTTGATGTGTTCTGAATTATATATATATTTATGATGATTATAATATTTAGAGATGAAGATAGCTTATAAGCCATAATTTTGTTCCGAAACTAATTCTTAGGTCACACTCATTTTTCACTTTTTAATAAATTACAAATAAAATAAATAAATAAATTTACATGATGATTATGAAAACTTCTGTTAATTAGAACAAAATGAATCAATTTATTGGACGTTTTTGTTAATAACCAATTCATAGCAATAAATAATTATCCGCAAAAGTTTCCAACCAATGTTTGATGATGTCTCATTCATCTTCTTCAAAGATAATGTGTCATTGAAAACTGTCACTATAATTTTTAAAATAATAGTGAAAGGGTATGTGCTTTCTTTTTTTTTTACTTTTTTAAGTGTATGTGCTTTATAATATTTTTCATTTAATTTTTTATCATAATTTTGACCAATGACAAATAAAGAATGTTTATAACAAACTAGTAAATAATCATAAACTGTTTTGTGACTAATTATCATCATCATTATTTTGAACATTATTAATCCATGGCAGAAAGAGGTCTCTCCAAGTATAATCAAGTTTCACCAATCTCTAGCCTCTCTTTTCCATATCACATCAGCATATTTCTTTATCTCATTCATCCATTTAACATATCATCTCTTTCTTGTACTTCTATAATCTATTGGGATTCAATTGAAAAATTCAACTATCTATATATTATGATGTCAATAAGACCTATTTGTTTTTTTATCCATGCCTTTTCTTTTCAATCCTTTCTTGTACCCATAACAATAATTTCCCTTTATTTCATTGAGAGGACTGAGGTCTCTGCTTCTGTTAAGTATCCAAATTTCAGATCCATAAGTAAGAACTGGCAAGCCACGTTTACTGAAAACTTTTCTCTTAAGCATATAGGCAAACTCTTATTGTTACTCTTATCTCTTTCTATAAATCTGAAGTCTCTGTTTCTGTTAAGTGTCCAGATCTCACGTTCATAATTAGGAAGTGAAAAAACACATTTATTGAAAATCTTTTTAAACACATAGGTATATTTCCTTTTAAATTATTTCTATGAAAAGTACTCCAAGCAAGTTTAATTGTATGATTAATTTCATCCATTATATTTCTATAGAAAGCAATCACCAGACAAAGATATTTGTAGTCGTTAAATTCTTTTAATTTATCATTATCAATTTTTTAAATGTCTTTTTTTGAGAAAAATCTTTTGAACATTACTTTATCTTCAGTATTCATTTAGTCCTGCTTTCTTAGTTTTATTTGATAATTCTTGCAACATTTCCTGAAGATTTCAAGCATTATTTGCTAAAACAATTACACCTGCAACATTTAAAATTACTTAAATAATCACCATTTACATTTATTTTCTTAGCTTATCATTTTGAGCCACAAAATACTTCTTGTAAAACTGTTGCAAAAAGTTGTGAAGACCTAAAATAGCATTGTTATACACCCTTTTTAATCTTAATATTCATAGTATCACTAAGAAATATAATCACTACTGTTGTATTTTGGTAAATATTATTTAGTAAATGATAATATCTATCATCTATATCTTAGTAACCCAATTCTTTAATCCCTGTAGAAAATACTTTTAGAATTAAATACCTTTTGATAACCTTCAAATCCTAAGCATAATGACAATTCATATTCATTAGGTTCTTTTTGTAACTTTTCTCAATACTTGGAAATGATCCACCATGTTAAAACCAGTTTTAAATCCAAATTACTCAATTAAAAGGAATCCAAATTTTAATGTAGATAATTATCTTGGTAATAATTTTGTATAGAATTTGTAGAATTATAAATCTCCAATTTCTAGTACCTTCTTTATCACCTTTCTTAAATATTAATAGTATTAGTGCTTTCTTTAAATCATCTTCTATGTCTTTATCATTTAGTCATCTGGTAAATAATTTTGCCAACAATTTCTTTATTTCTTCACCTGATTCTTTTAAGATATTAATTATATTTTAATTCTTTCCTGAAGCTTTATCCTCCTTCATAGATTTAATTGCATGTTCCACTTTTCCATGTAAAATACTGAGAAATTCAAATCATATGATGACTTTAACAAATTTTTTTTGTTCTTTACAACTATATAATTCTTTTATAATTTTTTTATACACTTCAATATCATCTTTCTTTTTAATAATAGTTTCATCTTTTCTTCCTATTGCAAAAATAACTCTTCTTCCATTAACAAGGTTATGTTTACCCATTTGAGGCTTTTACATTCTTCTATAACTTTTCTTGCCAATTCATAATTATACTTTATTTTATTGTTATTAACTTTTTTGTACTATTTTGCAAAATTCTAGATATCCAATTTTTCAGAAATATTACCAATTAACCACTTCATTTATTTTGCTGTAATGTCTTATATAAATGCAAATTATCCACTATTTTGAAGACTTTTTAACAAAATTTTATTGTACCTATATGCATACACAAACTTACATTTCAGTTGTCCCGCAGTCTTCTTCAGAATCAATTTTATTTTACTTTTTTTTTAAAGTTTTTACTTTTAAAAAAATTTAAAGTAAAATTGATCTGAAGAAGACTGCAGAACAGTTGAAATATATGATTGTGTATACATATTGGTACAATAAAAGATTTTTGTTAAAAAGTGTTCAAAGTAGTGGATAAACTGCATTTCTATTCAATTCTTCTTAATGGATTTATTTTCATATTTCTTCTTTTCTTCAGATATTATTTTGTCTCAGTAGAAAGTTTGCTTATAAATTTCTACTTTTTTTATATCAGCTATCTTTGTTGCAGTTTTTAGTAGTTTATCACTTATTTTCCTGTAAATTATATTCAAATCTAAATCACCTTCACAACCTATTTATTGGAATGTTTCTGAAAGCTAGAAACTTCAACTGTGAATACGGTTTTTCTTAATTTTTTTCAAAACCCTTACTTCACAACCATTACATAAATACATAATTCATTTTGCATTCCTTTACAAAATCTGGTTTATAATCCTATTAATTTTCTTTCTATTATGCAATTAGGCTTACCAAATATATTCTTATATTATAGTTTCATTATAGATATTTCTACTTTTTCAAAAAAGATATATTTAATATTTCTTATGATCATCCTCAAAAACTTGTGGCTTAATTTAAAAAATTGTAGCTAAGATTATTCTGCTTGTTAATATCTATAGCATATAATTTATTAATGAAGATTAAGTAGTATTCATGGCATTTTAAAAAATGAAATAATTTGCACAGAAAAACTTTCACTTCTACAAGTAGAACAGTTCTTCTATAACTTATTACAAACAAGATTAGTAGATGCATTTTTAAATTTAATATTAATACACGTGCATGCAAATTTTTTTTATAAAACTGTAAAGATCAAGTGAATTTAGAACCTTAAAGGATGTACACAATTTTACACTTTGTTTTATTGAAAAACTGTGGGTCATTTAAATAAAGCAAAAATATAAAATTAGAGAACATGAAATATAATGAACTAATATAATACTAATATCATATACTCAAAAATTACATTGAAAATATTAAATACAACTGCAATAAATTGTTGGTACTAAGAACTCTTGTTAATGCTGTCTCAGAATACACAGTATTAGTATTGTCTTTAATTCATTTTATTTCAATGACAAAATTATTATAATTATTTAGAATATGTAAATGCTTTAATCAAAAATAATTAATATATCAAAGGTTAACTATATGCCCGGAAGCATTCCTAATGATGAAATTTTTGAAATATGATCACAAAAATGTGTAATTTATGTACTATTAAAGTAGAAATTGCTTTCTTCACATTTATAATGCAGCCTTTTCAAGAACCATTCAACATGTTGTAGGTGTTAGTATCTGAAACAAATTATCTTCACCTGGAAAAACATACTTCATCTTAATGAACTGGTTAAAGACAGCAAATTATGAAAACAGGCAATAAAGCTATTAAAGTGAACTTCTGCAAATCTTGAGATGAAAAATGATTATATATTATTGGTAATGGTGCAATATTTCAAATGTCAAGTACACCATCTACAAAGCAGCTTGTTTTTGCCAAAGAAATGCAGAAAAATTATTTCAACTTATTACTGACGATATATTAAAACAAAAAGAAAAGATAACTATTCTCTACAGAGTAATTATTCAACACAAAGTTGATATTACCACACTTCAGAAAACTCATCATTTTTAGTAAGATTTTCATTGATTTACAATAGAATAAATTTTAAAGCATTTGTTGACTTTGAGTTCAGATGACATGGTATAAATAATAATCATATACTAATTAATTGCACTGAGCCAGCTTTTGTAAAAATACTTCAGGAATCATAGTGCTGAATTAAGCTATGCAATGCAGATAAGCTTATATAATTGATAATGATATAATATGTAAATAAGCATAACATGCAAATAACGCAAGTAGATATTCTATTTTTCAGACAGTGGAACTCATGAATTCTTTTTATTAATGAAATGTGGACTCTTTGCACTTGCCCAAGCTTCTTTGTACTTTCTTTTTTTATATCATCTCTTTTTGAGCATACTGTTCTAATATTTGATGGAAAAAGCCATGTAACCCATGATGTGTTCATGATCCAGAATTATAGGTCTGTATTCAGTCTTTTCTTTAGCTCTATTGTACAAGTATGCATGATGAGCAATTTGCATGGATCTATGTGCACAAGATTTCACATAATAACAGAACTAAGGAAGAATTAATATATGCAATTTTATAGACCACCTATGGTGCATGATTCATAGGTTTCTTGTCTTTAGTATTGTCCAACAAATCATTAAGAGAAGGTGGTGATCTAAAGCTAATCCTGTACATGTTAGTTCAAATGTTTCTAAGCTTATTTGCAATATGTGGGATGTAAGGAAGGCTTATATCCATGTTTTAGAAATATTATTAATGTTTTAATTTTATTTACATTGGTGTAAAATTTCTCAATAGTTTTAATGAGTTTTATCTGCTTCATACTTGCCTAGATTTTTATATAAGAAACATTTAATGCCAGAAAGTTTGTATTTTATTGGGATTTTTGACATAGGATAAATGGCTCCCTTTATTTGTAAAGGTTTTGGCTTCATTTTAAAGTAAAGTTCATTTTTATTTTTTTTATATATACATGGTTAGAAAATCGATCCATGATTGATGTCTTCTACTTCAATGGTCTATTCCAGAGACAATGTATTTTCAAGATCTAGTTTTTTAAAAAAACATCTTTAATATTTAAACAGCATTAAACTGTTACACATGTGCTTTGCAGATTTTAACTATAAATGACTGAATACTAACACTTCAAACACATGATAAAGTCTTTGGAAAAGATCTTGTAAAACAAATAAATTGTAACTTAATATTAGTGCACTTTCACCATTTTTCATATAATTTGTCTTTTAAATTTTTTTATATTCATTCTTGGGTTCTAAATATGGTGTGGCTGTCTTTTTCTCAAACTTTTAAAATAAAAAGTGTCTATTGAAGATGATATTTCAATCACCATCCAAATAAATAATTTTAATGTAAACAATATTTATAAATCTCCTAACACAAGCTGCTTCAAACCTCTCCTCTTCCAAATTTATTACCCCTATAAAAAATTTCAATTTTCTCAGTAGATCAAAGGAGCCAATTAGCTTTTGGAATGAATGGACTTAAATATGCTTTTATTTTGTAATACCAAGGATAATAAATTTATGTTTTGATTTGAGTAAAAATAGTTCTTCATGATGATATATTGTAATAGATCATTTCTCCCATAGCTAATACAAAGTCTAAACATTTATATAGTTAAATGTTATTCCTATTCTGAGATGGAATTTTTGTCTTGATAATGAGATGGGATTTATGGAAAGCTAACTACAATTGATAGACTGGATATCTTGAGCAGATTATTAATAAAATCTCTCCAATTCTTTAATATTAGTAGAACCTCACCAATTATGTCTTAGCCTCCAAAATATCCATTCCTTTATAATATCAAAAACAATTAATTTCAGGTTGAAACACTATTTGTTTACCAAAGATATCAGATATTTAAATTTAAGAATGATATAATGAAAAAATATCATTGAATCATAACTATAGGTTACTAAATGTTTTTGAAATCAATAGATATTAGAGAAACTTCTTGATTTTCTAAATCAGGAAAAATCTCAGAAATAGATAGCATATTTCCAAAGTGTCTAAAAAATGTAAAGCTTAAAGCTAAAATAATTCCAAAAATTTGACATAAAAGCAAACTATAACAATGTTAAAACTAATAAACCCAAAAATGATTCAAAAAAATTCTTGTCAAATACCATTATTATGTGTTTTCTACAAGCTATTTGACAGAATCATATTAACTGATATTTTTTAACACTTCAGAGCTCTCAATCTAAACAGCATGCTGGATTTGTGGCAGGAAAAATTATTGGAACATGTTTTATCTATAACTAAAACTTCAATTCTGTTTGAAAAATTGGACTTTTTCTAAAAGTTTTAATCATTAATTTATTTAATATAATGTTTTCTGATAGAAAAATTGAAGTGGTAATCATAATAGATACCAAATTTTACAAAATAGCGGTAGTCATAATAGACAACAAATTTTACAAAATGGCTATAGTCATAACAGATACCAAATTTTACAAAATGGTGATAGTCCTATTAGATACCAAACTTTACAAAATGATCAGCCATCGCAGATTTTAGTTTTCTTACTTTTTTAATATATTCATCCATTATGGTTTAGATAAAGTCTGGAGAAAATTTATTAATACCAATGTTATTGTTTCAGTTTTACAAAAAAAAAAAAACCTTTCCCATAATTAGAAGAATCTCTCAATAAAAATATGAAAAGACTGATATTTTTTTCAAAGGTTGGGGACTTTTTTATAATTGAACAAAAATAATATGCTCAATTTTTCATCTAAACAACAAGAAAATATCTCGTAATATGTATATAACCACTTTTTCAATAACAAATTAAAATGCAACAACTATTACATGCTATTTATACTTAATCTTGGAATGTATCCTAACTTCATTTATCTAAAGATAAATCTAAATTGATTTCTAGAAATAATCTCTTTGGAAAGTTGGTTTTAGCATTATAATGTAAATACTTTATAAATATCTTCCTTAGCACTATCATATTATATTGGTAAATGTTGTTCTTATGTTTGAAAAAAAAATGTCATCACTAAGCTTTTAGATATTCAATTAAATATTTACCACAAGTATTATTTATACATTTAAGTCTACTCTTTTGCTGTGGATTCTTGTTCTTTCACATACCTTACCCACCAGATATCAGAAGTTTTCTTATGGAAAATGCATAAAAAGCTGTTAAATAGATTAGACTTTCCAATAACTCAAAATATGGGGCTTTATCACCTAAAACTCTTCTCAAATCAAGAATTCATAATTTTAAAATTATAACATAAAGGCAGATGGAGTTGATCTACTTATATGTTATTGGGATCTTATTAACTGTCATATTAAATGGGATTTTGTGAAATTAGAAGTGGGAAGAGCTAATTTATTTTAAAAGTGGACCAGTACTCTACTGCAAAGACACAAATATTGGAACTACAAATGGAATAGGATTCATTATAAATAAAGAGCGGAAAAATAGCATTGTGAAGATTGATGGTGCATTAGATAGAATAACAAGATTAGTCATTTAACTTAATACTAGATATTAAATGCAACAAGTTCTCATTATGATGAAAAAATAAATTTTTATATGGACGTACAAAAGCGTTTGATGAGACCAAAAATATTTTAAACTTATCTGAGAAACTTTAATGCTGAAATTGGTAAATGATTAAAAGGTGAATGTGTTATAAGTAAATTTGGTTATGGTGATAGAAATGAAAAGGAACACATACTTGTAGAGTTCACAGAAAAAGAAAAAACTTTATATTATGAATTCTTTCTTTGAGAAAAACATTAAACAGAAATGGACATTAAAACATCTAAATGATGGTACAGCAGAATTGGATTATATTTTAGCTAATAAAAATGATGTCCTTCAAGCATAGGAAGTGATCATCGATTAGTGAGATGCAAGAGACATATTAATGCAAACCTTAGAGACATTTTTTAAAATGTAAAACAGTATTGACAATTGATATTTTTAACCTTCAGAAACATTCCAGTAAATTTTAATTATATTTTCAAATTGTTTTAAAATATTAATAGATAATGAAGATATTTCAGGTTTGAATAAAATAAATAAAAAATAATTAATACATTAACACTGCAAACTAAAATAGCTGGAACAAAAATGTTATAATTGACCAGTAAAATTTATTCTGAGGCAAGATTATTTATGAAGGAAAAAAGGAATAAAATATATAAAAGTGATTGATCTCTTAGGATGAATTAAATATCTAGAAATTTGTAAAATGGTACAAAAAATAGTTAATAATAATATAAGAAATATAATTGTGATTTAGCAAGAGAAATTATACAAGACAATAAAATGTTTAAAAGTTTAAAACAACAGCTTGATATTGGTAAGAAATTTATTTCTGCAATAATAACCAAAGATTGGAATTATTATTAAAAACAAAGAAGTGTTGTCATGAAATCTATGGAAGAGTTTTATAAGGAATTATAAAGCAATTAAAGAATGCTAAAAAGTATTCTCTACAATAAGTATATATTTTGAATTGTTCAGGATTTTAAATGAAGATATGAGACATGTAATTAAATCTATGAAGAAATGAAAAGCTAATGTGTTCAGTAATGTGATTCCACACATTTTTCACATGTCATAACATAACCATAAAAGTTACACTGTAAGAGGTATATATTGATAATTAATTAAGGTGCTTCTTAGTCTCAATTGCAGTAATTAATTAATATCATATATAAGAGTCTGTATGCTAATATATAAAAAATAAAATTGCAATTTTATTTATCTATAGTCTCAATAAAACTTTATCAAACATATAATCTTTTTCTGTAAACTATTGACTGTCAACAGCAAACATCTTTCATACTACTACTACTACTACTACTAATGTTGATGATGATGATGATGATGATAGTAATAATAATCTACAGAGAGCTAACATATGAGCTTCAATAACAGTATCATAATAATAGTATAGTATTAGTAAGTAATATTTTTTATAAGATATTTTAAAAGATGGCTAGTATAACTTTTTGAGTATTGGGGCATGAATTCAGACAATTGTATGTTATGATATTATCTTATAAACACATTTTTTACAAAGGATATTTATTATACTGACATTTTGACATCTCTGGAATTTCAAAAATAGAAAGGCTGCCCGTCTATTTACTTTTTAATCAGAAAATTTGTACTCATTAGCATTCTAATGTTCAATAAATCAAGCTACTTAATAATGATGATGGTAATAGTAATAATGTTGATAACAATAATAGTAATATCACATGATAACCATTTCACATGCTTGCACATGCTGTTCATAAGAACACCAACTCTCCATACAGTAGTGCTACTAAGTGCAAGCCTTCATAATCAATGGATGCAGGAAGATTTGTGCACAAAATTCCTCATCTAGTGCCTACTCATCCAACATCTCTAGACTAGTTTCTACCTTGTAGCTTTCATCGCTGAAAAGCCTTGGATTTGAGAGTAATGAATCTAGACCTTAGGATCCAATGCAACCTTCCAGCAGCTACCTTTGATCTATTTGGTTAACTATACAGCTAGGAGCCCAAGATGAAAACACCATAATGTTTCCAACCCAAGAATATTCACTTGTATAGTTATATAGATCTGAACTCAGTTCAGCATCTCTATATTTTGCTGTTTTTGGTTTTTCAAAAACCAGTCACTATTATCCTATGAGCAAGATAGGTATAAAAATATCACACAATCACCATTTCATATGCTTATACATGCTGTTAATAAGAGTACCAAACTCTCTATACAGTCATGCCACCAAGTGCAGGCCTACTCTTGATAATAATAGTTTGTTTTAGTATTTATAAATTTACAATTTTAGTTAAATCGGGAGTGGGTGGGTAAAATAGTTATTTTAATGTTTTTATATTTTACAAAATTTTTGATATAGTATAATCAATGTATTCCAAACGAACAATTTCAATTACTAATTTTCTATTACATTTTATTAAAGTATTAAAATTATTGATTTAAACTCTCTCTACAAAATTGCAGAGAAAATATTAATAGCACTTTACAAAAAGCCATAGATTAAAAAAGATAATCAATATAAAAAATGCTTAAGTTAAAATAAAAATTGAATAAAGTAAAAATATATTAAAAACAAATCAGTATATAGGATGTTCACAAATTTTTATCTATATATGTCATCATCATCATCATCATCAACCATTATCAATCCACTGCAGGATGAAGGTCTCTCCAAGTTTAATCCATCTTCTCCGATCTTTAGCTTCTCTTCTCCACAACACCCCTGTACATTTTCTTATTTCATCCATCCATCTCACCCGTGGTCTCTTTCTGGGTCTTTTACAAACTCTTGGAATCCAGTTTAAAATTTTAATTGTCCATCTATTATCATCTCCTCTAGCAATATGTCCAGCCCAACTCCATTTCAATCTTTTAATTTTTTCAATAAGGTCAGTAACACCTATTTGTTGTCTTACCCATACATTGCATTTTCGATCTCTTCTTGTTACTCCCAACATACATCTCTCCATACTCCTTTGAGTGGTCTGAAGTCTCTGTATTGCTCTTCTATTAAGTGTCCAAGTCTCAGATCCATAAGTAAGAACTGGTAAAACACATTTTTTAAAAACCATCCTTTTCAAACACATAGGCATATTTCCTTTTAGTATCAAGTTATTTCTACCAAAAGCACTCCAACCAAGTTTAATTATATGATTAATTTCCTCCATTACGTTTCCATCTGTATTAATAATCTGATCAAGGTATTTGTAACTGTTAACTTCTTCTAATTCTTCATAATCAATCTTTATTTTCATATTTTGAGCAAATCGATTAAACATTACTTTAGTCTTTTTAACATTTATCATTAGTCCTACTTTTCTACTTCCATCTGCTAACTCCTGCAACATTTCTTGCAGCTCTGAAGCATTATTTGCAAAAACAACTACATCATCTGTGAAATCTAAATGACTTAAATACTCCCCATTTACTTTCACTCCTTTAGTTTCCCATTTTAATCCACAAAATACTTCTTGCAGCACTGCTGTAAAGAGTTTTGGAGATATGGATTCACCTTGTCTTACACCTTTCTCAATGTTGATTTTTCCAGTATCATTATGTAATCTAATTGTTGCTGTTGCATTTTTATAAATATTCTTTAAAATATGACAATATCCTGGATCTATACCTTGATGATCCAATGCTTTAATCACTGAAGAAATGTGTATAGAATCGAATGCCTTTTCATAATCTATAAATCAAAACATAATGACAACTCATATTCATTTGTCCTTTATATGACTTCTCTCAATACCTGGATATGATCTATTGTACTAAAACCACTTTTAAATCCAGCTTGTTCTCTTGGTTGGTGGAAATCCAAAGTTCTCTGTAGACGAGTTGTAATTATCTTGGTAAAAATTTTATATAAAACTGATAAAAGGCTGATAGGTCTGTAATTTCTAATATCTTCTTTATCACCTTTTTTAAATATTAATATTATTACTGCATTCTTCCAATCTTCCGGTACATCTTTATCATTTTGCTAAAATTGTTTCTATTTCTTCACCTGCTTCTTTTAATATATCAATTATAATTCCATCATTTCCTGGAGCCTTTCCTTTCTTCATACACTTAATTGCATGTCTCACTTCTTCATTTAAAATTCTGGGCAATTCAGAAGATGTAATAGATATAGGAGGTACTTGTTTTTTATTACTATATAATTCTTGATAAAAATCTTCTACCAATTTCATGATGTCATCTCTCTTTTTAGTAATAATTCCATCTTTTTTTTTATTGCAGATATAAATTTCCTACCAATACCAAAATGTTGTTTAACATTTTTGAGACTTTTATTTTCTTCTACAGCTTTCCTTGCTATTTCACAGTTATACTTTCTTATATCATTTTCAACTCTTTTCCGTACCATTTTACAAAATTCGAGATATTCAATTCTTTTTAATACATCATTTTTGTATATCTTCATATTCCTTCTTTTCTTCATAAATTCTCTAGTCTCAGTAGAAATTTTATTAGTCAATTGCTGCTTTTTTCTACCAGCTATGTTTGTTGCAGTTTTTAAAAGTGTATCAGTTATTTTCATATTAATTTCATTCAAATGTGAATCATGTTCAAAATCTCCTAACACTTGAAACCTATTTGTAAGTTCTAATTTAAATTCATTAGAATGTTTCTGAAGATTAGGAATATCAACTGTAAATATTGTTTTTCTTAATAATTTTTGTCTCTCTAGTTTTACATTAACACGTAACTTACACCTTACTAATCGATGATCACTTCCTGTGTTAAATTTATTAAGAACATTACAATCTTGAAATATGTATTTTCTGTTAGTCAAAATATAATCCAGTTCTGCTGTACCTTCATTTGGATGCTTCCATGTCTATTTCCTTTTAACATTTTTCTCAAAAAATGAATTCATAATATAAATTTTTTCTTTTTTTGCAAACTCCACAAGTCTATGTCCTCTCTCATTTCTATTACCATAACCAAAATTACCTACAGCAATTTCATCTTTCATTCGTCTACCAATTCTAGCATTAAAGTCTCCCATAACAATTTTAAAATGTTGTTTACTCTGATCAAAAGCCTTTTGTACATCCATATAAAAATCTTCTACTACTTCATCACTATGAGAACTTGTTGGAGCATAAACCTGAATTATCTGCATTTGGTATCTGATATTAAGTTGTATAACTAATCTTGCCACTCTGTCCGATACACCATCAATCTCCACAATATTGTTCTTCCACTTTTTATTTATAATGAATCCTACTCCACTCGTATGACCAATATGTGTGCCTTTATAATAGAGTATATGTCCACTTTTTAAATCAATTGTTTCTTCTCCTTTTCTTCTAACTTCACAAAGTCCAATAATGTCCCATTTAATATAAGACAGTTCTTCTTCTAATTCTTGCAATCTTCCTTCATTTGAAAGTGATCTGCAGTTGTAAGTACCTAAATAAAAAGTCATCATCAAATGGCAGCCTGGGTCTGCAATCAGGGGATTCTTAGTACCCTCCACCTTCAGCCACCAACCGCTGCCTTGGTTGGTGACTTTACAGCCTCCTGGGAATAAGGGCTATGCTTTATTTTTGTCTGTCATAATTGTATATATGTATTGGAAAAATATTTATCATTTACACAAACATTCATTCTGCCTTATCAGGCACTGAGAAGAAAGACCATGGTGTTTCTTGATCTTAAACTCAGAGGTAAAAAGCCAATAAACTCACCATGCTGGCTAATGCGTGTCAGTGAGCAGCCCATCCATGTTCATATACTATATGAATAATCACATAGTAATAACAGTTGCAATGACAAGAATGTATGGAGTGGACATTAGGAATTTGCCCTGCTCGGTTCCTTTAAGGCCTCCAAGAGGAATCAAAGGGTCTCCTTTCAGTTAATAGCAAACTCCTTTCTGCAGCTTCTATATATGTATGTAATCATATATGATGTCCCATGTGTCAATATTTATTTTCCATATGCTTTTATTAAAAAAAAAACCATTATAATCAAGCATTGGTGGCCTAGTGATTAGCATAGCTGTCTTCCAAGCAGTTGGCCTGATTTGCTTCCCAGTCAAGGTATTTGACATATGAAAAAAAAACATTTATATAACACTATATAATTTTTGCCATATTCAGAGTAAATAAAAGAAACAAATTCTTTTGAAGATTTTCAAAAATAGAAGTTAACATTCATAAAACTAACATCATCTTTAAATATCTTAAAAACTTTTTTTTTTCCTTTTGTGACATAATTTTTTTATATATATAAAAATGATTTGACTTTAATTATACTTGAAACCTGATGATCATATTGTAAATAAACTATTCTTTATGGTTCTAAATCTAAAACGAATACTTTGAATTACGATACACAACAACTAAATAATGAAGAGTTCTCTTAGAATACATGTCACATCTTTACAGTTCACAGGACTAAAGAACAGCTGATAATTTATATACAAAAAATGCTTAATAAAGATTAATACTATCTTAATGTCATAAGTATTTTCTATTAAGTTTAAATTGCAATTTTAATTTTTATGTTATAAACCCAAATACAGCAATATTCTCGCTTGATGATGTTATCAGGATATGATTCTGTTTATGTTTTCATGATACTGTAGGAATTTTTATTAGTATCAATGGTTATTTTATAATACTTTCTAACATATTTTATTGTAATGACTAGAAAATAAAATATGGACATTATCCAAAATAAGACATTTTTTAATGATCAATATTATATATCTCTCTATTTGTTTGTTATTTATTTTTAGAAAAATTTCAAAATTTATAAAAGGAAAAGTATCAATTATTAGATATTTGTGCTAAATATTTCATTTTGACAGATATTCTATAACATTTTACCTGTATACTATATGCACTAGGCTGTTGACTTATTGTAAATAGATCAAATTTTAGCACTGTCAAAAAAGCATATTAATAAAACTTGATATCCCTTACATAAAAAAAAACGTATTACATTTTGTGCAGCTAAAAATCCACACTGTATTTTAAATCTCAATGTCTTATATCTGTGATCAGATAAAATACTCATCAAGGTATTGAACTTGAAAGTACTATAATTAATTAATTTGGAACATATTAAAATTGGCTATATTATGATGGTATTATAAGTTTATTTCAAACTAATTTACATTGTTTTTTGAAACATAATGTAAAGTTATCAATGTGAGAGTATTTACTTGTTTCATATTTCATAGTTTAATAATAGGTAAAATAATAGATATTTCACTAAAAAATCATTTCTGGTTAATAAATTTTAACTATAACTTTTTTATAAAATCTACAATTTTTGTAGATCAAGATTTTTTATTCTACCATAATATGAAATAATGAGTTTATTTTCAATAAGTGTGCTATAAATAATCTACAATTTAGTAATTGTATTTATGCACCTTTGTATTCATCAATAATCTGCATCATGGGAAACAATGTGTGAATTTTCAAACACTATTTCATTGTTTAGATTTGCTATATTTAACATATTGGGTTTCTCAAACGATTTGTTTAATAACTGCTTAAAACTAAATATTGTTTTAATACTTGCTTTAAAAATAAATTATAATGTATCATAAAGCAATTTATTTTAGATAATTAAAAATTTTGTGCACTACAAAAATTTTTATTGTAATGAAGAAAAATCATAAAAAAATAATCTTCAGTTTATTCTAATATTAATGAGATGAACTTAGATGGGCCAATGAATATCAATATATATATATAATTTTCGAAATATCAACAAAATGTATGAAAACAAAATATATTTATTTCAGCTGCATTTACCTGCATATAAAATAGTATATAACTTTTTTCATTAAGTTCATATCGTTTGAGTTTAATTATTTCTAGCTTATTTTTACATTTATAAAAAATATATAATTCGTTTTTATTATCGAAAAATCAATAGTGATTCCTATTGAAATAATATATATAATTAAAGTATACTTAATTAAGATTTACTTAATAATTTAAATCGCTGATATCATACTAACAATATATATTACTTTTATGAAATCAATCATATAAAAATTCGAAAAATCAAAACACATTACTTTCCAAATAAAAACCTCTGAAAGAGTACATTTTAATGAATGCATTTTTATAATGTAATTAAAACAAGAGTTGTTAGTGTTTAAATTGCCTGAAGAAGATGGTAAGAGATCGCAAATTCCCGGCAACAACAGTCACGTGAAATGTATTGATTATCTAGCTGTAGCGTTCTATTACCTTGACATTTGACTTTTATAGTACATATAGATAATTAAAAAAACTTTGAAAGATTGAATTTCAGTGTTTATGCATATATATATAAACAACTAGCATATACCAAACTTAGCAAAACATGACTGTCATTAAATTGAAGTCGTTATAGTATATACTTATTACTCTAATGCAAGATTTATTTAATTATATAAGCAAGTTAGTGCGTGGATATAACACTAACATATAATGTCGGTTGATTACTGTAGATGACTACGGTCTAAAGTAAATAATAATAAATTAATTAAAAATTTAAATTATACCTTTTATTAATCATTTGTTCATGAGTAAATGTTTTTTTAAACAAATCACTAATAGATATAATAAACACCTCCACACTTCCCCATTCTTTTCAAATTCATATAAATAAAGATATAATAAAAGACAAATGACCCCCAAGATGCATTTCATGCTGAACCAGCACTCATCATTTGGCCCAGGTCACTATCTCTCATTTATATCTCTATTATATGCACTAATACTGAATTATGAATAACAAAGAATAAACTCCAATAGGAGTAATGATGTTAATGGGATTTAATTAAAACTGCAGCATAATAAAATTGTTACTTATTTTTTTATATATTAACACATAAACATTTCCATCATAAAATATATGCCTATAACAGTTATTGTAACCGTGCAAATTGAACTCCATTAGCCAAAAGAAATTTATATACCTAAGACTTCATTAATTATAATTTTAAAATATTATTTTTAAGTAAAGACTTAAAAAAAATATTAAAAAAAAAAAAAACGTTGTTAGTCGAGAAGTCAGAGCAACCGCCTTGCAAGCAAGCAGTTGTTTGCAGACGGTTGTTGCGGGTTCGCCTCCCGGCCGATGCTATGTCATATAGAAAAAAAAAAAAAACGTCTTTTATTTTGTATAATATTTATTTATTTTTTTAGTTACTTTATAATTTGAAATGACATATTAGACTTATGTATTTTTCAAATAATAAAAAATCAACTCACTCACCACAATGTTAATATACTTCAGCAATGCTCTTTCTGAAGAAATATAAAGTCTGAATTTCAAACAGCTAAAATCAAAAAGATATACTTTTGTATTTAATTGCTTGGCGTTCACTCTTTATATTTATTTGCAGAAGGCGTTGGAGAGTAAAAAAAGTTTAAATATTTATAGAAGTAAACAGAATATTGGGTGCAAGTTAATTTATGATAATAGCTAGGAAAGTTGTTTACTGTTTAAGGCAGGAATGGGATCTTTAGCAACGAGGGAATATACACATAAATGGAAAAATATGGGTGATTTAGTCTGTAAGTTGTATAAGGAAATCATAGAAAATATTAGTTGTGGAAGAATAAATATAAATAAACTGATTATACAGAAAGTGGCTTATCGGTTTTTTATACTGGGTTTGGGAAAAGACAAGGAGGATTTAGATATAAAGGCCATGGAGCTGAAAAAGATTATGTTGTGGAAATGGGATGAAGCAGGATAGAGAAGAATATGGGAAAACTTAGGGTGAGGAATGGAAAGGAAAGAGTGGCTAACAGGTTTCTCTGGGCATAGTTGCCAAGAGATTCCTGACTCAGTATAAGAAGTCACAGTGCATCACATCACATCGTGATTGGTAATTTGAGTCTTTTCTATCTATTTTCAGCTAGCGATATGCATTATAATATTTTCTTACCAATAATGTATGTGTTATTATATAATTTTATTTATATAATTCAATGGTGGGATTAGTTTCAGATAACTCGAAGAAACAGATCTTACATTCTTTATAAAATATATTTTCAATCCTAATATTCATTATTGTAGCAATAAATTCATGTTTATTATCAACAAAACAAAGAAGATTTATAAAATGATTATGCATCAGTAATATAAGCACAAGGTTTGTCTATAAAAGTTTACAATATGAGTCTGCCCTTATGTAAACTGTGTTTATCAGCATCTGTTGGAAGACAGGTTTGATCAGCAGTTTGTACTCTAATTAGGCTGAATCTTGCTCTATATTTCTGTATTTTGGCACCCTAATTTAATTTAAAAAAATTATAACTATATTCTAAATTATTGAACTTAATTTTTTGTTGTTTTATGGATTTATATAATAAAGGGGTAAAATTAAAAATTGAGGGTTTTCTTTTATATGAGATATTAGTGATTTGTTGTAGGAACCTTATTTTTAAATATGGGGATGGATTTTATAAGCAAAAAGAGGGTTTACATATGGGTAATAGTCTAAATGGTTTTTTGGCAGGAATACATATGTATAAGTTTGAAGAGCAATATTTTAATTATAATAGGAATAAACCAATTTTTTATGTTAGATATGTTGATGACTATTTTATGGTTTTCAATGGTAATAAAAGAAATGCAGATAATTTTTTGAATTATATTAATGGTAGAGTTGAAAAAATAAAATTTACTATAGAAAAAGAATATATTAATATTATTGAATATATGGATATTAGAATTTTTTAAGAAAAAATGGTAGGAATTGTAGTATTATTATAGAAACATTTGTGTTTTAAAAAAAAAACATTTTTTGGAATGTCAAATAATTGTTTTTCTAGATATTGATAATCATAGTAAAATTAATATTGTTAATAATAAAATTATTAGGGCAATTAAGTTATATTCAAATAGTAATTTTTTTGGGAATGAGGTTGATATTATTAGAAATGAATGTTTTATAAATGACTATCCTAAGGGTATAGTTTAACATTTATTTTCTAATAAAAATATAAATAAGAAATATAATGGAGTTAGATAGGGATAGGAATAGAGAAAAAGTTATTTATGTTGGTTTTAATATATCTAGAGATTTATTTATTAAAGTTAAGAAATTAGTTAAAATGATTAATAGGAAATATAATGTTTCAATTTGTCCAGTTTATAAAAAAAAAAGCAAGTTTAATTTTTTTAATTAATAATAATGGGGACTATAATAGGTTAGAGATTATGAATTCAGTTTATTTGATAAAATGTTTGGATTGTTTTAGAAAGAATGTAGAAATGACATATGTTGGAACTAGTAAGAATAAATTGAAAGTAAATTAAAACAGCATTTAGGTGATAAAAATTCTGCTGTTTACATTCACATGAATAAATTTAAGCATGGGGATTTTGAAATAAAGCCTTTGGAATGTATTAATTCATACAATGAAAGGATGATAAAGGAAGGTATGTACATTAATGAAATAAAACCAGAATTAAATAGGATGTTAATGAAAAAAGAGAAAATAATAGGTTATTAGTTGAATGTTTTAAAGGATATATAGATTTTTTTTTTTTTTAAAAAAAAAAGGAAATTGTTTCTGTTTATGTTGTGATTGTTTGCAATAGGAAAGGGGAGTGAGATAAGGTACATTTTTGACTGTGAATATTTTTGATTTTAATTTAATATTTTTTGGGAATATATATTTATTATTATATATATGCTTGTTTGTTTTTTTATTTTATTTTAGTGTACCTTGAAAAAGACTATATAAAATAGTCAAAATAATTTTTTTAAAAAGGAGGAGTTAGTTTATTTATAGATTCATTTTTATCTTATGAAGTATTTTTTAACTTATATTTTTTAAAAAAGAACATATTTGACTAAAATCAAAGTGGTGTAATCATGTATACTTTTAAATAATCATTATTCAAATATTTTATTAATAATAATTATAAATATTTAAATAAGTTATGGAAAATTTACAATTTTTTTATTCATCACTAACAGCAATAAAAGAAGATTATTATTTGTCTTGTAAAGAAATCAATAATCAGTGAACTTAAGAAACTTATGTTGTTTTTTGGGTGTAAAGTTTATATCTATTCAGACTGTTAAGACCTAATAAATCATATATTTTATTTTCAGTTCACCAACAAAATGAATGCAAAAACAGCAAAATAATACTTCAGACAGAAGCAGGAGAGTAAAGGAAATACAGAAATCACCATAGACAAGTTCCAACCAAGTATTTTGTATGCATTAATGAGTTAGCTAAAATAACATCTGTAAGGATGTAGTAGAATGTCTATCTTATCATTTTTTTCCCAGCAGTTTTAAATGTGGATTAAAATGGAAAGTGCAGAGGACAAAAGGAAATAATATTTTTATACTGTATATATTTTGTGTGTAATGTCACTATTATGCAAGAGCTATCAGATAAAAGTAGAATTAAAAATAAGCATTGTTAAATTATATTCAATTAGTTTTGAAAATTCTATAGTAATAAATTAAAAATTAGTAATTATTAACATTAAACATCACATGATCACAATTTCTTATGCTTCTCAAGCTGTTAAAACAGGCAAAACTCTCCTCCATACAGTAGCGACACTCATTGCAAACCAGAGTAATCAATGGATGCAAAGAAGGTTTGTGCATAAAATCCCTATCTAGTGCCTATTTATACAATATTCCCAGACCAGTTTGTGGTTTTCATCAGTGAGGAGTCTTGGATCTGAAAGACTGCACCTTATAGCTTTATAGATAGCTGAAAAAGTAAAAGGTGGCTGCTAGAGGATTGCATTCAATTCTAAGATCTAGGTGCAGTACTCTCAGATACAAGGCTCCTCACTGATGGAAGTCACACATGAAAAACTAGTCTGGGGATATTGGATGAGTAGGCATTAGATAGGGATTTTATGCAAAACCTTTTTGTATCCATTGATTATGCTGGCTTGCACTGAGTGGCACTACTGTATGAAGAGTTTTGTTGCTTTAATTATTAACACTGTAATCAAATCATTAAACTAGTATAAGATGTTATAGATGGAAAAGTGAAGTAATCATAGAATTAAGCTTAAATGACGTTTCTTCAATTGAATAAACTTTATATTATATGAGAATACATACTCTGAAAAAATAAATATATTTTATCAGCACTTAATTAGTAATTTGAGACATGGGACAAAAAAGACTGCAGAGAGAAGATTGGGTCAATGTTTAATAAAATACAAAAAAGGATCAACAGTAAAATGCATAGATGAGAAAGAAATATGAAAGATAAGAAAGTTTTCTGGAATAATATTGCAGAAAGAAGTGAAAGATCAAAATTAATAGATCTTGGAAAGTTTCTCATTCTGTAGTGGACCAATAAAAGTTGAAATGATGATATTATAAATTTTGACTAGTTAATAGCATTTTAATAAAATATTAATAATAAAATGATTTTTTATAAAGTTCAAGTACTGAAATTGCAGAGTTCAACCCCCTAGAGTTTTCCACTCCACCATTTCATTGAATCACGTAGGACATAAAAAAGATAAAATTTTAATGATTATACATAATTACAATACAATATTCAATATGTATTTATATTAATAAATAATCTAAAAAAAGTAATTACATGTTAACAATATAATTTACATATATAATTTTATATTTAAGACAAAAAACCCCACCAATTTCTTGCTTTTTACATAAATGATTTTCACTTAATAACCAATCATGAGATGGATTTTTTTGCATGTGTTTGTATGACTGCCACATTCTTTTTTATATATTTGCATTTATTATGGCTCTCATATTCTGAAGGCTGTAAAATCATTAGGGGAAAAAAATATTGGGTGACTAAAGTAAAGGATACCATTCAATACCGATCATTTTTGAAACATCCATCTGTAAATCTCCTTAAAGCAAAAGAATATTTTAAAATTTATAAAAAAAATATAAAAAAAAAGTCAGACAAGCTTAGGCTTTTTGAAGATAAAAATGAATTTAGAGAAATGATTTGAAACTAAACATCTACCATAATATAAAGACACAAATATTGGAAGTGGAGAGTGATATTTATAAAAATTAAATAAAGTCATTTTTGTAAAAATAAATATCAGACAAGTAGTAATATTAAGTAATACTTAATAAAAGATAATAAATGTAGATAATTCATTTTTATATCTCAATAATTGATCATTTTAATGAAAAATAAAGGATCTTTAGGTAAATGTATGGAATGCCTTGAATATTACCAACAACATTTTAAAATTATAGTAGGATATTTTATTTCTGGAGTAGAAAGCCAATTGAAAGAAAAAGATGCTAGCATTATATTTGTTAAGGAGACAAAATGAAAAATAAAAAATTTATGGGATTTGCAAAATAATAAAAACAGTGCACTAGGGGTTCTTATTTTTCTTTTTGGAAATGTCTAAAAAAGAAATAAATATAAAAGAATTAATATTAAGGTATAGAAAAGTTGAATTATATTATGACTAATAGAAAGATAAATATTAAACATTCCATGTGAAACATTCACTCTGTATATAAAATGATAATTAAAGCAATATAAGATATGTGTTAATTTTAAATAGAAAAATAAAAGCTATTAAGAAAGACAATATCAACAGTTAAAATCATTAACAGAATTTGGAAATAGCTCAGACACAAAAAAGGTAAATAATAAGATAACATATTCCACTAAAAACAGTTACACAAATAATACATAAAATAAAATGGCTGACAGATATTTATGAGTAATTGCATGCAGAAAAAAAATAAAATTATTTTAAAATAATATATTTAAGACACTGAATATTTGAAATCTATACAATGTTAAATAAGAATGTTAATGATTGCATAAAGAAATTAGTTTTGAAATAATAAGAAAAGTCACAGAAAAGATTAAAAGTTTCAAAAATATTATCTTGAAATAACCAATAAATACAGCACTTCAAACTATAAGCAAATAAAAAAATTAATAAACTTTCTAAATCTGTTACAGCATCAACCTCTTTGATAGATTCCTTAGCTAATTAGAGAATGATCATTTATGTAATGCATAAATATTGTTAAAGGAGGTTGCCTTGACTACAGGTTGAGATTGTTTATAGATTAAGAGTTGATTCTTATTATTATATTGTCACTTTGTATTGGGTATGTAAATTATAAAAAGGCATTTGATTTATCAAGCATTTATGTTGTGGATAAATCTCAAATATCTTGACATGGACTAAGGATATTATCAAAATCTGAAGAATATTTATAAAAATGTGACAATGGTAATTAGATTATAAAAATTAGTATATATATATATATATATGACTGTACAACATTAGATTGGGAAACAAATATGTAAAATTAAGAGCGTGCTAATAGCTCTAAACAAGCTTTTTTTTTTTTTAATGATAAATGCTACTACAAGAGAAGACATTCAAATCATTTTTATCTTGGATTGTCCCCATCCCCAGACCGGTTTTGACCTATGGGTCTCTTCAGTGAGGAGTTGGGACATTAGATTTGAATGTCTTCTCTTGTAGTAGCATTTATCATTTAAAAAAAAAAAAAGCTTGTTTAGAACTATTAGCGCGCTCTTAATTTTACATATTTGTAAGTGCAAGCTATATATAAGTCATGTGACATCTGACTTGTTATTATTACTATTGGGAAACAAAGAAAATAAAAATAAATGAAGGTTATTAGTAAATTTAAATTAATCTTCAATAGCTTTTTAAAAACAGATAAAATTAATATCGTAAACTACTATAAATATGCAAATCAGATTATTAAAAGAGATTTAAAACATAATGAATGGAAATAGTTAAACTTATATAAAGTGTTTTTATTAAAGTATTAAAAATAATCATTTCTATGGGTTTGAAATATCTATCAATGTTTTTTTATCATTCCGAAAGTTGAACATTTGTTAAAAAAGCAGTGCATAGAATGCACGCCATGTAAAAAGAATAGAATTATATACTGGAAATAAGAAATAGGAGTCAATAATAAAATTGCTAAATGGAATAATAAAGTAACATTATCAAAAAAATTAAGCGAATGAAATAGAACTGAGATTTGGATAAGTAAAGTTTTAAACTGTATCCTAAGAGATTTCAAAACTACATGCGAGATGGTGAGGATAAGAAAGTTTGATAAGGGATGTGGATGAAAGAGGCCGTAGATAGGAAAAGTGGATAAAGCTTAGAGACCATTATAATGAAATAATAATATTTAAAGACGATAAACATACATATACATGTATAGTTTTTCACTTAAGTGTATTTTTTATTTTTATTTTTAATAAATCATTTATTTATAATTTCAGCATTATTCTAATGTTAAAATTTAATGCTAATAAGAGCTTACACTGTAGTGCGATTTTAAACAATTAATTTAATATTAAAAACAATGATACAATTAGACATAGACTGTTAAATATTCTAAAACAATTTGATTTTCTATTAGATGTAAATTTAAAAAAATTAATACCAATCTTGATCGAAGAAGTTGTTTGATTTTTGCTAATATCAAAATTCAAAACTTTTGCATGCTTAAAAATATGCAATTTTAATTAATTAATTAAAAAAAGAGAATAATGATATTTAAAATGATAAACATTTGCCCTAATTACATTAAATTGTCTATTTAAATTAATAAACTTAAGAAAGGGAAATTAGATTTTTAAAACACATCATAAAATAATTTTATTACTTAAATAATTTTTTAAAAAAAGAATAGAAAGTTATCATATTGTCAAGTAAAACCTCTATCTAAGTAAGATATAAAAAATCTTGTTTAGTAAAATAAAAATACTCCAATATTTTTTATCCAGAACTAAAAACTAAAAAAATTGAATATATAATAAAGTATTTATTTATATTACGCTAAGTTAATAAATTGTAATTGTAAATTAGCGATCAGGCTAATACACATACGCTTTACAGATTTTAAACTATACATAAATGAATACTCTCATTCTCAAACACAAGATAAAGTCTTTATGAAAAGATAGAATAGCGCTATATAAATAAATACCTTATTATATATGTGTTTAACTTCAACCAAGAATGACGTATAGTAAATTTTAAATAATTTCACAAACGTCATTTATTCAAGCATAATAAAGTAATTTAAAGTGACTGCTTGATAACTTCACACTCTCATCTCCAAACACTTAAGATTGGTCCATACTTAAACGTTTGGGTTGAAAAGATAGATGTATTTATTCTATCGTTTCATAAGGACTTTATCTTGTGTTTGAGAATGAGAGTATTCATTTACTGTATAGTTTAAAATCTATAAAGCGCGTGTGCATTAGCCTGATTGCTAATTTACAATTAAAAAAATTGAAATAAAAATCATTGAATTAAATCTTAACACATAATTAACGATATGTAGATCGTGCACAGTTCAAAATATTGAAATGCCAGAGTGAAGAAGGCTCACAGTGGCAAAGATTGCAACCATTGGTGATCAAAATTATAGTTTGGCTTCTAGTATTCTATTATCTAATTATTTAATTTATATTTGAAAACAAAAACACACAGTAATGGAAAGCTTTTCAAAATTAAAAAACAAAACATATAAAAAATTAAACTTTATGAATATTTAAACAGAATGTATAACAAGCTTTTAATATAAGAAAGTTGATTATATTTACTTTATAAAATGAACCAGCAACTTATGCTGATCAATAATGTATTTCAGTAATATTTTCATATAATATTAATTATATTGCAGAATTTTTCAAATAAAAATATTTTAAATTAGAATTTTAAGTAACTTTCTTAGTATTTATAGAAACAACATTAGAAATAGTAAAATGTGAAATTAACAACTTAAGTACAGGTGTTGTCAAATTTTTATACACTTTTCTGTAAATAACAACTGTAACATATGACTTTTTTTATATGCTTTCAAAAGCAATTCTCTTTCCTCTATTTTAAAGTCATACATTACAAGTTTGAGTAATCAGAGGACATTAAATAGCATTTTGTTATAACATTTTCGACCCCGAGCTAGTTTCTGATTTGTTCATCAGTGAGAACTAGGATTCAAACCTGGAATTAATGTACTTGTGTATCTAACAGCTATCTTTTACTTCCTCTGCCATTCAAATTAATGCTCAAACTGATATTTTGCAAAATTATATAGATCTGGTAGCAGGGCAGTTTTTATATATTTTAAAAATCTGTTTTAAATCAGCTGTAGATTTATTCTGTCGTTTGGATAGCAATTTTATTACCAACCAATAAGATCACATGACCTCCTCGTAGTCTTACTTACATTCTTCATCCAGGTTCCATCAATTATTCAAGCTTTAATTATAAAAAATAGTTTAAATAAAAGTAAAATAAATATTATTTAAGATTTACTTAATTTCCTGTCATATTATTAGATTCTTCCTCAAAATTGTTATTATAAGTTAATATATATGCGGTTAAAAATGCGATGGTAGAGACCTCTACAGGTCTTAACCACAAGCTTACACAGTCGTAAGGTTATGGTTAAGACCTGTAGAGGTCCCTACCTTCGCATTTTTAACCGCACAAGCTTTAGGTTTATTGCCTTAATAAATATTATTTACGTAATCAATGTGCGTTAAATAAAGTTAATATATATATATGCATCTGTTTTTATATACAATTCAAATGGCCTCTAGTCATTATCAGAAAAGAGCATATATTTTTTCTGATGCTCCTTCATATATATTAAGGAATGTATAAAACACAGGCTAGAAGGAATGAATTTTTAAAACCATCAATAAATTTATTTCTAGACATTTTAAATTGATTGATACTTTTTAATTGACAAATTTGAGATTTTTTTCATTTATAAAACTTTGTCGGCGATACTTCAAATGCTAAAAATATATAACAAAATATTATTACAGAACCCAATATAAATGCAATATTTCAAAATTAATTCTATGCAGAATATTCTTAAAAACAAATGAATGCCTTAGTAGTTGCACCATATGATAATACTTAATCAGAAAGGAAGTCAATTAGCCTGTGTTTTAGATAATGCTTAATATATATGAATGAGACATCAAGCAGGATATGCACTCCTATCTGAGAAAAGTATTATCTTATGCCCTGTCTAGAAAACCGTTCAATTATATAAATAAACAATTGCATGTTAATTTTAAAATATTACATTTATATTGAGCACTGTAATAATATATATATATATATCACTAACATAAATGTAGCAAAACATGGACACATGTTTTATATGTTTTATAAAGTATACACTAAATATATAACACAAATTCAATTTAGCCTATGAATTTTCAGTGCACAATACCAGCAGAAAGAAGAAAAATTTGTAATCAACATTTTAATGCAGGCTTTAAGATGCCAACTAATTTAAGCAGACTGATCACTAACACATTGATAAAGCAGTATTTTCACAAATTATATAAGTTGTTCAATGCAATGGCCAGGATATTCTGCTTTACATTATTATAAATTCCTAGCTAATATAATGAGAATTAGGCAGTATAAATATTTTTATAACAGAACTAAGAAACATTCAGTACATATGACTGTATTTTTGAATCATCAAAAGAAGAATTGACACATTTTGATCTGAAAAGAGGTAAACTCGGTTGTCTAAAGAGAAATGACTGGAAATGGACAAATAAATAAGGCATGGTACATGGATAATTACAATTTTCTTCTTCCTATTTTCTTTATGTATTGATTTCTATATTTATAGATGATAACATTTCCAACTTCTTTATACACTTAACAATACTATTTTTACACCAAAACTTTACTCTTACAGTTTCAACTGTACTGCAGTCATCATCAGAGATCTTTATAATGCTTGGTTTTTGGAAATAGGATTATAAAGATCTCTGATGATGACTACAGGATAGTCAAAATTGTAAGAGTAAAGTTTTAGTGTAAAAAATAGTATTGCTAAGTGTATAAGGAAGTTGGAAATGGTATCATATATGCATGGATAACTCTGATAATGTTATAAACAAAAGATCAATATTGTTCAGTTATGTAATTATTGGAATACTTAAAGTGTTTTTAATGAAGATTTCATTAACTTTATTATTTTTAAAGCAATCTTTAAGTTTAACTTCTAATAGTCAGCCATTCTTCTGCACTAATTAAATTTGTGTTGTATTTTTTTACTAACTGTTAATAGTAAACTGTCTTAAAAAGTTAATTGAACTGAAAAATAACAAAATCTTTATCTAGAGTTTTAAGCCCTCATTAGATGCTATTGTCAAACACAATTGTCATTTCATATGCATACAATAAATAATTAGTGCAAATATATTATATGATGTTTCATCATTATATATTTTATTAAAACAGGCAAAACTCTCCATATAGCAGTGTCACTCAGTGCAAGCCAGAGTAATCAATGGCTGAAAGAAGGCTTGTGCATAAAATCCCTATCTAATGCCTACTCATCCAATATCCCTAGACTATGTTTTGGCTTGTAAGCTTTGTCAGTGAGGAGCCTTGGATCTGAGAGAACTGCACCTAGATCTTAGTATCTAATGCAACCCTCTAACTAGTCTGGGGATATTGGATGAATAGGCACTAGATAGAGATTTTATGCACAAGCCTTCTGGCATCCACTGATTACTCTGGCTTGCATTGAGTGACACTGCTATATGAAGAGTTTTGCCTGTTTTAATAACAGTTGTGAGCAAGCATAAGAAGTGGTGATCATGTGATGTTTAGTGGTATATATTTTGTCAATAAATTTTTCTTTTTTATATGTATCTGCACTGATGTTAGAGCTACATCAAATAATAATGGAAAATCTTATGTTAAAACAGTGAAAACAGTGAAATAATTATAAGGGATAACAATATGGTCCCGGTATGGTATTGCTTTCAGCAGTGTGCATAATGCTTACGCATCTCACAGCACTAATTATATAAATTTGAAAAAGTATGCTTTAGAAATAAATAAATTCTAGTTACATTGCTTATCAAAGGGAGAGGGATAATATTACATCATCATCATCATCCTCATCAATCATTATTAATCCACTGTAGGATGAAGATCTCTCCAAGTTCAATCCATCTTCTCCGACCTTTAGCTTCTCTTCTCCACATCATTCCTGCATACTTTTTTATTTTATCCATCTCACATGTGGTCTCTTTCTGCATCTTTTACAATCTACTGAAATCCAGTTTAAGATTACAATTGTCCATCTATTATCATCTTTTCTAGCAATATGTCCAGCCCAACTCCAGTCTTTTAATTTTTTCAATGAGGTCAGTAACACCTGTTTGCTCTCTTATCCATATATTATGTTTTCAGTCTCTTTTTGTTACTCCCAACATGCATCTTTCCATACTTCTTTGAGTGGTCTGAAGTTTCTGTATTGCTTTTCTATTATGTGTCAAAGTTTCAGATCCATAAGTAAGAACTGGTAAAACACATTTATTAAAAACCTTTCTTTTCAAACACAAGGGCATATTTCTCTTTAATATTAAAAATATTTCTACCAAAGCACTCTATCTAAGTTTAATTCTATGAATAATTTCATCCATTATATTTCCATCTGTATTAATAATCTGACCAAGGTATTTGTAACTGTTAACTTCTTCTAACTCATCATAATCAATCTTTATTTCCATTAAACATTACTTTAGACTTTTTAACATTTATCTTTAGTCCTATTTTCTTAATTTCATCTGATAATGCTTCATCAAGAGTATCAGGTAAAAGTGAATATCATAAAATGACTTATTGGAAGCACTTTGGTTACCAATAATTAATAGTAGAGTTACTGCTATCGTAATTAAGTGGAATTTGCCATGTTTAGTTCAAGTAGCCCTAAAGAGTTACTAAATAATTTACTACCATCACATGTTACCCCATTCAATACCTTTTATACAACAGCATATGGTATTAAGTATTCCTTCTTTAGTTATGTAGAATAGCTGTAACTTTTCTCTTCATGTAGTACTTTTCTGGGCTTGCACACATAAGTGATACACCACTAAACATCACATGATCACTATCTCATACTAGCACATAATTGTTAATAAACAATTCACTGCTATATGGAGAGTTTTGTTTTGAATTGTTCAATAAGTGATACAATATACATAACAATTATTCTTAATAATAATGATAATATCAGTCTTGGCCCAGTACAAATAACTTTGGGAATTTAGTATTTACTTTTTTTTTTAATTTGTGATTTCTTTTGATTAACTTCCAATAATGCTTAACGGTTTAAAGCAATCTGAAATTAATAAGGAGAAACATACAATATTTTTGCCTATAATGATTTATAAATTAGATTATGTATATTATTTAAAGTTTACCAGTGATTACTCACATTTATAAGTATGGTATTTATTTCATTAATGCTTTAGATCTCTAGGGTGGTATTTTCAACCTCTGAAGCTCTTTTTTTAAACTTATTAGTCTTTTCTTTTTCCTTACTATCTGATGGAGACTTTTGACCTGTAGCCCATCTCTACTCTAAAATCGCTATTATATATGGAGATTTAAATAAGATCCAATCTTCCTGTTTACTGTTATTCTTCTGATGTAGAAAATCTTTTTTTATTTATTGGAAAAACTCTTTCTCTTTATCAGTTCTTGTATGACGGGCTTTATCCACATTGTATTTTGCTGAGTGAACAGGTTTTTAATTAAAAACTATTTTCATTTTGTTGATAGGTGACTTAACCGATCACAACGGTAGCAAATTATGTTGGTGGTTATTACTCTAACTATGTACTTTTATTTTATTATTTTAAAAAATCATCTGTAAAAATTATCTGTTTCATGTTTTTTAATAGTCCGGTCTGCTTAATTATTATTTTTCATAAAATATTTTGTTGATCTTGATTACATTAGATTGTTGCAAACATTACGTCTGTTTTAATCTCGTTTTTGCATGACTGATGCTAATTCTTGAAGTTTTTCATTTTAAAAATGTACAACTTATTAAATAAAAGTTATATTTTTCTAATTAAAATTTAATTAATATTATATGTAAATAAACATTAGCGTCTTAGTTAGAGATCCAGCATAAATATTTTTTAATGTTTTGAATGCCCTATAGGAAAATATATTACTGCGTCGCTCCGATATCCAACTGCAAAGCTGCGATAACAGACGGGAAACTCACTCTTCCCAAACTTAATATTTACTCATTATAAATTCTTTTTATTTATATCATGTGATTCATTCATCCATTTCATCTTTTCTCATCTACATACTTTAAACACTTATTTATGTTTGCTTTTGCCCTTGGTGTTGTCATATCTCATCAATTTATGTTGCAAAAAATAAACAAATCAAATTAAATATGTCATTTGTGCAATCATTAATTAAACAAGTTTAACAAAAATATGTAAATTTATGAAGAAATTTTGCATAATGTATGTTAATTTCTTATGTGTTGAGTGACAGTATTTAATCTTAAAAATTAGTATTGCATAAATTATTTATAGTACTTAAAATAGATGCACGTGATATCAAATCACTGTTTACCTACATTATATAAATACTTTATTAAAAATATCACTTATAAAACTTTCAATTATTTATTGATGAAAGTGCATCAGGTAGATATTTTAGATGATAAATGGAAAAAAAAAAGACATGTGTAGTGAAGAATAAAAAGTTCACCTATGATCTGAAAACATTACTTTTCATATTCTACATTCTTTATTGCTGTTATCACAGAGTGAAATAGTCATTAAACACAGACTATAATTTTCAAAATCTCATCAAGGGTAACCTTTCAAGATTTATTAGTTGCTGTAATAGCCATTTCTATTTTATGATTTTCAAATTATTTATATAGCACGTATTAATTTATACTATAGTTATATTTTGTGCATTAATTTAGGATAAATAAATAAAAGTAAATATATTATTTTCGTCTACTTTAGAAAACAAAAGAGCTTGTTTTATGTACTTATAATTATCTTCTTTCAATAAAACTGTATTTTTTTCATAATATTCTTTCCATCACATTGTAAACAAATGTAAATTTTTTGTGTATATTCATTTTAATTTAATTAGAATTTAATAGCTTGCAACATATAATTTTTGATTTATTATTTCACACTTAGCTTTCCAAATAGCAATCTTGTACATCTGAAATGCTCAAATAAGATTGTATAAATATTAAAAAGAATATATTCACAGATAACTGATATGAGGATATATTTCATATTTGTCCATATATGTGTTAGATTGTTGTTAACACAAGTTTTTGGCAGAAGTACAACTTTTTGTGCCTCAATAATTGGAATTATTCAAATGGTTGTTGCAAATACCATAAGCAGATCACACTGACTATTTTCTAAGTAGCAGAAGTTATTCAGATACTTGTGCTAAAAATGCTAAAAACTTAAAACAAATTTCTGTTTTCACTATCATTGCCACAAGTATCTAAATAATCCCCACTGTGAGGATGATATCAGGTATAGTTCAGCCAAAATTTTGGTATGACAATATTAACATCATGTAAGCACATTCATAACCAAACCTGAAATATATATATATATGTTTCACCTTTATTGTCTGACAGCAGTTTGAGATTGATGAGTGTTATCTAGATTGTCTAAGTTTTAACTGGTTTTTAATTATATATATATTGTGTTCTTCTGAATGGGCACAAGCAATTAATTTGTATTGCATAAATAGTGAATAGCTGTATTTCGCTAAAAAAATGAAATAGCCTTGAAATTTTAAATTTTTTTATTATTAATGCTTTAAAACCTTATATATGAGTTGCTGATGTATTTTGATTAGTAGTTTTATAAGTATTTATCAGTATTATTGCATTTAATGAAGTCTTTGATGCAAGAAAGGGGGGAGAATTGTAACAGAAAAGTTTGATATGCAGGTTAAGTTGTTGCCAAATTGTTTCATTTACTTACAGAATCGAATAAGTTAATATTCATATAGCAGCATGTGTGTATGAATGTATCATCATCTCATTTCATTTTCATATCGTATTTCAGCACCAAAACATTACACTTACAATAAAACATTTAAATTATAGTAAATATCTTTAATAATTTTGTAAGCATTTTTTTCAGTCATTAATGAATATCTGGATTAGTGAAATTATTTAACAAATTAAATTGTACTATAAACCTTTTTTTTAATAGTTAATTGATATTCATTTGTTTTAAAGTTATAAAAAGTTATTTTTTTTATTTTATTATTTGATTTGACTTAATTGTGAAGGTCAAGATGATTTTTTTTTTCCTCAAGAAAAGATTTCTTGAATATTAATTAATTGATCAAGTGCAAAAAGGTGGGAGTTGACCTTTAGAGTATCAGGTGACCTTTTGATTGGTGAGGAAGATATATTTAACTGATAGCTGGTGATAAAAATATAGATTATCTTTGTAATTTCAACCAGTATATCATTCCATGTGTCTTTTCCAGGAATCAAAACCGTGTAAAGTGAAACTGTAAAGCAGCCTTTTCATAAAGTTCGTTATAGGAACTTCAGACATTTAAAGCTTTATAGGAGAATGTTTGGCTAAAATACAAAGAAGGTATCAATCTCATTTCTCTTGTCTATTTAAAACATTTAAATTAACACTTTCATTTTTGTTTTAAAGATGTGCTTCTGTACTGTTAAACATATGTTATTTCATTTACTCTCATTTATCTCTGTTAAGAAGAAAACTAAAGTGCATGAACTTTATAATTCCTTAACTAGAATGTGTGAGCTGTATAATGTTTTGTGGAAACACATGCATACTCTTTTAACAGAATTTACTTTGATAAGCTCTCTGTTTAACTTATATTTTACATATACAAAGGTTAAATTAAAACTAAAAAGGATGCGCATATGTATTATGCTATGTTTAAAATTACTTCGGAATGCTGACCTTATTTCTTATTTATGCTATATAATAATTGATTGCTATTATCTACAAAATATATGCCTAGATCGAATTGAAGGACTTTAATATTATTTTTTGTTCTCTTCCATACATGGATATATTGGAAAATAAAATATTACTGTTAAGGATATACAAATTTCATGTGGACAATTATTAACAACTTAGTAAAATTAATAATGTAGCTGTTGACTTATAAAGCGAGTAGTTTTTCTGCAGGAAGGTATATTAAACACGTTGTTGGATTAAACAAGTGGAATTGCTTAAAAATGAATGAAAAAGTAAACCCATTAACAGCTGAAACTGTCTTTTAATATCTCCATTACCGAAAATATTCGTTACATGTGTTATATAAGTGAACTTTATTAGCTTTAGCTAAGAACATTGGAGCTTACTAGATTAAATTTATCTTGGGGATGTTCGTCCTAGAAATGTTTTTTATTTTTATATTTCATGTCTTTACTAACATGCACTCGTTTGAGATATTCTTCGTTATTCAGCAGACCTCGGAAAAGAGACTTTGCAAATGAACTTTTTTTTTGTTTAAGTTTAAAAAAGAAGTATAACCTTTTACTTTCTGTTATTATTTACTGTTACTGGTACATAGGTATATAATAGACAGCTCAATATATTTGTGCAGTGTTATATGTTTGTTTATTTAAATATAATATTTGTGAACTTCTAGAACTTCTCGGAGTAGCGTATCCACAAATGGTGGGTGGAGTGGTAAAATTAATATTGTTTGAATATAATTTTATTTTATTTGAAAGTGAAACATATATTTTTTTGGGGGGTATATTGTTAAAGAGAAGGATTTAATCTTATATATTTTTCTTTTATCTCGAAGTGAGAATTAATTTCAAGAGTAGCTGGAATAAAAAAAAAAAAAAAGGATATTGTGTTAACGATAATAAAACCTCGTTTATTATAATTATTGCTATATAAAGTATAAAATCACTAATGGTTTATTATAAGCTAAAAGTTTTATTCTCAGTTTATCCTTTACAATTATAATATTGGCATATTAAATGATTTAGAACTATTTTCACACTCTTATTTGCGCGTGTGTGTTTGTTTTACGCAATATTTCATTTAATTAATGAATATTCGGTTTTATGATTGCTTTTCTCTATAGATTTCGGATATTGTTATATTCCAAAAGTATTAAGGAAGTTAGTAATCGATCATATATATATATATATGTGTGTGTGTTTATCTGCCAATGTATAATATGGAAATGTATAGAATAGCTATGAGAAAGAAAATTATTTTGATACGTTCTATGTTTATTGAGGTGGAGAATTTTCTCCCTTAGTATATATTTTTCTATTATATAGATTGCCATGGGTAGAGTAGATTTTAGATTGCGTACGTATATGTTAAAGATGATAGTTCATGAAGTTAAATGATGTTTTCCCATTGTTTTGGTGTTGAGGCGAGTCCCACACCAATAGTATATTGCAGAGTTTTGGTAATTTGATATTAGATTTATTAGCTAAAGAGCGTATTCACTCCCCAAGTGCTTAGATTCTGTTGAGTATTTATTTTGTATTTTTATAGAAGCATAGCTTTATGGAATTTAGTTGGTGGTTAGATAAACAGTCAGATCAGGTTCTTTGTTGAATATGAAAGTTGATATAATGTGATATTTGTTGCCTGATTTATGACGTCCGAAATAAATCACATGTTTAATAGTCCTTAAATAAATTGATAATATGTAAAAATATTGCTTTTCTTTTATTATTGCATAGGATGTGGCACACACGCGTAATGTAAATAAAATCGCGGATATAAAAGTATAATATTGCTAAGTTTATATATTTGAAAATAAACATTATAAAGTATATCATATTAAATTTGCCACAAGTTAGAAACTATCAAATCATCAGAATGATTATTATTTGTTTCTATTTTTATTTTTATTTTTGTATGCAAAAAAAAAAAAAAAATGTAAGTATTTAAAGTGATTATTTAATTAAGATTATTTAAAGCTGCTCTCTTGATAATCAAGTGTATTAATTTGCTCTATTTTAAGAATTGATAGTATATCCTCTCAAAAGTGTATATTGTACCCAATAATATAATGTATTATTTATTCAGTGTTGCATTTTGATAAAAAATATTTAGATAGCCTGGATATTCAAAGTCAGGATGTTGAGGTATAATTTGTTTGCTAATTTACGTTTATAAATGTGTCAATAATAAATTATGTAATGTGTAATGGGGATAATTCTAAACTTCAGTTAATGGATTTGGCTGTAAATTTAAAATTGAGATAAAAGTCTTATTCTGAACTAATTACATTTAACTAAGTCTTAAGTGTAAATAAATGCTTTGTTTATTATTCAAAACTGTGTTTCGAGTTGTTCTTATATGCATTCGAATTCTAGTTTCCACATTCTACACATCTATCATAATATAATTACATGATTTTATAAATTAGATAATAAATGGGCTGAAGTCTGATAATATTGTTCTCTTGATCCAAACATTATGTAGAATATTTTATTGTGCAGTAAACTTATAAAAAGGGTCACATACTTAATTATTATTTAGACAATGATGTGAGATTAAAAGGCACCCTATTTCCTTCATTATCTAATTGTTAGCTCAGTGAAACATCATCTAATTCATTTATTATTATTATTATTATTATTATTATTATTATTATTATTATTATTATTATTATTATTATTATTATTATTATTATTATTATTATTATTATTATTATTATTATTATTATTATTATTATTATTATTATTATTATTATTATTATTATTATTATTATGTAATGGAATTTCTATAATCAAGTCACGTTAAAGATTCCCTGAGATCCGATTTCCTAGTTCCAAATTAATATTGGTGTAATTATTTATATTAAGGTATGCTGGATGGGGAAGTTATTCAGTATCTTATTTGTATTAAAGTTATGTTGTAGTTGCTCTATGAATGTATTTGGATGATGGAAGAAATCAACTCAGATTATAGTTTATTAACTTGACTAACAAAATATTATTAGTTTATTATGTAATTGATTAACTAGTGAAGCATATATCCTGTTTTACTCCTCAATAATATTTCTTCCTTCATTTAAATATATTCTGTATATTTTAAAACTGTCTTTAACCCTCCACTAAACTAGATTATGAATCAGATATAATAGAAGTCTCAGCATTAGTTTTTGATAATTTACAATTATTAATTTATTCTATTCATCAATAGAATTGGCGTCTTGGGTATTTGTTTGTATAGTGTATAGGAGTGGTGTAGAATGAGGGGGTTATTATATATATATATATATATTAAAGATAATAATGATTCCACCTTTACTGTTAAAAGGAGGTTGCCTTGACAACAGTTTGAGATTGTTAATTGTTATCTATACTGGGATTGTCTAAGTGTTGACTAGTTTCTAATGGTTATATATATATATATTGTATAAAATATAAAGAATGATAATGATGCCTAACAATAAAGAAAAGAAGTAAAAAAAAAAAATCTAATTTTTTTTTATTTTAAAATTATCTATTTATATAACATATTTGTTTAAGGTAAAAGAAATATTTTTTGTGTATGAATGAGACAGTGATCAGGTTTAAATGATTACAATATCAATAATAATAATATTCAGAAGCTTAATTTTAATAAATAATGTTTATTAATAAAATAATCACGTATAATAATATAAACATGAAAGCTTTCTAAAAAGATTTATATATTTATAATTAAAATTTTAAAACTTATTTCTCTATTTTACCCAAGTAAAATATAATAGAAAATCAATTGTTGATGTGTTTTAGTGCAGTAATAAATATCAAATGACCTTCCAAGAAACTAATAATTCAATGAAATATGTATAGGGCTAATATTCAACTACTGCTACAATAATAACAATTTAAGTATTAGTACTAAATTACAGTTAATTAATAAAGAAAATGATAGCTTTACTTACTAGTACTTTTATAATGGACATAATTTTAACATTAAAATATATTTTATTGTAATAAAATACCCGAAATAATGATAAAAATATATATTCAATTGCATATAATTACATACAATAAGATCTAGTGGCAAACTTTAATAACTTTTTATTTTAAGATATAATTTACTTACAATTTTGCTTATTCATCTTATATACTGAATAGTTTTTCTACTTAATTTTACATTAATTTTATTTTTAACATTAGTTTATATTAATTTTGTTGCACAATATCTATTACTTATATATATATGTAATATAAATAAAATGTCCGTTAATTAAAATACAATTGTAATTATAATTGAAATAATAAATTTAACGGTTTACAAACTATTATAAACAATCCTTAAATCTGCACAAGTACTTTAGGTTAATTTCTTAAACCTGTCTCAACTGCCATTAAATTAAAAAACAAACAAAAAAAAGTGGAAGCAAACATCATCAATTCAAATCCCACAAATCTCATATTTTAATGTTAGCAGTTTGTCTATTTATTAAATGAATTTTATTCCTATTTATAAAAATTGCCTTTTTAATTTTTCTTTTATTATGGTTTCTCTCTTCATGAAGAATTTTCACACTTTTAAAATCAAATTTAAATTTATATTTGCATGTTTTTTCATGATCAAAGAAAACTGAAGTAGATATTAAATCACCATTATTTTTACTTTTTGAAGGAGACGTTAAATCACCATTATTTTTACTTTTTACGCTTGTGAAAAGTAAAAATAATGGTGATTTAATGTCTCCTTCAGTTTTCTGTGATCATGAAAAACATGTAAATATAAATTTAAATTTGATTTTGAAAATGTGAAAATTCTTCATGAAGAGAGAAACCATAATAAAAGAAAAATTAAACAGGAAATTTTTATAAATGGGAATAAAATGCATTAAATAAATAGGCAAGCTGCTAACATTAAAATAATGAGATTCATGGGATTTGAAATGGCAGTTGAGGAAGGTTTGAGAAATTAACTGAAAGTACTTCTGTGGATTTAAGAATTGTTTATAATAATTTGTAAACCGTTAAATTTATTATTCCAATTACAATTATATATATATATATATGTTAGTTGGTATCAAGGGGATTAACTGTTTATTTGTAAACATATAAATATTTGCTTTCAAAATCAGTATCAAAAGGAAAAGAAGAATTAATTAGGAAATAAAATGTGTTATTAACCTTAAAATTATTTTATAAGTTAGTATTCAATTGGATGATTGATTTATTACACTTTAATTTTTAAATGAGTAAAGTATAAAATTATGTATAGGGTATTAAAGCAATGTTCAAACCTTAATTTTAATAACCAGTGGTTACAGTAGTGTAGGTAAAGTTATTAAACTTCATATAGCTGTGTATACATCTTGAGATGTGAGAATTTGATCTCTCATTTAAATTATTTTATTATAGAAATGTGGATGGAATTTTTTAGGGATTGGGTTGAGACAGAAGTAACATCTAAAAAACCAAAGAGTGAATAGAATAAAAAATGGTTTCTCTAATGCTATTCATGAGTATGATGTGTGAAGCTGATTGGGACTTAGTGATAAATGTAATGAGAATGTTGTATATCTAAAGTCTTAAAGTGTTTTATAGTTTCTTTCTCTTGTGGCACAGTAAACAAATTGGGTCTATATTGGTAAAAACATTTTTTAGAAAAGAAGTTACAATTGGTAAAGCTTCCAAATTAATCTTGATAAGGAAGCCAACTTATTTGTGATCTAGAACATTGGGCATTTATCTACTCATCTCATTTCAATTTACATTTTATATCACATGATCATCATTCTTGCATCCAATAATTACTAGGGTATACACTTGGTGGCACTACTGTATAGAGAGTTTGCTACTGCAAATTATGTAGGGAAGGAATAGAAAATATTAGGCATCTGTTAATTGAATGTAAATGCTTGAAAAACAGAAAGGGCACATATAATGAAGTTATGAAAAAATAAATATGAAAAAAGTGATTATACAGAAAGTGGATTATTGGTTTTTATGTTGGGTTTGGGAAAAGATAAGAGGGATTTAGATATAAAGGCCATAGAGTTGACAAAGATTATATTGTGGAAATGGGATGGAGTAGAATATGAGAAAATGTAGACTGGGAAATGGAAAATAAAGTGGCTAACAGGTTTCTCTGGTCATAATTGTTGAGAGATTCTTGACTCCATTTAAGGAGAAGCTACAGTACATCACATCACATCACATACATTACTGCTATATTTTATATGAGAAACATGTAACTTGTAAAGTAGAACTTCTCTAAATTTACATAATTTTTTCTTCTTTATCTTTCTTAATTACACCAACAAAACCAAATGACTTATTTTAAACAATGTAACTCATTGTAGATGACATAAATTATAACTTTCTCAACAATGTTTAACTAACACAAACAAATCTGCATAAAAATATTAAAAGTAACCCTGCATAAGTATACTAAAAGTAGGCAATATTTATCTATTTAAATGTAAAAATAATTAACAGCTTTTATGCATAAGTATACTAAAAGTAGGCAATATTTGTCTATTTAAATGTAAAAATAATTAACAGCTTTTATGACAGCTTTTAACTTGGTGGTTTAATATTTGACTGCAATTAATCTATAAGTATTTTTTTCATAAGTGATTTTTAATACATTGTGTTAAATATAGAGTTAGGCAAATAGCTATTTTAATCAAGAAAAAATACTAACAAATAAAATATATCACTTTTTTTGATATAATTAAATGTGTCCCCATTTTATTCAAGCTATGACATATCTTACATTTCACATAAAATTTTTATGTATTTCCATATATATATATATATATATACAAACTAACCAAAGGAAATACATATATATATATATATATATATATATATATATATAAATTCCTTTTGCATTACATATTCCAGCATATGTAGAATGCTTTTTGTTTTATTCATTTTGGTATTCAATTTACATTACTTTTTTTTTTTTTTTGTAATATTGTACATAAAATATTTTGTAGATAATTTTTTTACAATAGTTGAAACTATAATATGACAAAAATGATTTTATTTCCTTCATATCTCAATTTTTCATAATACAAAAACTAAGTTCTCAAATAAATAATGTTTTTATCAAGAATATTTAATATCAAAGCAAAACTCTCCATACAGTATTGCCACCCTGTGCCAACCAGAGTAATCAATGAATGCCAGAAGGCTTGTGCATAAAATCCCTATCTAATGCCTACTCATCCAATATCCCCAGATTAGTTTCTGGCTTGTGGCCATTGTCAGTGAAGAGCTTTGGATCTGAGAGCACTGCATCTAAATCTTAGGATCTAATGCAACCCTCCAGCACCCACCTTTTATCTCTAATTAACTACAAAACTATGAGAATGAAATTGAAAACACAAAAAATATTTTCAATCTAAGCTCAATAGCTTATATAGTCATATGGGTCTGAACTCAATTCAGCACCCATACATTTTGGTGTCTTTGGCTCTTTAACAACCATAGTCACCACTTAGGCATGATTGGTGTTAAACCATTAAGCACCACATGATCACTATTTCTTATACTAGCACATATTTGTTTATAAACAAAGCAAAACTCTCCATACAGTATTGACACCCTGTGCCAACCAGGATAATCAATGAATGCCAGAAGGCTTGTGCATAAAATCCCTATCTAATGCCTACTCTGGTTGGCACAGGGTGGCAATACTGTATGGAGAGTTTTGCTTTGTTTGTAAACAAATATGTGCTAGTATAAGAAATAGTGGCCATGTAATATTTGATATCCTTGCACTACCTGCATATGTAATAAACATTATTATTTTGTTAAAGAAAAATGCCTAATTAGCTTTGAGACTTACATTTGTAATATATTTTTTATATGTGATAAGAAATTATTGAACAAATTTAGAAAACATTTAAAAAAAAGGAATAGTAATCCTTTTACAGAGTTTAAAATGATAATAAAAGTGAGACTTTACAATACATGTCACTTCAATAAATATAGAAATATATATATTGTTCTATACAATACACATTACAAACAAGCTAATTAATTCAATTTTTTTCAGGAAATGCATAAGTAATTTTAAGAAATAAATTAATAACTTACATATTATCACCATCACGTTCAAACATTACCACTCCACTAGAGAAAAAAAGTTTGTTTAATCTAGTTTTTTTGTTTTATATTTTATTTTTTATATCACACCAGCAAATATCTTTATTTTTTCTGATCATCTCTTTTCTGGTCTCATTATACATCTTTTACAATCTTTTTGCACCAGCTTCCATATAGTGACATCCATTCCAATGACTTTCTTGATATGTATTTTAATCTCTTAATTCTTTAAATCATTTTATGGTTGCGTATTACTTTTTTCAGTCAGAACATTTCATGTTTGCTCTTTGGTTTATAAAGGTGTTGTGTATCATTCATTGGATGTCTGTAGACATGCAGTAGTTTATTCCCTTTTTATTAAGTGACTACATCAAAGATACATAAGTAAGCACTGATAAAATGTATTTATTAAAAACCTTTTTATAAACTTTTCTTTTAATATTAAGTTCAATACAATGTATTATATGTACATTTAATTTTAAAACAGGCAAAACTTTCTATATGTATTGCCCCTCAATGCAAGCCAGAGATCCAAGGCTCCTCACTGATGAAAGCCACAATCCAGAAACTAGTCTGGGGATATTGGATGAGTAGGCACTAGACGGGGACTTTATGCACAAGCCTTCTGGCATCTATTGATTACTCCAGCCTGCACTGAATGGAAATATGTATACCGAGTTTTGGCTGTTTTAATAACAGTTATGAGCAAGCATAAGAAATGGTGGTCATGCGATGTTTATTGGCTTACATTTAATTTTATGAATAATTTCATTCATTATGATACAAATTTACAATTGATTCTTTTCAATATATATTTTTTGAAAAGACATTAAGCATTATTTAAAATTTTTAAACTTCACTTTTAGAATAATTTTTTTTCCTTTCTATTCCATGTGTCCTAAGACTTATTGTAAAAACAATCACATTATCTGCAAAAATGTATACACTCAAATAGTCACTATTTATTTTATATCTTTGGTCTTATAATCTAATCTGCAAACAATTTCCCATGAACTACTACAAAAATTTGTATGGGATGGAATTACTCTACTAACTAAAACATTTTCTTAAGGTTACCATATTGTCCAATCATTGTTTTTAAATTATTTTGATGATAAAAGAGTTTTCTATTGGCTGAAATAATAAGCTTTATTTTATCTCTAAAACCTTAAAAAATTGGCAATATAAATTTCTAATGACAAATCAATACATTTTTGTTGCTGAAGCTGTTATTATTATGTGATTGTTTATCTGGTATCTAAATATATCTTGCATCTTTCAAACATGAGGCAGTCATCAGAGTGAATTTATTAATTTTATCTTGGTGTTTGAAATCAGAAAAATGTCAGAATCTTTTAGGATAAATGTGACATCTAAGAGTGATTTTAGCTCTTTAATTTATAATTTCTTAAATATACAATAAATTGGATTTGTTTCTTACTTTTTAAAAAAAGAAAGAGATAAGTTATATGACTTTCTTGTAACTTTATTTATATACATCTAAAATTTAATTACAATTGGTTTTGAAAAAGAGTCAGAAAATTGAATTTACAAGAAAATGTTAAAACATAAATCTAAACTTTATTTAAAACATTATGTAAACAATTTCATTTAGAATATATTGATTGAAGTAATTTTTTAAAATTATGTTTAAAAAAATATCAAATATCTTAAGACAATCTCCAATATTAAAAATCAGCGGAGATGGGAAGATAAGAAAATGACACCATAGCATAGCAGTTGTGTATTATCCTTTTATACAATGACAGAATTTAAATTTAGGCTGAGTAAACCATGTAATATTTTCATATCAAAATAGGCATAAAATGTATCTTTCATGCAGTTAATAGCTGATCCAGTAGTGTTTTTCAGTATTGGTCAATAAATGAATATCTAACTATATAAGCTAGAAAATAAACATCATATATTAAGCTTATTTAATCACATTCATGTCAATATGCTGACTAAAAACATGAATATAATACAGCTTTTATCATTTGTAGTTATACTTGTATAGGTGATGTGTCTATGGTTTAACTTATTTGACAATATATTTTTGCTGCATATAACTAGTAAACGAATATTAATTATTTACTTATAACATCACATGACCACTATCTCTTATACTAGCACATTACTGTTATTAAAACAGGCAAAACTCTCCATACAGTAGTGACACTCAGTGCCAACCAGAGTAATCAATGGATGCCAGAAAGCTTGTGCATAAAATCCCTATCTAGTGCTTACTCATCCAATATCTCCAGAGTAGTTTCTGGCTTATGGCCTTCATCAGTGAGGAGCTTTGGATCTGAGAGCACTGCACCTAGATCTTAGGATCCTAAAGCTCCTCACTGATGAAGGCCACAAGCCAAAAATTAGTCTTGGGGATATTGGATGAGTAGGCACTAGATAGGGATTTTATGCTCAAGCCTTCTGGCATCCATTGATTACTCTGGTTGGCACTGAGTGACATTACTGTCTGGAGAGTTTTGCCTGTTTTATTTACTTATATGCAGGAATGTAAATCTTTTAAAATAGTAGATTGAGAAATTGTATCATTTTGTTTATTTAGAAGGCTAGTTTATAAGAAAAACTAATTGAAATAAAATTAGTTGTCTTGTACTCCTGATTTAATATACAAATAAAACAAATCCCATAAGTAAATTTGTTAATTCTTGATTTTATCAACTTTGACACTTACTAATGACAAATAAAATTGCTCAACGTGGGGATTGCAATTAAAAAATAATAATTTAACAAAAATCAAAATAAATATAAAAGATTGTGTGTAGCAATATAAAGAAGGAAATTAAGCTTCTGAAAAATATATATTTAAAAAATATCTTATTAAAACTTTATAAAATATTTACATTAACCTAATTTAGAATATAAGGTACTAAATTCCAAATAATATATACTTCTATCAGATATATAATGAAACATTAATGAATGTAAAAGCTTCTGCATATTTGATTTTTACAATGCCAAAAAAAATGTACAAATTCCATATTCATAAAACATTAAATATTTTGTTTATTTTACTACAGTGTTATGGTCATAGGGTATACACTCAGAATATATATTTCTTTTGTTTTTAATATTATATAGGCTTTTTATTATTACCTTAGTTTATATTAAAAAAATTATTTTGGACATAAATTATTACTAATTTTTCCCCATATATATATATATGATAAATAATACAAGTTATAAATTTCATAACTTGCTCTTAGCTTGCATTTTATGATCACTAGATGGAGCTTTACCAATAGCTCCTAATAAGCTTTGTTTACACTCTCCCTATCTTCTACTGAGGTGAGCCAATTAGCTTGAAACCATGGTCTGGAGGTTGGAGATAACGAAAGAGATATTGAATTCTATCTCAGCATTTATATAAACAAAGCTTTAGGAGCTATTGGTAAAGCTCCATCTAGTGATCATATATATATCATAAATGCATTAAATGTGTTTAACAAATATAGTAGTAAAAATATATAATTAAAGTTTCCAAAGAATATTAATAGATGTAGCACAAATTATTTGTTTAAATCTGTATTAATCTCATTTGCATGTGAAAGTCAATTTTTTAAAAAAATATTGACAAATAATTTATTTATTAAGTTCACCATTAATAGAAATTAATATATAAAGGTTTAAATATAATTTTTTTTAGATTTTTTAATAGACCAGAGCTTGTAAGTTAGCTTACAATCTCATTAAGCTCATTTGTTTATGTGCAATATCAAACCATAAACTTAAAAATATTTTAATAAACAGTAAATATGTTATCCTTTTGTGTTAAAATAACGATATGCACATGTATATAACTTAAACGTTAGATTATAAAATTTTAATAATAAAAGTCAAGTCAAATAAATAGTTATTTTAATGAGATCATGTATTAAAATAATTAGATTTTAATTATTCATATATATGTATAAAATAATTAAGTTAACTAATATCATATAATAGCATTTCACTCTTCTTACACTTTAAAGCAAAATATATTTATTTATTCTTTACAGTTTGTATTAATATAATGTTTAAATTTTGTAGATCTGATGAAGACTGCTAGGGACAGTCGAAACTGTAAAGAATAAATAAATATATTTTGCTTTAAAGTGTAAGAAGAGTGAAATGTTGTTATTATATGTTATATAAAAAAAAAAAATAAAGAAGGAAAAAGAAAGAGAAAATATTGAGGATTATATTAACTAATATCACTAATCAAGACTCAAAACATAGAGATAACCTAAGGTCAGATTGTATCTTAGCAACTAAATGTGAAAGAAATACAATTAGAACTCAATTATGCAATTATTAATTATGATGCATTCAACAATAATCAAATACAAAATTATGAAATGAAATAGTAATTTAACACATGCTAATTATTGGAAATTGATTCCACTATAAAAGCTAAATCAACTAATTTCCAAACCAGTTCCATTTTTTACAAATGAACTAGTCATTATGCATATTTATTTCACTGTGTTAGAATATTGAACACATCAGAAGATGAATCAATAGCTTGGACAAATTTTACATGTTTATAAAATTTTCATTAGCAGAAAACTCTAATATCACTCAAGTAAAGAATAAATAAATTGCTCTTTAATATCATGAATAATAATTTCAAAAGCAAAATTATCTTTAATATAATAATTAGAGAAATTCTTAACAATATCATTCGAAACTTGAATTTCAAGGAAGATAAATATCATCAAACACATTTATATATCTAAATAAATTTATTTTAACTGCTTCCACTCATTAAGCAGGTGACCTTCTTATCTTATTTGATTGGTCAAAATGTTGTTTTCTTTTTTGAATGATGTAAAAACTATAAGCATGATGATACAGGTATTTTATATATCTTTTACATAGCTTTCTAATGCTCTCTTTAAAAAAAAAGTCCCATGAAAATTGGATTTTTTATTATTTTTTTTCGTAACCAGTGCATTTAAGTTTTTTTTTTTTTTATCAATTTTGTAATTTCCATGAAGCAATAAAGGCAGAAAACTTTTAACAGCCTAAAAATACACTTTTATCAGATTAAAAACACACTGATTCACAAACAAGGCCTTCCACGGAGTCTAAAAATAGTTGTAGAAGTTTGGACTAGTAAGTATACAATTTTAATTTTTTAATTTTTTTAACAATATTTTAATTTTTTTTTTAATTATTTAAAAAAAATCATTTATTTTTTATTAATTTGTGTTTATAGTGATACATTCTATATTTATTTATGCTCATATGAATTCACATGCACAGTAATTTTGTGTTCTAATATAATATACTTATTTTATAAAAATAAACTTATTTTATAAAAATAATGATTCTCAAAAGGTTTAATAATTTATTATTTATTATTGTTTATATGGTGTGTTTGTGCTTGCTCTTACATGTTGTATAACAAATAATGATTTACAAAACTAATAATCAAATATACAGAAAGATTGCATATGCAAGCAAAGAAACAAATTCTGATTTTTGCCTATGCCTTGATACTCAGCTGTGGAGTCACTAGTTTTGCCAAATCTTTCATCACATTATTTTCAAGTCTATAGCTAACAAATGGACCATATGCAAATAAATTATATCTATGTGATACAATAAATATAACAAGATAGCATCACAGGTGTGCATAAAGAATATAAACATCACTGATGTACACAAAAAATATATAAAATGAAGAGATAAACTAATTTTACCAGTGATACAGACATTAGCCTACAATTTCTAGTTTTAGATAAATAAGAAGCCAATTACTATGATGACAAATGTATATTTATCTTCTGGAAATGATTTGTTTTGTATTTTTTATTAGGATGAATCTTTTTCTTATAGATGCCTTTGAGTTTAATCTTGGGGTACAAGATAAAAATGAAGAATTTTTATGTGAATACTTTTGAAGATTCTGAAGCTATGAATTATCTCAGGTAAGACATATATATATGGTTTGAAAGATAATTTTGTGAGGAATACAAAGAAATTATTACTGAAGATATAATTTAAACTTATTAAATGATGAATTAGAAATTATGAACAAACAATAAAGTAATAATTATGTTAAAAGTTGAAATTTCTTTTTTTCCTTATTTTTTAAATGGTTATCACTATTTGTTGTTTCCTTAGTTTTTCTAGTTTCTATTAATGTAAACTTTTTTGCTCTAACATAATTAAAACTGAAGTTATTGTGTCTCAGGTCAGTTTTTAAAAAAATTCAATATGGCTCCTGAAATCTGAAACAGTTAAGAAGATTTTAAGTTATAGAAAATGCATCATGAGTAAAGACACTTTTCCATAGGATCAAATGCTATTGTTTTGACCTAAAGCAGTGTAACTATTCATTCCTACTGAAATGCCTAATATATATATATATATATATCATCTATATAATTCAATATCCAACTTTAGTTTATAGTGAGGTAATTTATGGAAAGAGATGTCAACATCATGCAAGAGGAATGTTTATAAAACAATGAAGTATACTGATTGCCTCACTGATGATTGATGACCAGAAATAAAAGAACTTTACTCTTAATGAACATTGTTACTCAAATTGTGGAAAATGAATAGGATAATATTAACTTTAAACACATCATATCATCTTTGCATATCAACATTCATAAATAGTTAATTTTATTTTCTTTGCATTTAAAACCTACTTATTTTGGAATAATTCATTTTGGAAAGTCATTAGATGAAAAAAAATGGAAAGGTTATTGGGTTAAATATTTTTTTATTTAATAAAATTGAGATCTTCCTTACAGAGCAACTTGACTGGGTTAACAATTAAACTTAGTATGAAAATAAGATTTTATTGTTCTTCATATTAAATTCATTCACTTATGACAAAACAGAATTTTTGTTTATTATTAATTTAATTAATTTAATAATATAATATTTGGTATAAATGATTAATATCCTTGAATGAAAGGTCTTTTCTTTCAATGATAGGAACCATACATAAAGGGGAAGTCTCTTGTGTTATAATCTTATTTATAACTAACTATTCATTCTTACATGTTAAGTGTAAAGCTACTGAAAAAAGAAAAATATTCTTGGAAGACTAATTGTTTAATTGATTTGAAAGTCGGCATCTATATGCTTGAAATGTAACTGTTTATTGCTTATATATATATAAAATCAAAACGGCATCTATATGCTTGAAATGTAACTGTTTATTGCTTATATATATATAAAATCAAAACTACCCCAAATCTAAAATTAAACCAGACCAGCATAAAAATAATATTAAAACACAACCTAAGGTTTCACTGCTACAAGCAGACTTCTCAAGTGTAAAGAACTACAAAAAACTACACAACATATATACTATTAAAAACTACCCACAAATCCATTCACTTCCCATCCACCCTTAATATTAAAAGAACTCTTAAATAAGTTAATTGCTTCAGAATAATAAATTTTCAATAATAAAGACTCTTTAATTCTTCTTTTGATTTCATTTCTCTCAAAAAAGACAACCTTAGCTTCATCAAAATCAAGTGTGGCCTGTATCTTTTTCATGGACATACAAAGCAGAACTAAGATATTTATTTTTAACTCTACTAAATTTATGTATACATAAATTAAACATGTGCAGTAATTAATTTTTATGTGATATTAATATACAGCACTCATATGGCAATAAATATTAATAAAGAATAGGCGGCCACCTATTTTTTATGTTTTGATATGTTTAAGGGAGTACTCATTGACAATGTTGAAATCAAAGTGTGTGTATATATATATATATATATATATATATATATATATATATATATATATATATATATATATATATATATATATATATATATATATATCCAGATTGAAGCATGGCTTAAATTATTTTAAAATTATACAAATTATAACATTATAGTATCACTGTGAATTGGCTATTCTAAATTTAAAAACTATAAAAAATTTATTGGCTTTAATTAATTTAATTTTTATGATTAAGCAAATGTATTCAACACTTTCATTGGTTATAGAGTATAGAATATAACCATTATTATATTTAAATAGTCACTCAAATCAATGTTTAAAAGAAATATAATACTATAAAGCATTTTGAATAGCTTTACAAGCTAATTTTTTAAATAGACCTCTAAATTTGTGTAACGAAAATATGTATGCTTTCATTGCTATTTTTATTAAGAGGTAAAATTATCGATACTATAAATCAAAAGAAGTGCTATACACAAATAACTAATAATTCAAAAATAGAAATATAGAATAGAATTATAAATACAACATTACATTTTATTTATGTGCAAAATAAACAGTCATTACATTTTATATATTGTGTGTGTGTGCTTGGAAGCTTCCATATTCCTTACTTAAGTGTAATAAAAATTAATTGATTTAGATTTAACAAAGATTGATTTAGTTTGCTAAAAATATTTATTTGATAAATAATTTATCAAAGGATTCATTTAAATGTGTTTGAAATAAACATCTGAGAACTTTAAAGTTTGTAATTTATTTATTTTGAATTTTATCAAAACCTGGAAATAAAAGTTTTTACACCCTGGTTTAAAAATCGTAACTCTTAACATTTTGCATGGTAGAAACCATGACAATCTCTTTCAATATTTCATGGACAGTGAAAGAACCTCCCAATGCATTGGTGGAGAATAATGCGATTCAGACATCATGTGACAACAGGTATAAAATGTTAAGCTGAGAAAATTCAGGCAGTTTTTACAAAATTTTCAGTCCAAATAACCCATCATCAATTAATTCATTCATTAATTCTTTATTTCAAGAAATCTCATTTATTATTTTAAAAAAATGTTAGTAGAAAATAGACAAATTGACTTGTGGAATTGTTGTCTCAATATTTAACAAATGTTGGATTTTCTTCAATTGAAAAATAATGGTAAATAGCTGGTATACTCTGGAAGAATTGTATTTCTTAATTTCAAACAAGTTGCTATTGTCTTTTCCTGAAACTATTATAAAAATAATTATTTTTCATGACTACAAGAAAGGATATCTAAAAGTCTCAAGAATGTAAAATTCTCTTGTCTTCAATTATAAAAAGAAATATATTTTTAAATAATAATATTTTTAACTCAAATATGCTTCACATAAACTTATTGCTAAAGAAATGAATTTAGATTTAAAAATAATGAAGATTGTTTTCTTACTATGGATAATAAACTTTGATTTATCAGATTACTGATCTCATGGATTAAAAATCGAAAAATGAATGTATTAGTTTTATATCTCAAAGTAATAAGGTACTGAATGTTAACTTTTTTTTGATAAATGATAAAATCTGTTTAAAGAAATTAAGTTGCTACTTATAACAAACTATGAATGTGTATCCAAAGTATAGGGTTTTGCATTAAGGATTATCCATGATGACTATGTGGGTAGTATTCAAAGGATAATGGATTATGAAGTCTTATTTTTAAAATGGTACTACTGAATGGTGTATTCTCTAAACAGAGATTAGATACAAAAAAATTACCAAGTTATAAACAATCTTAAGAATGGATTAATGTGTTTATTATGAGTTATCTAGAATTAATAAGGACACCACTTAACTTTGAGGTTGAAATATTAAGAACACATAAAACATTATTAAAACAGTTAATATAGCTGTATAATATAAATTTGATAACTACCTACATTTGTACAATACAATCTTAAAATAAATTACATTTAAGCCCTTTCAATCTCAATAATTCTCTTATTCTTCTCTTTTACCTTTTTTGCATTTCTTCATATATATATATATATATATATATATATATATATATATATATATATATATATATATATATATATATATATATATATATATAATATATTTCATTACTTATGCAAACAAATTTTCTTAAAAAACTTCTTTATTTTTCTTACAGTTTGACTGTCTGGCAGTCTTCATCAGAGCTTTATTTTAAAGCAGAGAAAGTTTGATAAAGCTCTGATGAAGACTGCTGGACAGTCAAAACTGTAAGAAAAATAAAGAAGTTTTTTAAGAAAATTTGTTTGCATTAAAGTGTATATGAAAGAAGTATTATAAGAAATATGTATATATAATCTCAATAATTATAATAATATTACTTGAACAGAATAAAATCTGAGGAAACTTTATTACATTAACAAACAACTGTAGAAAGTATATTAAATAATCCATTCGGTTTATTGTACAATTCATTTCACTTTTGCAATATCATTCTTGCTGTAAATAGCATAAAGAATTAAGAATTTGAATGCATTTTATTTTAATATAATCAAACACTCACTTGTATAATTGTTGATCCTAAACTATTATATTAGACATCTTTAATAAATAATTATAAGGTTACTAAATAATGTGAATGCTATTTTTGAATCACAACATTATTTTAAATGAGAATAATACACTTTTTATTTAATGACTACACATCCTATAAATAAATGATGTTTAATTTTAAGAAAATTTAATATATATATATGTTTAAGACACAAAAGCAGTTTAGTTGACTGTAAGAGTAGCCATTATGAAGGCTAAAAGCGTTGGTGGCCTAGCGGTTAGCACAGCTGCCTTTCAAGCAGCTGGCCCGGGGTTCGCTGGCCGGTCAACGCTTTGACATATAAATAAAAAGTTGCTAAATAAATTTTTAATTAAAATAACTAGAAAAGAAAGTATACTCATTTAAAACGAATTATCATATTTATGCTTCCATTTTATGATTTAATATCATTTAACCATCCAAACTGTTGGCCATATATATATATATACAAACAATATTCAAAGAATTTATCTTTCAATTATCTTTTTTTTTTAATTATTATCATTTAATAATAAAAGTGATAGAGTTAGTTTTTCTTGAAAATCATTTTATTTGCATCTTTTCCATCATCAGTTTTTAATCAAATTTTATAAGTGAATTTATGATTTGATTTACATATGGAACACAAAATCAATAAAAAATAATTTAAAAAAAAATATTTCTATTCTTTCTTATCTCTCTCACTTTAAAATCAAGTACAATCGACATTTAAAAAATAAAAATAATAGAAATAATAAATGTTGCTAATATATATTTTATCACATTTAAAAAATAAGATACAGTAAATAAAAGTAAAAAATGGCGGAACATTTTTATATGTTAAAAAAATAAAGTTCTATGAACATAAATTATAATTTTCTCATATACCCTATATATTACATATATTGTTACGGGTATCTAATAAACCTGTATTTCAGTTATAACAGTTATAATTGTTTTTTTACATGATTATTATTTAGTAACATTACAGCAATGGTTTATAACCCATTTTGGCCATGAATATGAGGGAAAACCTCGAAAGTACTAGGCCTAGATTAATTTAATTTAATTGTTTTTGTTTACTACTGACAGCTTCTTCAGCGGGTTAAATCGCTTATATATGCTATTATGTTTTTACATGATAATAACATCTCAAAAAAAAAAACTTTCAACATTCCAATTTTTTTCATTAGGAATTTCATGATAATGCTTTGTAACTGTTTTCCATACGTTAAAAATTGTGATTCACTTCAATAAATACTTTGGATCAAGTGGAGTCAAAAAGGCTAAAAATTTAATGGGAAAAAGCTTGAAATAATCTTTAATATATATCTATTCACATTATCAATCGAACAAAGATTGCAGTGATTTTAAAAAATATCGAATCAGATTTTCTTATATAAAAATGAATATATATATAATGTAAAAGATTTAAAAAAAAACTTTTCTAATAATATTTTACATCCACATACTTAGTAATAGAGTGAAATGAATGGAGCCATATACATGAATAAAACATCTGGAGAAGCTACAAATTTTTCTATTTAAATGCAAGAATACATCAAGCAATCAAATAGACAGTTAAACTGTTTTTAATAATAAGAATTTTTTTTCTCTCTTTTGCTTTTAATAATAGTTAAAAATAAGAAAGAAAAATTGGTTATGTGTTTGGAATAAAATTGACTAAATCAGATTGACATCTGAAGAAAATAATCACTTCTAAAAAATTGTATTACAAAATAAAAATAATATTGTAATTCTCATTTTTTTATTAAATTGTAAAAATATCAAACACTAAATTTAAAAATCAATCTAAATATAATGAAAAGAGTTTTAAAAAGTTTTAATAAAAATATTGTAAATTTAATTAAATATTTATATACTGTTATAAAATAACTATCCAATATTGCTCAGGAAATGAATATCTATATATTTTTGAATAGTATAAAAAAACACTTCGATTCCTCACTAGATAGCAATTAGAAAACCTGACACGTTTTTTTATTTTTTATTATTGACTGTTGAAGTATTTTGCCCTAAATCTTATAAATCTTATAAATATATTATCTCATTACATGTTTGAAAAAATTAGTGGCTTATTTCTAATCACCATGCTTGCAATGTTTCCATGGTTTCCATGTGACATGTTTGGAAAATTGCTGAATCATCACTAACCACCGTTTTTGTATTGGTTCTAGTGCATCCAAAATTTAACGATCTTTATAATGAGAATTTCACACTTCCATAACTACCATTGTAAAGAATGTGAGCTTCTGATCATTTGTTTGAAGTTACCCAAATAATTATGAGGTATTTTCAATCTGAAATGTTAGCCATAGATACTCAATAATACTAATGTGTAACTATTTTTATCAACCCATTGCAGAGTCAAGGGCTTTTTTAGTTTAATTATTTTCATTCTATAGTTTCTAATTTCAACATCATTCTAGAAATCAATTTTATCCACACTATATGTAATCTTTTTCTAGTTGTACTAAAATCTTTTGAGATAAGATTAGGACTTTAATAATTCATCTGTGAAAATCACATTTTTTTGTAAAAACATGTCCACATTAGTTCCATTATTGTTTCTTCATTGATAAATAGTCAGGTAGTTTTTGTTTAATAACTTTTTGCTAATCACAACATATTTTTTCCACACTTTAATATATAATTTGCAGTATTACTAATGGTTTTCAATTGAGTGTTAAAATTTCAAACTTGTATTTTAACTCTATATTCACCCTATATGCTTTAGTACAGTGATAGAGTTGTGGACTTTGGAGTTCAAAGTCCATGGATTGTGTCTTCTACCTAGTTCCTTATAGTGCTTGACTTTCTTATAAACTCTGATGCAACATTTCATTTGACTTTTTTTAACACTAGAATGAATTTCATCTATTAAGTTTCTATCTATAGTGATAGGTTCCCAAGATTTTGATAGTTGTACTCAGTTTATCTAAATACTATCAATTTTTATTTTGTTTTTGTGATAATATTGAGTACTATTTTAATATTTGTTTACTTTTCATTTTTAATACCATATTTCTGTTTCATTTTGTAGATCATAATAGATTTGCTGTAATCTTAAAATATTTTTATGAATAAGTTACATCATATAAAAATATAATAACTTATATGTTATTTACTTTGCTCTCATTACATTTCACTTTAAACTATAAATCAAATTCATTTAAAACTTCTGTAAAATATACAGAAAAATAAACTTTTATCAATATTAATATCATTAATGATGTCATATAATTTAATTATAATTGTTGCATTTTGATATTTCCTTCCAGAAATTCCCTTATGTTACAAAATTCTTTTATATAAAAACTTAGATACTATTTGGATTTTTGTGAAGGCAAAATAAATATATAAGTTTAAGGATATAAAATTCGTTTTTATTTATTATGGCTAACAAGAATAAAGTATGACCACCATTCTGCAGGGTATTAAAATCAAGAGCCAAATCAACAGTCGTTTTCTACCTACATCTGCACATTATATTTAAATAAAGAAAGCTTGAATTCAAAGACAATTATCATATAGTAAATGGAATATTTCCAAAAGTGTGTCAGTTAGAAATAAAGAATGGAAAAACTAATTTTAAAAATGTATATGTACTTTACTACAAAGTAAATTCATTGAAAGTAGTCAACACATAAACCAGACCAATATGAATAACAATCAACAACCTCAATCTGTTGTCATGGCAACTTCCTTTTAATGATAATGGTGGTTGCTTTGACAACAAATTGAGATTGTTGATTGTTTTTGATATTGATCTGGTTTAAGTGTTGACTGCTTTCAATGAATTTACATTTATTGACCTACCTAGCCTTGAGAATTATTAGATTTATTACAAAGATACAAATATTGTAAATATATAATAACTGAGATTGTTTATAAATAAAATATAAAAGATCAACACTATGGAAATTGTTGACATATCAGCAAAGCAGCAACAAAAATAAAGTTTTTCAACTTAAATAAAAATTACAGTAACAGTAAGCCTTTTCATTATGGTGAAGATGTAAAGAAATTTTATATAGATATAGAGAAAATTTAAGAATGATCCAAATAAGTCTGAAATTGTAATAGAAGATTGTAATGTTGAAATATGGAAAGTAAGAACATTTGATGGAAAATTTTGAATACTTCATGACAATAAATATGAGAAAAGACATAGTTTGCAACAAAAAAAAAATCTGTATATTATTAATTCTTTTTCTAATTTTTTTTTTTAAAATTAGGCTCAAAGCATCAAAATCAAAAGATAAGTCATTCCATTTTAATATTTCAAAATGTGTTGTACTTTAATTAAAAGTTTTAAAACACAAAGTAATCACCAATCAGTGTAAAGTAAAATGTATGTATTAATGCAAAGATAAGCAGCAAAAACAACTAACTCCCTAAGCTTTAAAAATACTTCAACAAAGTTAAACTAAAACTTAGAAATTATTTTAAAATATTAAACACTTTGAACATGTTTCATATCTGAATCAATAATGAAATAAGAAATATAGTATTAATATAGGTATGCAGTTAGTAAAGTTTAAATACAATATTCTATTCAGATCAACAAGTATGCAAAAAAATACAAATATAAAAACAATTTACAATGATTCATTTAAAAGAACTAAAAATATATTTAAGAAATGTAAAGTTGTAAAAGAGAATTAAAATTTTCAAAATTGTACAATGGATATCTAGACATTAGGAGAAAGTTGGTTCAAGAATAAATAAAAATATTGTGCTAATAGTAACAAAGTGACAATTATAAAGTATGTAGAAGAATTCTTCAAACAATTATATATAGTAACAATAAAATAAAAGAGTTCATATGAAATAACAGGAGAAAAATATGATCATATTTTAAATTTAGGATTTCTGTGTAAATTTAAGAGAAAAAGTTTTCCACAATTAAAATTGCTATTTCTTCTAAAGGTCTGATATTTTATTTTGCTTTATATAACAAATAAAGGCTGCAGAAAGGAGCTTGCTGTTAACTGAAAGGAGACCCTTTGATTCCTCTTGTAGGCCTTGAAAGAACTGAGCATGGCAAATTCCTAATGTCCATTTCATACATTCTTTTCATTGAAGCTGTTATTATTATGTGAATTTTCATACAGTATATAAACATGGATGGCTGCTCACCAATATGCATTAGCTAGTATGGTGAGTTTATTGGCTTTTTACCTCTGAGGTTAAGATCAGGAAACACCATGGTGCTTTTTTTCAGTTACCTGATAAAGCAGAATGAATGTATGTGTAAATGATAAATATTTTTTCCAATAAATACATACAATCATGACAGACAAAAATAAATTCTGGCCCTTATTCCCAGGAGGCTGTAAAGTCACCAACCAAGGCAGCAGTTGGGCTGAAGGTGGAGGGTGCTAAGAATCCCCTGATTGTGGACCCAGGCTGCGATTTGATGATGACTTTTTATTTAGCTACTTACAACTGCAGATCACTTTCAAGTGAAGGAAGATTGCAAGAATTAGATGAAGGACTGTCTTATATTAAATGGGACATTATTGGACTTTGTGAAGTTAGAAGAAAAAGTGAAGAGTCAAGTGTGTATGTACTCTACTAGAAAGGCACAAATATTGGAAATACAAGTGGAATAAAATTCATTATAAATAAAAAGTGGAAGAACAACATTGTGGAGATTGATTGTGCATTGGACAGAATGGCAATATTAGTTATACAACATAATAGCAGTTACCAAATGCAGATAATTCAGGTCTATGCCCCAACAAGTTCTCATAGTCATGAAATAGTAGAAGATTTTTATATGGATGTACAAAAGGCTTTTGATCAGAGTAAACAACACTTCAAAATTGTTATGGGAGACTTTAATGCTAGAATTGGTAAACAAATGACTGATAAAAGTGCTGTAGGTAATTTTGATTATGGTAATAGAAATGAGAGAGTATGTAGACTTGTGGAGTTTGCAGAAAAAGAAAAACTTTATATTATGAATTCTTTTTTTGAGAAAAATGTTAAAAAGAAATGGACATGGAAGCATCCAAATGAAGGTACAGCAGAATTTGATTATATTTTGACTAACAGAAAATACACATTTCAAGATTGTAATGTTCTTAATAAATTTAACACAGGAAGAGATCATTGATTAGATATGAGATACATGCTAATGCAAAACTAGAGAGACAAAAATTATTAAGAAAAACAATATTTACAGTTGATATTCCTAATCTTCAGAAACATTCTAATGAATTTAAATTAGAACTTACAAATCGGTTTCAAGTATTAGTAGATTTTGAACATAATTCATATTTGAATAAAATTAATATGAAAATAACTGATACACTTTTAAAAACTGCAACAAAGATATCTGGTCAAAAAAAGCAGCAATTGACCAATAAAATTTATATTGAGAATAGAGAATTTAAGAAAAAAAGAAGGAATATGAAGATATACAAAAATGATGCATTAAAAAGGATTGAATATCTTGAATTTTGTAAAATGGTGTGGAAAAGAATTGAAAATGATATAAGAAAATATAACTGTGAACTAGCAAGGAAAACTGTGAAAGAAAATAAAAGTCTCAAGAGTGTAAACTAACATTTTGATATTGGTAGGAAATTTATATCTGTAATAAGAAAAAAAGATGGAATTATTACTAAAAAGAAAGATGACATCTTTAAATGGGTAGAAGACTTCTATCAAGAATTATATAATAATAAAGAACAAATACCTTCTATGTTTATTATATCTTCCGAATTGCCCAGAATTTTAAATGAAGAAGTGAGATATGCAATTAAATTTATGAAGAAAAGAAAGGCTCCAGGTAATGATGGAATCTTTAATTGATATATTAAAAGAAGCAAGAAAAGAAATAGAATTTGTTTTAGCAAAGTTATATACCAAATATCTAAATGATAAAGATGTACCAGATAATTGGAAGAATGTGTATTAGTATTAATATTTTAAAAATATGATAAAGAAGATATTAGAAATTACAGACTTATCAGCCTTTTATCCATTTTATATAAAAAAAATTACCAAGATAATTACAACTCGTCTATAGAGAATATTGGATTTCCACCAACCAAGAGAACAAGCTGGATTTAAAAGTGATTTTAGTACAGTAGATCATGTCCAGGTATTGAGAGAAGTTATAGAGAGACAAATGAATATGAGTTGTCATTATGCTTTGGATTTGTGGATTATGAAAAGGCATTTGATTCTATAAACATTTCTTCAGTGATTAAAGCATTGAATCATCAAGGTATAGATCCAGGATATTGTCAAATTTTAAAAGAATATTTATAAAAATGATACTAGGAAAATCAATATTGAGAAGGGTGTAAAACAGGGTGACTCCATACCTTCAAAACCTTTTACAGCAGTGCTGCAAGAAATATTTTGTGAATTAAAATGGTAAGTTAAAGGAGTGAAAGTAAATGGAGATTATTTAAGACATTTATATTTTACAGATGATGTAGTTATTTTTGCAAATAATGCTTTAGAGCCGCAGGAAATGTTTCAGAAGTTATCAGATGAAAGTAGGAAATCAGGACTAAAGATGTTAAAAAGACTAAAGTAATGTTTAATGGATTTTTTCAAAATGTGAAAATAAAAATTGATTATGATGAGTTAGAAGAAGTTAACAGCTACAAATACCATGTACACATTATTAATACAGATGGAAAAATAATGGGTGAAATTAATCATAGAATTAAACTTGGTTGGGGTGCTTTTGGTCAAAATAACTTGATACTAAAAGGAAATATGCCTATATGTTTGAAAAAAAAAAAAAGGTTCTTAATAAATGTGTTTTATCAGTTCTTACTTATGGACCCGAGACTTTGACATTTAATAGAAGAGCAATACAGAGACTTCAGACTACTCAAAGAAGTATGGAGAGATGCATGTTGGGAGTAACAAAAAGAGATTGAAAACACAATTAATGGGTAAGAGAACAAACAGGTGTTACTGACCTCATTGAAAAAATTAAAAGACTGAAGTGGAGTTAGATGGACAATTGAAATCTTGAACTGGATTCCAAGAGATTGTAAAAGACCCAGAAAGAGACCACATGTGAAATGGATGGATGAAATAAGAAAGTGTGCAGGTGTGATGTGGATAAGAGAAGTTAAAGATCAGAGAAGATGGATTGAACTTGGAGACCTTCATCCTGCCATGGATTGATAATGGTTGATGATGATGAATAAATAAAAAACTAATTATATAAACAATTTATTATATAAAGTTTTGTATCAATATTATAAATTTTTATTTATCTATATTATTTTTAAGAAATGTATAAGATATGCTAAGACTTGCATTTTAGTTTTAATTTACTTTAAATTTATTGTATTTTTTATGAATCAAGTTTGAATGAGCATGTATATATAATTTTTATAGTATTTCTTAAAGAACAATTTTATCAACTTTATTATCCACATTGATTCTTCTAATAATAATCATATCTGCACTATCGAATGTTAAACCATTAATCAACCCATAATCACCATTTCCTCTGTTTACACAAAGTGTTAAAACAGTGACAAACTTTCCATATAGTTGTGTCATCCAAGCCTTTTTACTGATGAACGTCACAAGGTAGAAACTAGTCTGAAGATATTGGATGAGTAGGCACTAGATAGGGATTTTATGGATAAACCTATTTGCATTTATTGATTATTATGACTTGCACTGGGTGGTACTACTGTATGGCGAGTTTTTCACTGTTTTAATCTCAAATGTTGCTGTAACAGAAAAATATTAGGTTTTAATGATTCTCCTCTCTTCTATTATTTACTTTTGAAGAAAAACATATTTATTACTAATCAAATCATAAATTTGCACATCTACTTGCATGATAATCTTGTTGAAGTTAGTTATAGGTAAAGAGAAATTATTTTTTAATTCACATTATTTAATATTTTATTTCATTACATTTAAACAATTTAATAGTTCTTCCAAATTTGGATGTTTCAATGTTTGTTAAGTACTAATAATATTGAAAGATAAATCTAATGAGATGTGGAAGGCTCTGTAACATGTACCAATATTTATATTAATAATTACTTTAAGAATGCAAGACTTGAGTGGCAATCTCTGCATTATAAGATATTACAAACAGCTACCATTTCTGAAAAATGTTCAACACTACATAGTAACTATAAATTGCAGATTTACATATCCAGGACAGTGTCTTATTTAGCATTATAAAACAATAAAGTCTAGAGAGATAAACGACTAAAGCCTGTAGTCTCATAATTGTGTTATCCCCTTATTTTGATTGTTTCAATTATATATTATTTTTCCATCTTTAGTTATATCTTCTACATATTGAGAGTAATAGCTGTCTAATTTGGAATCATCACTTAATTCATTTTTAGCACTTTTGTGATAGCTGATATTTTTTTAAAAAAGGTGTTATATTAAAATTTAGTAGCATTTGTAAATTGCCATATTTATTAGAAATTTTGAGACTTTTAAAACAAAGTCAGTTTGCCTATTTTAATTTATCTGATTATGAATTAGAAAAATCTTTTGTTGCTTCAACTTACATTATATTGCTGCAAATGTATTAAAAGCATATACTATAGGGTTTATAATGGTTGTATTACTCGAATTTATTTAATTGGTGACAGTATTCCAAATCTGATTTTATAAAACCAATAAAAATGTCTATATATTCATTAACACTAAACATGTAGATCCTTTATCATAAAAGTGTTTAGATCTATGATTTATAAAAACAATTGAATTGTCTGTGTATTTAACAACACACGTGGTTATGTATTAAAGTGTCCAGTAGATTTAACAAGGGCAGTTATCTACTATTGTGCATTTTATAGAAAGCTACAATAATCAGTGATTGCTAGATGATAGTGCATTCAAATACCCATTTCGAGACCAGTTTCTGACTTTTGGGTTTCACAGCTGGAAATAATGCTCTTTCTTCATCATATATTGGGTAAGATGAATTAAGGGATTTATTGTCATTAAATAAAATTTGGCTTAATAGATTAAACTAATACAATTAATTTAAATAGATTATATTTGTTTAAAGTAAATTCATTATAATAAATAATTATAAGATCTTGATTTAAAAATCTTTTTCCAATCATCTTTCAATTGAAAGTTTTTGTAATTGTTTTTTCCACCAATGGTCTGATTTTTTATTTTATAAAAAATAATTAAGACCATTCAATGGATCTTGAACTTTGGGATCTGCCATTCATCCACTTCATTAAACAATGCTTATAATCTGATAGTAAATATTTCAGATATGCACATATCACATAAAAATTAAGGTCATAGTCTTAGACATAAACGTTATTAAATTGATAGTTATATATCACACAACTGCTGCCTAAAAGTAGAAATAACTTCATATTAAAATCTAGTCATTTATATCCATTTCTGTAATTGCAAAGCGGAAATAACTACCTCCCGTAGAGTTAAGTAACGTCAAGATTTATGTACCGTCAAATTCCAATGAAATGGTAGAATGATATCATTTTATATCTACCTTTAGGCTCTGTTGTTATATAAGCTTAGTTTTTGACTTGGGTTTTTAGATTAAACGATGAATTTCGTCTATTGTTTTAATTTATGTACAGACTAAATATTCTGCAACCACCATTAATATATTCAAAAGAACGTAATCTTATTTTTAATAACCTTTGAATATTAAATGAAATATTAGTATTTTAATAAATAAATAACTCCTAAACATCTGCAAATATCTAAATAACCGCGGGAGGTAGTTACTTCCGCTTTGCAATTACAGATATGTTTGTTTATTATTACAATTATATCCATATTTCTAAATCAGTTTCCTGATAATGGGAAAACTGAAATGGATTTTCATATACAATTATATTTACATTAGTAAATTTAAACATTTTTAACTTGTTCAAATTCAGTCAACAATTTAAAAGATTTATATAATTTTAGCCGGAAACCATTATAAGACAATGAACGTTATTCATGGACTAGAAGTATTTGAATAAACAGTAGCCGACTGAAAACAGATAAAAATAATGTTCATGATATAGCATGACGAAAATTTTTTTTTCTTCCTTCATGTCTATATATATTCTGTTCTCCAACTCTTGAAATTTTTCTGTGTGTATGAATAATATATATATGAAATGTTTCTCTTAAAAAAACCCATTAAGTAAAAATCAATCTATATGTCAGTTATTGTAAAAACGTTAATGAACGTATATCGATTGATAATAAGTCACTAATAATAACAGTATAAACATATACATTTATATCACGACTTTTAAAATATTTTTTAGAAGTTGAAGAAAGTTGCTTTCTTTTTCATATCCTATTTTAGTAAGTGAAGCAAAATTTCAAAATTTCATCCTCTTTAACAACTTTTCTTCTAAGAATAAATATTTCACATTTATCAACTAAAAGTATATTAATCGCTCCATTAGTAGACTAAAAATGTCTTCCTATTTTAATCCATAAGGCTTTGTAAACCCACTTACAGTCCAGTCCTGCTGAGTTTGATTAAACGGTAAGAGGTTTGAAGAGTGTTTAGTGGTCAACAAGTGGGAGATGTGATTAGAAACACTTAAAGGTAATCCCATGCTTGCATCTGCATCTTTTCTCTCTTTTTAAGAAAAAATGTAGTTGCTTAATAAAAAATTAAGTTATCACTTAAAAAAGTTTTTTTTTTTTTATAAAACAAATGTTAATGTGACTTTTCAGCAAAAATTAATAAATTACAGCTTTGATAGTCAGTAACCTGTCTTTGCTAGACTACTTATTTCTCCTTTTGTTTTCAAAAGTGTTAACCCTTTAATGCACATAGTAAATTATAAGTATTAGCTAATACTTTTTAAAGAGATATAAAACGAGAGTTTTCCCTCTCTACATATGTAATAATTATTACACTCTAAATATTTGTCTATTTGTCTCTTTTTTTACAATACCAAAAGAGTAAATAATTTGAACAGAAATGTGATTTATTTGCATAAAAGTAAATTATATTTTTTTTTTTAAAAAAATAAATATATATATTTATTGTTTAAAAAAACTGAAGTAAGAGTGGAACAAAAAATTTAATAAAATGGTAAAATGTATTGTCAATATTTATTAAATTACAGAAAGAAGCAGAATAAACTTAAATATTTTACATAATTGAATTCATGTTACTACTTCCGTCAAAGTTTAGGAAAATGATTCAAGTTTTAAAAAATGTATCAACATTTTTATTAGATGATAAGAAATTAAAATATTTATTAAATGTGTGATTTTTAAAAATTTTAATATTTTATGATATTTTTTTTTTTCCTCATGTGTCATAGCATCAGCCGGGAAGCGAACCCGCTAACCAGGGACAATTGATTGTAAAGCGGCTGTCGCTGACCTCTCGGTCACCAATGCTTGACAATTTTAAGACAAACACAAACTAAAACAAATTGAATAGCAACTCAAATTAGTCATATTACAAAGTTGCATAAAAAAAAAATTGTTTGATTTAAGAAATTAAAAAAAAAGTTAGTTCATGCATTTAATCATTTTATTAAATATTTTATAAAGTTACTTTGTAATAAATGAAAAACAATAAAATGATAAATTGCACTATAAAGAAAGAAAAAAAATAGTTTCGATACACACAAGAAATTTGAATCTCATAATTTATAAAAATATAAAGCAGTTTATACTTTTCCTTATTCATTTTTTTCTGAATGGATTTTAATTAAACAATTTTTCAATTTCTGAAGTACATTTAATGATAAAAAATTTTGGAGTTAATAATATTTTAAAATTAACACTTAAATTTCAAAAATCAGTCACATTTTTTTTTTCTTTCTTCCTATCACTAACAAATGTAAATAAAGAGAGAGAGAGAAAAGAAAAACAATTTTTGTTTCATTCATTTATCAAATCATGATATAATTTTTAAATTACTGCAAAATTACTTCCTCTCATTAGATATTGTAAAAGAAATTTTGGAAATGTTTCCCAAAAAAACATGTTGTTGTAAAGAAACAGATGTTAAATCTTGTAACTAGCTGGTGATGAATCTTTTGATTGGAAAACATCCATCGAGTGAATATAAATAAGTCTAAAATAATCAACCGAGGTTAGTGCAGTCCAACCCAGTGCAGACTAATCCAGTCTCCTTTAGTCTATTTGAAGATTCAACTCAAGTAGCAATGTTGCAATGATACAATGCAAAGGAGAAAAGTCACTGGTTAAAACTGTGACTTTCTGATTGTTTCAATTACAACAGCAAGTGTAGTGACTTTATCTAGCAGAAAACTATCTACTATGTGTGTCTAGATAACACAAAGCCATACCAATCAAACACCCAGAAAATGTGATCATATCTAAAAACAAACACTGAAATTTATCAAAACCAGGCATTGTCAATTTTAATTATGCCATGAAAATAAATGGACAGAGCCATAAGAATGACCCAAGATCCGTTGATACCATACCCTATCAAATGTTACCAATGCTGCTGTTTAAACATTCCACATGTTAAGATCTTATCATTATAGATATCGTAAGGCCTTAAATTTAAAATATTTATTATTTCAATATCTTTAATATTTTGTAAATCTAGTAATAGTTGCAAGTCCACAAGCAATAATTTAATATATTTATGGTTAATAAATTGTTAAGTCATTTTTTATTAATCCATTTAGCTTAGGTTTGCTTGTCAAACACAATCCAAACATTATACTTTTGACATCCAATATGCTAGTAATATAAAGCTCATTGAAACACCTGAAGGGATGGAGGTAATAATTTGTTAATGATGATGATGATCAGGTGTTAATGAGTTTTCCAAAAGCAAACTTTCTATTCAGAGGGTTTGGCCCTTGTATTTGAAATTAGAAAAACTAAATTAAAAATGGTTTTGTGATGACTTTCATTTACTTTAAACATAGTGTTAGGTTTTAAATCATCATCATTATCTTAAACATTGATTAACATTATTATATATATTTGAATCATTGTTATTTAAATTTTATTAACCATTCAACTTTCACCTAATATAAATATTTATTTGGAATCAAAATTTATTGTTACAAATTTGTATATCTTTTATTCACCTGAGTTACCATTATATATTTGGTGACCAATGTGGAGCCTAAACAACTTACTTCTGCTGCTCATGTTTAGGTCTGTATAGTCACAATTTACTGAATAGTCGAGAATGAATAAACCACTAAACATCGCATGATCACCATCTTTTATACTGGCACATAATTGTTATTAAACAAGGCAAAACTCTCCATACAGTAGTGCCATCATGTGCCAAATAGAGTAATCAATAGATGCCAGAAGGCTTGTGCATAAAATCCCTATCTAGTGCCTACTCATCCAATATCCCCAGACTAGTTTCTGGCTTGTGGCCTTCATCAGTGAGGAGCCTTGGATCTGAGAGTCCAGACTAGTTTTTGGCTTGTGGCCTTCATCAATGAGGAAGCTTGGATCTGACAGTATTGAGTGCAGTGCTCTCAGATTCAAGGCTCCTCACTGATGAAGGCCACAAGCCAGAAACTAATCTGGAGATATTGAATGAGTAGGCACTAGATAGGGATTTTATGCACAAGCCTTCTGGCATCCATTGATTACTCTGGTTGGCAAAGGGTGGCACTACTGTATGGAGAGTTTTGTCTTGTTTGAGAATGAATAAACTTAGAATATTACAGTGCATAATAAAAAGCATGCAATAAATGTTCAGATTGAGAAATAAGATAAGCATTCTTTTAAAAAATGTGTCTACTAACATGTTTTGAAAGCAGTAATTTGAGTCGAGGTGGATAGGGTAATATTTAACAAATGACAGTATATATAAAATAATATATATATATATATATATATAAAATATATATATATATATATATTAAGGCAGTGGTATATCATGTTATTCTGGAGAAGATTGCATATAAAAGATTGAGACAGGGATGTTTATTTAATGATAGTGTATAAATTAAAAATATTTAAGTTTGTATATCTACATAAAAGGATAATTAAGAAGAGAATATATTAGAACATTTAATTTTTAATATTGACAATAGCATGATTGATAATAAGGATGAAGAACAATTTAATATGGATCCAACAACAACTTAAAGAGTCAATATAGCCAATAAAATTAGGGCCTTTAGAGCAAGATGCTATTTCAACAGTGCAAAAGCCTTTAAAAAAAACCCATGTACAGTTACTATTGAAATGACATGTGTATTTATGCAGGAAATGTTGCTAAAAATTTGATGAAAAATGACAAAAAAGAGATTTTAAAAAAACTTTAAGAAATGCAACAAAAATTTGAAAAAATGTATTTAAAACTTGAAAAAAAAAAAAGAGACAACGAATTTAAAGAAATGCACCAAGAAATAAAAGAGAAGGTTGAATTGGTCCAAAGACCATAAGCAGCATGAAGTTGAAAATTGCAATTTAAATACAAGTGCAAGTAAAACAGAAAATGGTACGTTTACAAAGAAAATTATATACTAATAAAATGGAAATGATCCAAAAATCTATTGAATCTAGTGAAAATAAGTTAAAGGAAAGTGTCCAAAGTGTAGTAGAAAGATTGGAAAAATTAGAAGTCAGAGAATTTTAAGAGAAATGAAAATCAAATTCACAATTCACTATTTAAAGAAAAACTCCAAGTGACTTAAGAGAAGATGTAGAAAACTTAGAAAGAGTAGTTGATATCATGAATGATTCAATAAAGGATTAGACAGAAATGAAGGAAGATACACAAAATTGGTGAAGTAATAAAACATCTAAGGAAGAAATTAAATGTGATACTATAAGAGATATGAAACCAAAAGAAAGCTATGAAAATACAATAGTTACAGAATAACACAGAAATTATGAGGCCATTAGTTGTATAAATCAATTTTTCAAAATTCAGCATTTAGAGGTGAGGCAAAAGACACTCCCATGGAATACATTAATAGTCTGGAAATTTATTTCCAACTGAACCAACTAACAGAAAGATTACAAGTGGCTATTGCTATAGGCATGCAAAAAAATTTTGCATAAAAGTTGATGAAAATTATTCACAATTCTTTTAAAGACAAGGACATTGTCTGCATGTGGCATGACAGAGAACCTGATCATCAGGATTACTCAACATAATTTACCCTGTCAAGTCAAACAGATGCTCATCAGCACTGACTGAGAAATCAAAGAACAAGTGACTGAGTTTTAAAATGACATTGACATGAGCCTCCAGAAACAGACAAACTTACTACACCAACCAGGCAATCAAACAAAAGAAATAAAGTATCTATTAGATGTATTAGTAAAAGATGATCAAAGATCCTGACACTATAAATGGTAACAAAAAAGAAAAGGCTCTGGTAACAGAGATAGAATGTGTATAGTATGTTGTTCTAGAAGTTTTCCAAGCCTGAAAAAACCAGGCATTCCAGGAAAAGTCTCAGAGAATTGACTACCTCCAGACACTAGTACTGGCATAGAAAAAGATAGGCACCAACCCAGAAAGCAAAGAGAATGGGATCTAAATCAGTAAGAAGCAATCAGTAGTGATCCAAAAGATGGCAAAACATATCTTGAGTAGGATAGGAATTTCATCACAACTGCAAAAATATTTTTATAGCTGTAAAACTTGATAATAGAAGAATAAAGACTGGCTTATTTTCTTCAACCCTGGATTTGTTTAAAAGAATATACTCATAATGTTTAAATGTTAAAGTATATAACAAAACCAAAAGTGATATTAATATTATCAAAAAGAAAAATTACCAGCCTGCTAGAAAGCAAAAGTGACATTAATAAATAAAATAATAAATAGTAATCACTTAAATGATAAATAGATCTTGGAAATAATTGTGAAACTTATGACCAGAATGGATAATTTGATTTCTGAAGAGGAATGAACAGAAAACAACTTACTATTAGAAATTTTGCTTAGATGTGTTCTGTTTCCAATGATATATTGAGATTTGGGCATGCACTTGAGTCACTATATTTTTCTGTAACATTTCGAAGTGCATATTGTCTCAAGTACCGCCACCAATTGCTTTTTAAATGGTTTACTCATCCACCTGTAATGCTCAGATGATACAAGCTGCAGTTTGAATGTTTATTAAATTTATCACCTCTGACATTCAAAAGAAAGCAAGGCTTTATTTTTCAATGTTATATCCATGAATCTCTACAACTCAAAATGAAGCAATGTTTATATTTGATTTTAGATGTGTTGAGAATAATTTAATAGAAGTCAAACTAAGATTATTCTTCTAGTATTTCGAGCTTTATTGTACATCTTAATACCCAATGTTCAAATTTTTAATAAATCCTAGAATTGAAATCATATTCATTCTTTTTACAGTTTAACATCAAGCAAATCTTTGAGAAATAAAATCATAAATGTATGTATTCTGTAAAACTCTTTATGAAAATGACTGAAATACAAAAATAATTAGACTATTAAAGTTAAATTTTTTGCAGTAAGCTTAACAATGAGAAATAAAATGTTATACTGTCAAATTGTCTCATTATAAAGGAGATTTGTAGCTTAAACAAATCCAATTGCAGCCGAAATTAATTATATTACAAAGCTATATGGAAAAAAAAATTTGTTTGGTTTAAGACAAACAAAAACTTAGCTTATGCAATTGATTATATTATTAAATATTTTAAGTTACTTTGTAATAAATAAGAAACAATGAAATGATTAATTGTTCTGTAAAGGAAAAAAGAAAAATCATTTTGAAAAGCAAATAAAAATTTGAACTGTGTACTTTATAAAAAATAAAGAATTTCAAACCTTTTCTCATTTGCCTTTTTCTGAATGCATTTCAATTAAACAATTTGTCAATTCTTAAAATAAATTTAATGGCAAATCTGAATATGATAATAAAATTTTGGATGATAGTATTGTAAAAATTAGCAGTCAAATTTTAAAAGTCAACAATTTGTTTTTTTTTTCTTCCTATGGCTAACTAATCTAAATAAAGAAAGAGAGATGAAAAAACTTTTTTTTTCTTTCATTCATTTATGTATCAAATTATTACATAATTTTAAAATAACTACAAAACTATTTGTTTTAGCAATATGTTATGAATGAAATTAAAATAATGTTTTTTTTGTAAAAATATGTTGCAAAGAAACAGATGTCAAATGTAACTATCTCATGATGATTTTGTTGTTTGCAAAACAATCAAGTGGGTATAAATTGATCTGAAACAAACAACTCAGTCTAATGCAGTCCAGATTAATCCAGCCTAATATAATTTACTTTAGTCAATTTGAAGATTCAATTCAAGAAGAGTGTGGCATTGATCGTATTCAGAAGGGTGAAATCATTAGTTAAATGTTTTTCATCGCAACTTGGATAGCCATAACTTGCTGACTGTCTGAAAAATTACAGTTATAATAGCAAAGTGTGAATACTTTATCTAGAAAGTCTATCTACTATGTGTAGCCAGAAAACAAAAAAGGCATATGTCACACCCAGAAAATATGATTTAATCCAGAAACTAACACTAAAATTAATCAAAACCAGTTAATGCATATTTTAATCAAGCTGCGAAAAAAGAAATGAACAGTAACACAAAAATTACCCAAAACCTACTGATCCAATATTCTATCTAATTTTATTAATGCTGCTCTATTTCCTATGTAACAACACCAGTGCACTAGAAGGATAACTACCATCTTCGGAGTAACTAATGAGGTATTCATGAATATATTAAAAGAATATTTTCAAAAAACCATACTTTGGAATTGGTTAAATATTTTACTTGGTAAGATCTTATTATTATAAATATTAATTAAATTTAAAATATATTTTATTATCTTTAATATTTTGTAAATCTAGTGATAATTGCAACAGTTTTATATATTTGTGTTTGCTTATTGAACCCACTCCAAACATTATGATTTTAATATCAATATCCCAGTAATATCCACAACCATCACGTTATCAATATTTCTTATGCTTGCCCATAACTGTTATTAAAATAGGAAAAACTCTCCATACAGTAGTGCCACTCAGTGCAAGCCATAGTAATTAATGGATGCCAAAAGGTGTGTGCATAAAATGCCTAGCTAGTGCCTACTTATCCAATATCTCCAGACTAATTTCTAGCTTGTGGCACTAGATAGGGATTTTCTGCATGTCTTCTGGCATCCATTGATTACTATGGCTTGCACTGAATGCACTACTGTATGGAGAGTTTTGCCTGTTTTAATATCCACAATCCTGAGAAATCATTCAATCCACTAAAGGAATGTAGGGGTGGTGGTTGTTTTTAATGATGATGATCAGACATTATGAGTTTTCCAAAAGTAAACCTTCTATTCAGAAAGCTTGGCACTTTAAAGTTTCATTTTTATATGTTTGTAATTAGAAAACCAAATTAAAAATACTTTTGAGAGAACTACACTGAGTTTAAATCATCAGTGCTAGATTTTAAATCATCATCATCATCATCATCTTAGACATTTCTTATTATTATTATTATTATTATTATATTATTATTGTTGTTGTTGTTGTTGTTATTATTATTATATATTTGAGTTGAATTATTTTTATTTAAATTTTATTAACCATTCAACTTTCACCTAATATAAATATTTATTTAGAATCAAAATTTACTTTTATATATTTTTATATCTTTGGTTCACCCAAGTTATTGTTACAGTATTGTCAACGTTCATTAAAATATAAAAAGAAGCAGATTAAACTTAAATATCACCTTACATAGTTGAATTCCTATCAAAGTTTAGGAAAAAAGTTCAAATTTTAAAAAATTTATCAAGATGTTTATTAGATAATAAGAGGTGAAAAATAAATGACGTTTATTTATTAAGTGTGTGACTTTAAAATTTAAATATTTTATGATATACTTGTGTTTTTAAAAGACAAACACAAACCACTTTTTTTTAATACTAAAGTTTGTAAATATTTATTTTATTTCTTCATATGCACAATTATTGCAAGATTATTTTTGTTATTTTTATTAAATAAAATTATTACTTTAAATAACTTTTAAAAAAAGAAATTTTATACTTCTGTTTTTATTATTAATTTATACATTATTTATATTTATAAAGAAAAATAATTTTTTTCTTCAGTTGTTTACAAATGCTTTGTTATATGTAATATTAATTTATATATTCAAATATAATTTTTCCACTTCTCTTATTTACATCTCAAAATCTTTCCTCAACCTTAGTTAAAAAATGAAGTTATACGGAAGTATATCTTATTGGTAAGAAATGTTTTCTTTTTTATATTCATAATTTTTTTTTATTTATGTGAAAATTTAACATAATTTATCTATATAAAACTCTACCTTAATAAAAATATTAAAATTTCAAAAAATTATCAGATAAAATATTAACAAAATCATACTAGGGTTTTAAAAAAAACTGTGACAAATTAAATATAGCAGCATGACATCTGTTTTTAAGTCACGTCATGGATTCATTAGATAATATTAGGTGAACAATATTGCAATGTGCTTTTAACATACATAGTTTTATAAGTGTGTAGGCATATACATATGAGTTGATTACATCAATAACACACATATATAGCTAGATATACACATTCTATATACGCTGTGAATAAAAAAAATTAAAATATAGAAAATTATCTTTTTAAAACAGGCAAAATCCACTATACTGTATTGCCACACACAGCAAACTAAAGTAATCAATGGATGCCAGAAGGCTTGTGCATAAAATGCCCATCTAGTGCCTACTCATCCAATATTCCCAGACTAGTTTCTGGCTTATGACCTTCGTCAGTGAGGAGCCTTGGATATGAGAGCACTGCAGGAGATCCTAAGATCTAGATGCAGTGTTCTCAAATCAAAAGATCCTCACTGACGAAGGCCACAAGCCAGAAACTAGTCTGGGGATATTGGATGAGTAGGCAGGCACTAGATGGGGATTTTATGCACAAACCTTCTGGCATCCAGTGATTACTCTAGCTTGCTGTGTGTGGCAATACGTATAGTGACTTTTTCCTGTTTTAACAACAGTTATACACAAGCATAAGAAGTAGTGGTCATGTGATGTTTATTGGCTTAATTATCTTTTTATTTAATATATATTTTTTTAATGTGTCAAAGCAAGGCAACTGTGCTAACCACTCGGCCACCAACGCTTGACTGATTTTATTTACTTTTTTTAAAATTATGAATAACTAAGATCTTACATGTAGAAGTCACTAACATGAGAATATTTTACAATAGTAATATTAATAAGAATAATGGTAATTATTAGCATTAATATGACATGCTTGATTTCTTGCATTGGTAGAGTAGCAGATTCCAGAGATTACGATCCATGGTAAGAGCCATCGAACATGACTCAGCTGTATAATTTCTAAAGCTTAAAATATTTTTCTAATGTGAATTTTATGATTCCAAAGCAATGTCAGCATAAATATAAGAAATTATTAATAAATTCCTAAAAGCTTGTCATACAATCAGACAAATTACTGTCTGGCAATTTCCAAAATAATCATATCAATTAGAAAGTTTTCACCCAATTGTGAAAATGATGGAAAAATTGACATTATTGTAGCAACCATATCTTGATATTCTCTTATTTTAGTTATTACTCTGTACAATGGCCTATCAATGGAAGTTTATTTAAATATTTCAGAAAGTTTGAAATTATTTTATGATGGTAACATTGACTTCAAATAACCTAGTGATCTTCTAAATGCTCCAGGTCATATGGTCAACACAGGTTAATCTCAATTTTTTATGATAGTCAAAATAAATTTCACATGATAATGATGTTTCATATCCTTCTTGCTCTTTATCTACCTTATTTAAATCTTATTCAATTTTGATTTTAATTAAATAAAGGTTAATATTCTCCATATATAACATTCAAAACTGGGAAGTTTGTTTAAAGAGAAGCTGATTAGCATTTCTCTAGATATTGTTCAAATGTTATATAATATAATTCTTCATAACAAATCTATATTCCATTGCAGTGGTTCACAACCTTTTCTCTAGCCAATCTAAAATCAGCCTATTTTCATACTTTTTTACCTTTAATATTAGCAAAATGGTTTTAGTATAAGTTATTTGAAACTATAAATAAATGATAATAAATAATGAAATTAATTAGTTTAAGATAGTGACAAAGCAAAATATCATAAAGAATATCCAGAAAAATTTACCACTGAGCACTATTCATATGCTTAATTGAGATATAAGCTAAACATATGCAGTGATACTATGGTGACATCACTGAATTCTCATAAAGTGGATGAGAGCAAAAACTGTGCCTGCAAAAGGTATACTATATTGGTTTATTTATATCACATTGTTTGGTGTGGACCTTCCATTATTTATCAAAATAACAAAGCAAGGAAATAAAAAATTTTCTAGAGGTTTAATAATAATAATAATAATAATAATAATAATAATAATAATAATAATAATAATAATAATAATAATAATAATAATAATAATAATAATAATAATAATAATAATAATAATAATAATAATAATAATAATAATAATAATAATAATAATAATAATAATAATATTGGTTTTTTAAATCTAATGTCCCAACTCCTCACTGAAGAGACCCATAGGTCGAAACCGGTCTGGGGATGGGGACAATCCAAGATAAAAATGATTTGAATACCTTCTCTTGTAGTAGCATTTATCATAAATAAAAAAAGCTTGTTTAGAGCTATTAGCACGCTCTTAATTTTACATATTTGTAAGTGCAAGCTATATATAAGTCATGTGACATCTGACTTGTTATTATTATTAATAATAATAATAATAATAATAATAATAATAATAATAATAATAATAATAATAATAATAATAATAATAATAATAATAATAATAATAATAATAATAATAATAATAATAATAATATGCTTTATTATTCATCAATTATTCAATTAATTTTATAAAATTTCACTTTTTAAAAAAATATTTTATGTTAGTATTTAACATTACTTCTGAAAACAATTATAGAAAGAAATTAGAATAAAGTGCATTGTATTTATGGTGTGTGTTTTGATTAAACCAATCTCTTACAGCGATTGTTTATATAAGTGAAGATGAGAATTATTATCAATAATTTAAAAGTAAGTTAAGGTTATGCATTTGAATAATTTATAAGTTTTATGATATCTTTTATTTTTAAATTTAATTAAGGTATGTATTATATAGAAAATAAAGTTGAATATCTCAAATTTGATATTAACTGTCGGTTATTTGAAGTAAACTAACTGTATTAATATCTAAAAATTAATAAACTTTGAGAACTGAGGCCAATATGTTTAAATGTCATTAAATGTTTAAATGTTATATATAATATCAATATCAAATATTTTACATTCAACATTTCCAAATATGTATGTAATACATTGTAAGGGTAGCTTACAATCCTATCAAGACCAGCCTTTATTCATCCACACCATAAAATCAAACTTACTTAAAACATAAGCTTAACTAACAGGTGGTTGAATATGCACTATCATTTTTTTTGTAAACATATATATATATGAAATTAATTTCTTTTATTTAATGAAAAATAAAAACCCAATTAAATTAATTATCAATGTTTTGTATGTCATGAATTAAGACTTAGACTTAGTAAACAGTGATGATCTAATAACAAGCCAATCACTAGGTAACCAAGTGTGGAAAATAATAGTAAAATTCTGTTACATAATTTTATTTTTTAACTACAACTAATATAATACACAAAAAATAGACAGCCATGGCAATGGAAAAGAAATGGAAAAGCTAGTATACTAAACATTGGAAACTAAGTGTGGTATAAAAGCAAACCAGTTCATTTCTGTCATCTTTTGTTATTTTTCAAATGATGCAATAACTGTATAAAGTCAACATGCTAAGATCGAATGTTCGAATGCAAGAGAAGATGAATGACTCATTCAAATATTTCAAATTATCCATACAATTGACATTTAAATAGAGAAAAGTTTGATAAATTTGTGCAGTTTAACAAAAGAATGGGACTGATTTTAGATTGATATTTAAAATAACTGTGCTATTATTTGAACATGGAGAAAAAAAATAGAACATCATCAGCATTTATATAAATGAAGTATTTTTTTATATAAGCCATTAAATGCCATAGGACTGGAGTGCCACTGTACAGCCTATAGAAGCAAGATCTATTTGCCTGTATAATGCTTAAAGAAATATCAAATGTCCTATAATAAATACCTAAATGGATCGAGAAGAAAAGCATCTGCAGAAAATGAAACACATTACAGATTGTCAAGTAATTCCTAATGAGAGTTGAATTATTTACCAAAAAAGAATGATCCAAAGAGAGATAGACTGTATCCATAAAAGCCATTATTGCCACACTCATGGACATTAACTAAGATGACTTAAAGAAAGTTTTGATTTATTATGTATTTTTTTTTATATGTTTGTAAAATTCTAGTTTTATTTTACTTCTATACATAGGAGCTGAAACATGAAATAAATAAGCCAATCTACCTAGTATTCTTAACTGTAATAAACAAGGAAGAAAAACAACAAGCTCTCATTATCTCCCCCCCCCCATTTGTCAGTTGCAATTTTTTTTAAAAAAATCTGTTTTGATTGTTGTTATTTCTCATTCTTTAGATTTGACAATTGACAAAAGTCTTTTTTCACCAAGGAAAAATCAACAAGACTGAATTTTTCCTCAACAATGGATGTTTGGTGGCATATGCAGAGAAATCATGGCAGTTAAAAATTGGACAGCAGCGGTGACACAGAATTTGGTGGATCCAGAAACTGCACTTCCCAGTCCAAAGACAAAAGAAACAACAGTGCGGAAGCTACATCAACCCAACACTTGCTGAATTTATATGGTATTGTTTGTGCAAAAATGACCAAACATTTTTCTCTACACTTAATGACATATAAAACAATTTTTTCCATCTGCAAAGTCTTACAATTGACATATGTTTATTGTTGTGTATTATTTGTTTTGTGTATTTACAAAAAAAAATATAGGTTTCTTAAAATTTTGGTTATTCAATTTTTTCTACCTACAGTGGTAATAAAAGTTTTATAATTTATTTATTGGTCTGAATTATATGTTTTTTGTTTTTTTTTTAATCTAAAAAATATGTTTCATAGTATTTTTCTGGAAAATCTCGACGTGTTCATTTTGGAGGAAACATTTGTGTCAATTTTCTGTGGTCAAATGAAAATTCAATTTGTTTGTTTGAATGTGATTGATTAATTACTGTTATTTATTACAGTGTAAGTAGTATATATGTATATTTTATATGTTTTTGTAAATATTATTTAATAAAATTATAATTTAGTGATTGTTTTATGCATCTGTAAAGTATACCATTTGGGAGTTCATTCAGTACTTTTGATCCAATCTATTTTTTAGAGGTCTGAGAACATGTAGTTTTTAAGACAGATAAAAAAATATTTTGCATGTTCGTGTTAACCTCACAGATAACTTTGTAAATCTTGCAAAAAGTGAACCTGTTTTTGATATGTGTTTTAAAAAAAAGCTATTTCTATGCATTTTTTGAAAGTGATTGAATCAAGTGTCAAATCTTCATCATCTGCGTATGTGTAGATTTCATAGAAGTACATGTATATCTCATCTAATACTTATTTTTTGGTCCGTTTTTAAAAATATTGTGTACTATTCCTGCAATGAAGAAAAGATAGAAGGTCTTTTCACATTCATATCAATGCATTGATAATTTTGCAATGTTTGATAACTTTGTAAATGGTTGCTAAAATACCAACATTAAAAAATTACCAGTGTATTGATATGAATGTGAAAAGGGCTCCTATCTTCCCTTTATTGCAGGAATAGTGCACAAGTACCCTATTGTGTATTTCTACATTAAAATGTTAGCAGTGTATGGATACAGATGTGAAAAGGCTTCCTATCTTCTCTTGGTTGCAGGAATAGTACACAAGTACCCTATTTTAAATCATTTTTATTCTATTTATTTACTAATATGGTTTAATCGTCTAAAGGGAAGAATCAACTATTTTCCGTAAGGTAAAGAAAACTATGGAGTATAAAAAAATATCTATATATTTATCTAAAGGCTGCAGAGAACTGAGAGTTCAGAAAGCATACAAGAAGCAAGCTATTAAATGATGTCAAAATAAAAATGTTATAATCTGGTAGTAAAGTGAGTCTTAGAAATGAACAAGAAAATTTTATATCCATCTTTGGAAATATTGATATTTAATAATTTGCTGCTACAGTGAAATATTCTCTCAATTAATATTGTTCTTATTCATCATCATCATCATTATCAACCATTATCAATCCACTGCAGGATGAAGGTCTCTCCAAGTTTAATCCATCTTCTACGATCTTTAGCTTCTCTTCTCCACATCACCTCTGCACACTTTTTTATTTCATCCATCCATCTCACATGTGGTCTCTTTCTGGGTCTTTTACAATCTCTTGGAATCCAGTTTAAAATTTCAATTGTCCATCTATTATCATCTCTTCTAACAATATGTCCAGCCCAACTCCACTTCAATCTTTTAATTTTTTCAATGAGGTCAGTAACACCTGTTTGTTCTCTTACCCATACATTGCATTTACGATCTCTTCTTGTTACTCCCAACATACATCTCTCCATACTTCTTTGAGTGGTCTGAAGTCTCTAAATTGCTCTTCTATTAAGTGTTCAAGTCTCAGATCCATAAGTAAGAACTGGTAAAACACATTTGTTAAAAACCTTACTTTTCAAACACATAGGCATATTTCCTTTTAGTATCAAGTTATTTCTACCAAAAGCACTCCAACCAAGTTTAATTCTATGATTAATTTCCTCCATTATGTTTCCATCTGTATTAATAATCTGACCAAGGTATTTGTAACTGTTAACTTCTTCTAATTCATCATAATCAATCTTTATTTTCATATTTTGAGCAAATCGATTAAACATTACTTTAGTCTTTTTAACATTTATCTTTAGTCCTACTTTCATCTGATAATTCCTGCAACATTTCCTGCAGATCTGAAGCATTATTTGCAAAAACAACTACATCATCTGCGAAATCTAAATGACTTAAATAATCACCAATTACTTTCACTCCTTTAGTTTCCCATTTTAATCCACAAAATACTTCATGCAGCACTGCTGTAAAAAGTTTTGGAGATATGGAGTCACCTTGTCTTACACCTTTCTCAATGTTGACTTTCCCAGTGTCATTATGTAATCTAATTGTTGCTGTTGCATTTTTATAAATATTCTTTAAAATATGACAATATCCTGGATCTATACCTTGATGATCTAATGCTTTAATCACTGAAGAAATGTTTATAAAATCAAATGCCTTTTCATAATCTACAAATCCTAAGCATAATGGCAACTCATATTCATTTGTCCTTTCTATAACGTCTCTCAATACCTGGATATGATCTACTGTACTAAAACCACTTTTAAATCCGGCTTGTTCACTTGGTTGGTAGAAATCCAATGTTCTCTGTAGACGAGTAGTAATTATCTTGGTAAAAATTTTATATAAAACTGATAAAAGGCTAATAGGTCTGTAATTTCTAATATCTTCTTTATCACCTTTTTTAAATATTATTATTATTATTGCATTCTTCCAATCATCCGGTACATCTTTATCATTTAGACATTTGGTATATAACTTTGCTAAAAAAATTTCTATTTCTTCACCTGCTTCTTTTAATATATCAATTATAATTCCATCATTACCTGGAGCCTTTCCTTTCTTCATACATTTAATTGCATGTCTCACTTCTTCATTTAAAATTCTGGGCAATTTGGAAGATGTAATAGATATAGGAGGTACTTGTTCTTTATTACTATATAATTCTTGATAAAAATCTTCTACCAATTTCATGATGTCATCTCTCCTTTTAGTAATAATTCCATCTTTTTTTCTTATTGCGGATATAAATTTCCTACCAATACCAAAATGTTGTTTTACATTCTTAACACTTTTATTTTCTTCTACAGCTTCCTTGCTAGTTCACAGTTATACAACTCTTTTCCGCACCATTTTACAAAATTCGAGATATTCAATTCTTTTTAATGCATCATTTTTGTATATCTTCATATTCCTTCTTTTCTTCATAAATCCTCTAGTCTCAGTAGACATTTTATTGGTCAATCGCTGTTTTTTTCTACCAGCTATCTTTGTTGCAGTTTTCAAAAGTGTATCAGTTATTTTCATATTAATTTCATTCAAATCTGAATCATGTTCAAAATCTACTAATACTTGAAACCGATTTGTAAGTTCTAATTTAAATTCATTAGAATGTTTCTGAAGATTAGGAATATCAACTGTAAATATTGTTTTTCTTAATAATTTTTGTCTCTCTAGTTTTACATTAACATGTATCTTACACCTTACTAATCGATGATCACTTCCTGTGTTAAATTTATTAAGAACATTACAATCTTGAAATATGTATTTCCTGTTAATCAAAATATAATCCAATTCTGCTGTACCTTCATTTGGATGCTTCCATGTCCATTTCCTTTTAACATTTTTCTCAAAAAAAGAATTCATAATATAAAGTTGTTCTTTTTCTGCAAACTCCACAAATCTATGTCCTCTTGCATTTCTATTACCATAACCAAAATTACCCACAGCACTTTCATCTTTTATTTTTTTACCAATTCTAGCATTAAAGTCTCCCATAACAATTTTAAAACGGTGTTTACTCTGATCAAAAACCTTTTGTCCATCCATATAAAAATCTTCTACTACTTCATCACTATGAGAACTTGTTGGGGCATAAACCTGAATTATCTGCATTTGGTATCTGCTATTAAGTTGTATAACTAATCTTGCCACTCTGTCCGATACACCATCAATCTCCACAATATTGTTCTTCCACTTTTTATTTATAATGAATCCTACTCCACTTGTATTTCCAATATTTGTGCCTTTATAATAGAGTATATGTCCACTTTTTAAATCAATTGTCTCTTCACCTTTTCTTCTAACTTCACAAAGTCCAATAATGTCCCATTTAATATAAGAGAATTCTTCTTCTAATTCTTGCAATCTTCCTTCACTTGAAAGTGATCTGCAGTTATTACCGATAGATTAATCTTAAAGCTAAAATGTGTTAATTAAAATTTTCTAACTCCATTAAAATCAAACCTGTGTTCATTCGACTTTGTCAAAAATAATAAGGACTTTTTTTTCAATATTACATAGTGAGATAAGCTTTAAAAAAATTTTGAATCATAAATATTAAACTTCAAATTTAGATAATTTAATGCCATCGATATCTACAAAATCAATGAAGAATTTTTAAATCAATCAAAACATCGTGGGATTTGTGTTGATCAGACAATATTAAAAAAAACAATTCAGGTTGTATGGAAATATAATAGTCGTTTCTTTTATAAAAATATGTGTCTTCTTTTATTTAGTAAGATTGATAATTTTATATATGTTTATGTTTAAAAAAAAGGTGATTGATAATAATTTTATTTAACTATTAGTATATATATATGTGTGTGTGTGTGTGTGTGTTCTAGGATGAGAGAAAGGTAAATATCTATAGATCTTTATTCCTATATTTAAATTAATTAATTCAGTTTGATACATTTATATTTACAGAATTATTATAATCAATAAAAAAAAATAAAAACTTTTCCTCATTCTTCAAGCGTTGTATGTTAAATCAGCACATAACTACATTTTTTTGTCATTCATAAACATATAAAACAGGGTAGTAAAATATCGGCAAAGTTAAAAGTTAAATTCAAGACAATGTGGGTTATCATATAATTATCTGTTTGTTGATAAAATGTAGTCTAATAAAGTATATATATTTTTGTAAATAAACATGTTAAACTCAAAATATTCGAAGTAATCATTAATTTATAGAGAGTTTCGCACATCTATATATATAATCGCGAACATATTTTCTTTTAAGCAATTGAAATTTGTTCGCGAGTAAAACAAGAAAATAGATAGAGTTAGGTATTATATTATTTTCATTATATCAATTTTATATAGCCTTATTATATTATCACATCTATGCATTTATATTAGATAAACACATTTATATATATTTAAAGGAAAATTCGAGATTTACTACGATTACTTTGATTATTATATAATAAGTATATTAGAAATGGAAGTTGGAATTTTACATTAATTAAAATATTTTGAATCCATTTGTTATAAGGTATAATGCTATTATTATTGTTATATATTATTTAGTATCTAATATATTTCCTTAGTGGTAGTTTATTATTGTTTGTTGAATGCTGTTTTAATGATTTATTATCTATTTAATGGCAGGTTAAAGGTCTACAATTATTTAAGTCATAATGTATGTTAAATAATAATCGAATAGTTTAAATTATAGCAATTTGGTTGTGTTAATATTTGATATTTATTAGAACATTTATAATCGTCGAATAATAAAACCTATTATATTTCTTTGGAGTTTTGGATTATTTGCTTAGTTGTTGAATAGATATATAAATCTCTTATAAATAAGATTATTTTTCATGAAGATTGTTTATTTATTTTGCAAAGGAATAGCTTAAAGAAAGACTGAGCTAGATTCATATTTTATTTTGTTATCAGAGTAATAGAATTATTGTGGGTAGATTGGATGGATATCTTGATTTGAGTTGGGAGGTGTCTCCACTCCTAATTTAAATTAAATGTCACAGGTAAACAATATTAAATGGGTTATATATTTATGACTTAAAAAGGTTAATATTTAAACATTAGAAAGAAGTCGGTGCATATTTTAGTTCTTCTTTCCAGCTCTAGGAAAGCGTATTTTTACATTTATTAATGATGATTGACATAACAAGGGCTTAAATTTTGTAAGCATCATTAGAGTGACTGATTTATAACCTTGTGTAGAAGTTCATTCCAGCGGTCGATTACAATTGGCCCCACGATGTGGCGCTACGTTAATTAAGATTCAATAAATTTATTTAAAATTTTAAAATATGCCCGCTGGGTTACAATATTTTAATATTCTCATGGATAAATAATACAACGAATTCATATATATATATGTCTGCAAACAAGTTCATTTTTAACTGAAAAAAAAAATTCCCTGGATTTTTTTCTGTGAGTAGAGTAACTTTCAAATATCAACTCCATATAGTCCTATTCTTAAAATTGGCACTATTATGTAAATATTCATATGGTAAATGATTATATACAAGCTGTTTATAAACATACCTTTTAGCTCTGTATTAAATATCAAGAAGCATAGTGGTCTTTTTTATTTAATTGCTGATAGTTCTGAACCAAAATATTGATTGAGTTTTTTTGAAGATAGGATGAATGTGTGTGAATGAATATTTCATATAGCTATTTACAATTATGGTAGAAAAAAACTAAATTATGGCTTGTATTTTAGAAGGCTAACAGTCAAGAGAGTGGTGTTTGGCAAATGCAGAAGGTGCGAAAAATCATGATTATAAACAATGCTGCCATTCAATGATAACTTTTCATTTAGGTACCTACAATTTTTTCAAGTAAAGGAACATTAGAAGAATTGCTTAATTAGAGAAAAAAAATGAAAATAAAGCAGCCATGTATTTTACAACAAAATCATAAATATTGAAGCAAAATTGAAATGGGATTCGTTATAAATTAAAAGTGAAAAAATGACATTGTAGAAATTGGTGGTATATTAGATATAATGATTACTTATTCAACTTAACAGAAAATATTGAATGCATATAATTCAAGTTATGCTACAAGTTTTCATAGTGATGAAGTAGTAGATAATTTTTATATGAATGTACAAAATCTTTTGATCAGATCAAACAACATTATAAAATTGTCAGGGGAGACCTTAATGCTAAAATTGCTAAACTATTGAAAAATAAAAATGTTGTGGATAAATTTGATTATGGTGACAGAAATAAGAAAGGATTCAGATATTAAAACAGGCAAAGCTCACTATACGTAATCAATGGATGTCAGAAGGCTTGTGCATAAAATCCTGATCTAGTGCCTATTTATCCAATATTTCCAGACTAGTTTCTGGCTTGTGACCTCCATCAGTGAGAAACCTTGGATCTGAGAGCACTGCACCTAGATTTTAGGATCTAATGTAGCCCTCTAGCAGCCACATTTTATCTCCACTAAATTACAAAACTATGAGTCTTAAATTGAAAACACCTTAATATTTTCAATCCAAGCTCATTAGTTTATATAAAGAAATGTATAGGTATTGAACTGAGTTTGGACTTGTATAACTATACAATTATATAACTATAACCTCGATAATATGCATGTAAAATGCGATAGTAGGGACCTCTACAGGCTTATGCTATGGAAGAAAAGAGGGGAACCCTTCTATACTTCAACCTACTTTCTATTTAAATAGTGAAGTATTGAATAGCTTCACGCTCAGAGATCTAACCGCTTCAGCTTCACCTATTTAAATAGAAAGTAGGTTGAAGTAAAGAAGGGTTCCCCTCTTTTCTTCCATAGTGTAAGCTTGTGGTTAAAACACCTGTAGAGGTCCCTACTATCGCATTTTACACGCATATTATCGAGTTTGTATCCTTAGTAAATATTACTTACTAATCAATGTGCGTTTAATAAATTTATAATTATATAACTATGTAAATGGATTTTGTCATGTACATGAGGGGTCAGAGTGACTTATGGTTAACATGGGTAAGATGAGAAGGTTGGCACCAATGTGGGCTTTGTATGTTCCATCATCAGATTTTCAATGAAATGGACAGCTGAAGAGTTGGATAATGGAGTGGATTGAAGCCTGTCCATTAAAGTATGAAGATTGGCTATCTTAATATAAGTTCAGCATTGATTGTATATATGTGTGAAGATGACAATCTGGACCAACTGATGAGTACTGATTTGGCACAAAATACATATATTGGTGATTATTTATCTTTTCAATGTGTGTGTTATTAACTGTGTCAGCAGTATGAGATAGTATGAATAATTGAAGGTCATGTGAAAGTCTGAGTTCAAACCCCTATATATTACATATTGGAGTGCAGGTATGAAAAAGCCTGCTTGTAGGAAAAAAATCATATATTCAAACTAGATAATGGAAATAGCCTAACATATATATATATAAATACTCAAATTATTTACTGTATCTAAATAATATATATATATATATATATTGTGCCATTACAATTTGGTCACTAGCCAAATTTATAGTAATGTGCATGTAGAAAAGGTAAACCAAAAATCATCATCACAATTTTATATAATCATAAAAGAAGCTGTAGGGCATCCAAGTTCAAACCCTTCCAGATCAAAATTTCAAAAGCTTTAAACAGAAAGAATGGGTCCACAATTACATGCTTTACTTGTTTGTGTGTTGATAGAAAGGTAATACACACATTTAAACTATTTAATATTTAAATTTTCTGTTAAAAAGCAAAGTTATAATGCATACATATAGGCAATGTATGTGTAAATTATTTAATTGTTTTATATTTCAAATATTAAACATTTTAACTTTCTTTAAAACTAAGCTATGCTTGATCAATTCTAACATTTTATTCTATACTTCTATTTTTGCTTTTCTTTGATTATAATTGGGATTTAAAAGTTACAGATTTAATTAAATAATTGGTTTATAATTCCTAAGCTAGCAATCACATTATTTAGGGTTAGTTCATGAATGATTTGAAAGAATGCAGGATGTGTGTACATTACATACAAAATTTTACATTTCCTAAATATTGAAAGAAAAGGAAGTATTAAATCTGTTAAATTATTTTTTTTTGTACAATTTTTTTTGTTAAAACAGGAAATCTGTTTAATCAGATATCGATCTTTGTAGTAAATTTTTTGTAAATGATTGTCACTTTGGAGCTATAATTTTTGAAATTGTCTTATCAAGATCTAAAGAAGGAAGCTCAAAGATTTGAAGTGTTACCTGGATGTTAAAAAGAAAGAAAAAACAAAAGAAAGGAAATAAGAATTGAGTCTATTTTTTTTTTTTTTTAAAACAAAAGTGTCTGGAAAAAGGATTAAACTTTTCAGTTGAAAAATACTTTGGTTGAAAATAAATTAGAGATCTAATTAAAACAAATTTGTCCAAAAATAGCAAGTGATGCTATCTCTGATTGGTTAAGTTAGCTAAAAATTGGATATAAAAAGCTGTCTTAGATTATTATTGTGATTGATTCAGATTATTAAACTATAATATTGAAAGTTGAAAATATAAGAGATGGCGGGCTAGAAAAATTATATGTATATTCCATTTGCTGACCATCTGGGGAAGCTGCACATCACATAGGAAAGAAAAGATGTGTCTAAAATAATATTCTACACCTTTCAACTGACCAGATAAATAAGATGTTTTAATAGAAGTAAGAAAGCATTCACCTGCATTCAAAGAAGATGAATTAATCTACTGATAAATATTAATCATCAAGTCCAATTAATTGTTACAACAACTGATTTTAAACTCAAGAAAATTTACAAATGGGGAAACAACTGCTGTATTTCATCCACATGCTTGACAGGAAAAGAAGAAAAATTAATATAATGATTTCCAAATTATCCACTAAAGCAAATAACCTCAATAGAGTCACCATCATCAAATAGTTATCAACCTCAAGAAAGAGATTGTTCCCAGTAAAACGGAAATGGTAGCTGAGAAATATAAGCATTATACAAGACAAGTTTGAACCCTTGGAAATTCGTCACAAGCAAAAGATCGGTAATATGACTTTTTATATCTATTTTCTTTATGATATCAGTCTTAATAAACATTTTAGCAATAAAGTGGTATATTTGATTTAAAGAACTTTTAAAGACTATTCAGATCGATTAAAACAAGAATGTCTTACTAATAATAACTTTGAGCTTCATAAATGATCTTGAATGTATGAAAATGATTTGTTTATTAATTTTACAATATTAATGTGTAAAACATTTTTTTTTATGGTATTATGATTTTAGTTTTAACTAATATATTATTATTATTTTGGGTTTTAAATAATATTTTGTTATCATGGGATAAAACACGCACATACATAATGATATTTTATATGTGTATAATTGCGATTGAATGAGGAATAATGAGTAGTATTAGAATATTGGATTATTTTGTTTCAAGTTCAGTATAGATTTCAGCGCTTGGAAGGGAGGGGGAGAAAATAATTTAAGACTCTTTTCTAAAAACTTGCTCTTTCAATTTTACTAACATTTTTTTTTTATTCTATTTACATGTTGGATTTTTTAAGTATGTGTGTTAATGAGCAGATAATATTTTTTGTCTTGAAATACTTTTCATGGTTAATGTGACGTCCAACTTAACACAAAATACATTTGAAGGGAAAGGGGGAAGAACTTAAAATTAATCTGAGGATTGTTATATAATCAATTATTATTATTATTCATGTCAATTTTCATATTTATCTAGAAATTTTTCTGTATATGTTAGAAATGTAGTAATAAATATTAGTTTGTTTTATTAAACGAGGCGTATATATTTCATTAAGTGTAGTCTTGGTTAAGTGTGATTATTCATCATCATCAATGGTTGAAAATTAGTTATTTAAGATATAAGTAAGTATGCTAAAATTAAGCAATAATTATGCATTTCTTTATAAAATTTAGTTTTATGTTTAGGCTTAGTCCTAGAGCTGTAATTGAAACCCTTGTCATTATCATTATTATTATCATCATCATCATCGTCATCAACGTTTTAATTAATGAGCTGTTTAACTGTTTAAAGGCCATAAATAAATATTGATTTTATAATATTTAGTGATTTCTTAGTATTAGTATAACCACATCCCATCATCTATTTCATGCAAGGATGAGTGAATTGCCATCCTAAATTAGTTATATATAATCTGAGCTAGTAAACTTACAAAACTATTGAAACACATTTGTTATGCTAAGATCTGAGAAATGATTTATGTTCAATGAACTCCACTTTGGTTTAAAGATGTTTTACTTTTACCTAAATATTAGTGCGTATAGTGATATGGCTCAAAAAAGCAAAATCTCTCATTTTTTTTATTAGAAATAAAGTACCAAAAAGGGATTCAAACCCGGTACATGTAAAAGGTTATTAGATATAACCGTGTCTAGATTCAGATAATCTAGTGGCGCCCTGCTAGACCATATTCACTTAGTATTTGTTTAAACATGCACTTAACATCAAACCAAGAAATGAAAGTGGATAAAACCTACTGCCTGTATACCTGAGTTATATTTTATTGAATTACTAGTGTACTCACCTCACGTGATTACCATATACCTGAGTTATAATACATTGCTATAATAAATTCCATATAATACATTGCTAAAATAATTTGCTTATAATATCTTGATAATTTGATCAACCTTTACTTATGATCATTCTATGGACTACTCAGGTATGGTAATATTTTTATCTTTTGAATTCATTTATTAGGTTACAATATATATATATATATATATTGATATGAAGATTGTCATAGGTTACAAATACAAATAAAATATGTTGTGGTCTCATTCATGTATGAGTTTGATTATAAATATATCAACAATTTGGCTTGATCACACAAGCCATCAATTGGGCAATGAATGGAATATTGTAAAAATGGTTGTAGAGGCAGAAAATCTTCAGAGTAATATGTTTTTTTTTTAAATCTTCCAAATAGGAGAAAAGTTTTGGTGATACAATTTGACCTTTTTAGTATCTCAATGTCTTCTCTGCTCTTACATTGGTAAAGTATCACATCTGGATAGAATCATGGTATTTGAAAAATGAATATTATGACCTGAATTAATAGCATGGAATGAGAGTGCTGATGATGATGAGTGTTGCTTAACTACATTTTCATATTCATCTCTTATATTATTGATGCAACAATTGCTCATACCTACATAAAAAGCTTTAGAAATGTTGAATGAAATTCAATAAACTCTATGAAACTTCAAGAGAGATTGAATCTTTAGGCTTGTTTATGATGGTACTAATTTTTGATAAGCAGTATATTCTGTTTTTATAGGATAGCATTTTATAATATGTCTAATACTGTTTGTTGTTCCTATTATATTAAAAAACACATCCTAATAGTTGTTTTTGCTTTTGGTTTCTTATTTTAATTATTTTGGGCTAGAATTAAGACTTGGTGAATAATGTGACTATTATAACTATTAGCTGATAAAACACTATTTATATGTATTTATTTCTTCATTCATATATGATTTATCTGAAATGTTAATTGCTCTAGTGGAAAGAGTTTTGGCTGGGAAAAAATCTGAGTTGGATTTATAATGGATGAACTTACAAAATATATTATTTATATGTGATAAAAAATCAAGTCAAACATCACATGACTTAATTTAATAAAGCTTGTATAACATTATTTATATATGCTTATTAATTTGAACTTAGAATTCACTCTATATTCATCTTCCACTCCATCTCAAGCAACTGATACACATACCCATATACATGCAAAAAAGATAAATGATCAATATACATATTTCATGTAGAACCAGCACTCATCAGTTGGACCATATAATAATCTCTCACACATACATACAATCACTGCTCAGTTTATATTAAGATAGAAATTCTTCAAAATTTAATGAACATGTTTTAATCTTCTCATCCTTCCAGGTATTTCACCATCCATTTCATTGAAATTTTATTGATAAATTGATGATGGAACACTCAAAGCCTTTCTTGTATTTGATATTATAGTCATACCCATGTAGACATTACATCAATCTAACCTCATATTATTATACATTATATCCGTATATATATATATATAGGAGAGAGATGGCTGATCTATTTCCCAAGCAATATGTAATTCCAAGATGGTATATCATTTGTTTATTCTGAATGTTTCTTATATATGTAAATAAAGGGATTTGAACTCAGGACTTTTTAGTCTATTCATCTTCCACTCCATCTCAAGCAATTGATATACATAATCACACACATGCAAAAAAGATACATGATTCCCAATATATAAATATCTTGCAGAACCAGCACTTATTAATTGGGCCAGGTCATAATTTCCCACACATGTAAAAGCACTGATTGTGTATATGTGTGAAAAATTATGATCTGGCCAACTGATGAGTGCTGTTTCTGCACAAAATAGTTATATTGGGGATCATGTATCTTTTTCATGTACGTGTGGTCCATGTATATTGTCTGCCTGAGATGAAGTGGAGGACAAATATAGACTAAAAAATCTTAAGTTCAAATCCCACTTACTTACGTATATAAAAAACATTCAGCATAAACAAATTACATATGGTTATTAATGTAAATTTGATAAAGTAAGAGATTTGTTAATATACATATTATAAATTTATTTAACGCACATTGATTACCCATTGATTATGTAAGTAATATTTACTAAGACAATAAACCTTTAAGCATGTGTGCTTGAAAATATGAAGGGAGGGACCTCTACAGGTCTTAACCGCAAGCTTACTCTTTGGAAGAAAAGAGGGGAACACCTTCTTTACTTCAACCTACTTTCTATATAAATAGGTGAAGCTGAAGTGGTTAGAACTGAGAGCGTGAAACTATTCAATAATTCACTGATTAAGTCCACAATTCCTATTACCCATTAGGACTCGCAAAATCTTTCGATTTACAATGAGTCAGTGGAAAGATCTTATAATTAGAAATCTATTATGATAATTTAAAGTTGTAATTATAAATTTATTTAATGCACATTGATTACAGTAAGTAATATTTACTAAGGCAATAAACCTTTAAGCATGTGCACTTGAAAATACGAAAGTAGTGACCTGTACAGGTCTTAACCACAAGCTCTTGTGGTTAAGACCTGTAGAGGTCCCTACCTTTGTATTTTCAAGTGCACATGCTTAAAGGTTTATTGCCTTAACTCTTATGGTTAAGAGGTACCTGTAGAGGTCCCTACCTTTGTATTTTCAAGCGCATATGCTTAAAGGTGTATTGCCTTAGTAAATATTAATATACATATATAATTGGTTTTTTAAATATTACATACAGTCTTTGTCCATGGTTTATGTCTAGTTTATATGTATCAATTAGTATAGATTTCATAAAATATTTCTAAAGTTCTACAATATTTTATTGTTATTCCAAATTTTTATGCCTCAAAATTTATTTAAGGGACAATTTATTTTTTTATATAGCGCGATGTTCTCTATAATCTATAATATTAATAAGCCAATAAGCTGCTACACATGCGCTTTGCAGATGTCACAATATAAATGAATACTCCCACTTTTTCAAACCCAAGATAAAGTCTTTAAGAAAATATAGAATTAATCACCTATATTTTCGACCCAACCGTATATGTATGGGCAAATCTAAAATGTTTGAAAAGAAGAGCGTGAAGTTATTAATTGATCACTTTAAATTACTTTTTCACATGTAAATGAATGACGCCAATGAAATTAATATTATTAATATTATAGATTATAGAGAACATTGCGCTATATAAAAAAAATAAATGTCTTGTTTACATATGTTTAATTATAGAAATGACCAATAGTAAATTCTAGAAATTAATTTAAAGTGATCAATTAATAACTTCACGCTCTTCTTTTTCAAACACTTTAGATTTGCCCATACATATAGTGGTTGGGTCGAAAATATAGGTGATTCATTCTATATTTTCTTAAAGACTTTATCTTGGGTTTGAAAAAAGTGGGAGTATTCATTTATATTGTGACATCTGCAAAGCACATGTGTATCAGCTTATTGGCTTATTAATATTAAAGGACAATTATAATTATATACTGTATTGGCTGTATTCAAAAGATTTGTTATATCAATACTAATGTTGATACGTTATTTTTTATGTTTTGAAATTACAAAGTATATATATTGTTTTTTTTTTTAATGTCATAGCATCGGCCGGGATGCGAACCCGCAACCCGGGCAACTGCCTGCAAGTGCAATTTCTAAATTGAACGATTTTAAAAAATTATCGCTATTGCCAACATAATTAATGTCTTTAGTATTATTAATTACAATAGTCAGGTATACATTTTTGGAGAATTATTGTTAATATTATTTATATGTAAATCTTTGAGTTTTATTTTGTTAATTTAATTAGATATTGATTATCAGCTAATGTATTATTTGCTTTTTATAAATAAAATAAGATATTCCAGACATGTTCAATATATTTAATATTGATAATAACATTAAAATAAATTACATAAACCATAGTTTTATACCTTTGTATACAGAAAACCATATGACACAGAAATATTTATAATTGAAAAAGAAGTTATGATAAAAGAAAAAATATATTACTTGACAATCAATATCTAATTAAAACTATAAATAAAAAGTTTGCTATTTATATAAGAAAGTGGGAAAAATTATTAATTAATAATAATCATAATAACATCAGTAATAATTATAAAATAAATTGAAAATGTTTTTCAACTTTTCTTTCAACAAAATTTATAATTTAATTAAAAATACTAATAAAAAAGTATAATATAAATTACACATGTTTTTCTTTAAAACGTGAAAACGTTATCTTTAACACAACAACTTCTTAGATATAGATAATAATAGACAATACTAAACATAAAAAAAAAAAAAAATAGAAGTTATAAAAAAATATATTCTGCAAGCTTCCAGCGCAATATTACATGCAATAATAAATTTATTTGTCCTGTGTGTGTTAAGAAGTGATAGAGTATTAATTTCTGAAGCTAAAAATCTATGGATATTGTCAAGCGTCGATGGTCGAGAGGTCAGCACAGCTGCCTTACAAGCAGTTGTCCCTGGTTAGCAGGTTCGTTTCCCAGCCGATGCAATGACACATGAAAAAAAATCTATGGATATTCAGTCGTTTATTACAACAAATTGAAAGTGATCTCATGGAATGTATGCTATTTAATAAACACAAAGTTGTGACTTAATATCTAAACATTCATTTACTTCAAATCATCAGACTTTTTTAAATTATTATTTCAGATTTTTCTTCACTATTAATAATTATGTAAGATTTAATACGCTTGACGTATATAGTGAAATTAAATTCATAAAAATTACACTAATATTTCTTAAGGCTAAGCGCTTTCAGAGCATTCGACTCCATATTCATAGCCTCCAAATCTAATAATTTATGCAAATCTATGCAAGCTCATTTATATTGTCCATCTCTTTGATATAGAAAAGCATGTATCCTTCCTGTTTATTGCCTTCAAGTCTCTTGCTAGATCGGAAGAGCACACGTCTCCTTTTGATGTCATTTCTCTCAGTGGAAACTATTTCAGCACATGCAAGTTCAAATTCATGATTAGCCTCTTTTTGGTGGTCTACAAATACCGAGCTGCCCTCATTTCTGTTTAATACTCTTTTGTATAAGTATTTGTGTTGAGCTACTCTATTGTTCATAGTGGCCCGGTCTCACCGTAGTATACTGCTCTGCAGTTAACCTGAGGGCATGTCATTTTGTACACCACATGTGGAGTAGTTTGTATATCAATCTTATCCTTAGAGTTGTTAATAATTCTATTAGTGTTAGGAGGGGTTTGAAAACCTACTGTGAATTCAGTCTGTAATTTTTTGACTAGTTCTTTTGCAATATTAGGTATATATGGCAGACATATAAGTTGTTTTTGTCCTTTCTTGGTTTATTTATGTTTTCATAAAATGTTTTGATTCTTTTATTGATGGTTACAAAATCGTAACCAACCTTCATTAGATCACTAATATACTTGTTAATATTTATCCTTCTATCTGTATAAATGGTAATTCCTGAACAAGAAGGCAGAAAGCCCTGCCAATTTGTGGGCTTTGGGAGTTTTGGAGTTAGTATGGATGTATCCTCTAATGTTTAGTGGTTTTACTTTCATATTGTAATTAAAACATCTGTGCCTTCTCTTATTTATTAAGTCCATGAGTGGCATTGTATCTAGTATTGTTATCAGTTATTTTGAAAAACAGGTTATATCAAAGTTCCAAGAACAAGTACATGGAATAATTTATTGTAGGTATGTAAATGACATATTCATCGCAGTGCCTAAAATAATAATAACAGCCACTCTGGATGAAATGCAGGCACACACCAACTTGATATTTAACTGCACTGAAGAGAATGAGTTGAATACAATTACTTACTTGGACTTAATAATTAAGAGAAGGCACAGATGTTTTAATTACAATATGAAAGTAAAACCACTAAACATTAGAGGATACATCCATACTAACTCCAAAACTCCCAAAGCCCACAAATTGGCAGGGCTTTCTGCCTTCTTGTTCAGGAATTACCATTTATACAGATGGATAAATATTAACAAGTATATTAGTGATCTAATGAAGGTTGGTTACGATTTTGTAACCATCAATAAAAGAATCAAAACATTTTATGAAAACATAAATAAACCAAGAAAGGACAAAAAACAACTTATATGTCTGCCATATATACCTAATATTGCAAAAGAACTAGTCAAAAAATTACAGACTGAATTCACAGTAGGTTTTCGAACCCCTCCTAACACTAATAGAATTATTAACAACTCTAAGGATAAGATTGATATACAAACTACTCCACATGTGGTGTACAAAATGACATGCCCTCAGGTTAACTGTGGAGCAGTATACTACGGTGAGACCCGGGCCACTATGAACAATAGAGTAGCTCAACACAAATACTTATACAAAAGAGTATTAAACAGAAATGAGGGCAGCTCAGTATTTGTAGACCACCAAAAAGAGGCTAATCATGAATTTGAACCTGCATGTGCTGAAATAGTTTCCACTGAGAGAAATTACATCAAAAGGAAAGTGAAAGAAGCATGGTATATAGCAAGAGACTTGAAGGCAATAAACAGGAAGGATACATGCTTTTCTATATCAAAGAGATGGACAATATAAATGAGCTTGCATAGATTTGCATAATTTATTAGATTTGGAGGCTATGAATATGGAGTCGAATGCTCTGAAAGTGCTTAGCCTTAAGAAATATTAGTGTAATTTTTTATGAATTTAATTTCACTATATACGTCAAGTGTATTAAACCTTAAATTATTATTATGAGATCATTTTCTGTACATAGAATACTCTTAGTCCAATACTTCATGTTCTAAACTTATCTTTTTCAGAGATTATTGAGGTTTTTTTTTGGATTAAGGGAGCAGAAAATAATAATTCATAAACATCTCTTTCTCATTATAAACATCATCCTTTTTCTTATGTTATTAATTTTTTTAATAATTATTAATTAATACTTAGGTATTAGTCCTGCAATGTAGGGGAGATGGTATGCCCATTCATATCCACAATGCCAGCACAAAGTGCTGTAGTTTGCAGGAGGGGGGAGCAGATGGTTTTGCCAGCACAAAGCACTGGCATACATGGGAAATTATACTATAATATTTGCTCATGTATGTTAATTTATAATTTTTAATTATTATGAATGTAAAAAATCATACCATCTCCCCTACGCTGCAGGACTAATACCTAAGTACCTTAATTTTAATATCTACAACTTTGAATACATATTAATAAATACTTTTGTTTATTAAATTCATTTTTAATAATTTAAACATTTAAAATACATTTTTTTTGCATCAATATATAAATTTTATACAGAAGTTTTATTCAGTAATAATTAAAACAAACATTTACTGTTGAATTTTTGTCATTTCTTTATTAAAGCAAATAATTAGTATTAATATTAAGTGTTAATTATAATATTTTATTAAATAGTTTAAATTAGTCAAGCATTAGTGGTCAAGAGGGCAGCGACAGCCGCTTTACAAGAAGTTGTCCCAGGTTAGCGGGTTCACTTCCTGGCTGATGCTATGACACATGAGAAAAAAATAGTTTAAATTAGATCAATTATATAGAGCAATTAGATTTAATATTACATAAAAATCAAGTACAGCAAGTTTTTTTTTGTACATACGATTTAGTCTTAAAGTTATTAATTTGCTAATCCTGATTTAAATAGTCATTAAACTAAGATAAATAAAAACAAAGTGCTTAAAAGATTAGATTTATTAATTTAGAAGTATTTATTGAACTGTGTTTTTCATTAATATGTGTACACGATAATTTATTCATAGGACTGAGTTGTTTTTAACAAAAGTGAGTGTGTTAAAGAAAGAGTAATATTTTTTTTACTTAAGTAATTATAAAAAGTCGAAATATAGAAGTTTTCGGAAAATAAGAGATCAAAATAATGGTATTATAATTGTATTATTTCCATATCTATACATAAGCATACTGAAACTCTAAAAAATAAATCAGCAAATTTTTTCAGTATAAGGTTAATATTTTATATATACCTAGGTCTCATTTTATGCGGATTTTTTTAATGAAATTTTGAAGTTATGCGATTCATGTTTCTTCTTAATATCTTTGTATGCAGTTTTTTTTTATGTGATAAAAATTATTAGATCAGACGAGCTTTGATAATGTGCTATTACTTTAAATATTATAAATTTCATGCATCCACACATCATATTTAAAGTAATAGTGCATTATGGGAGTTTGACTTCCATCTAATAATTTCAATATTTTCAGCACTTTATAATAGTACTGTATTGAATTTTATGCAATAAAGAAGTTCATAATTCACTTAAAATCAGGATTTCCCATTTTATATACACACATTAAATTTTACAAAATTATAATGTAAATCTGTTCTAACATTATAGATGCCTATACTATGCATGTTGTTGTTTTTTGCATTTTAAATCACAATCTATTTTTGCTTTTTAAAAAAAGAATACATAATCAACTAATCATTTAGTGTCCACAAGTTTATTTTTAAGAGATGAGTAACAGTGGTAGGCCCAATTAAATTTGACAATTAAAAATTAAAATCTGATTTTTAATTGTAATTAACAATTTAAAAATTACATAATGTGATCTGAAATTAATGTGATGTGAAGGAATGAAATTTGATTTTTAAATAGAATTGAAAATTAAAAAATTAAACACAAAAATAAGAATTTAATTTTTAATTGTTAGTTTTAATTAAATTTTGCCCAACAGTGGTGAGTAGGTGTTTTTTTATTATCATAAGTCTAAGTTCTTATTTTTATTTTAAACTTTTAGTTTTCCCTAATAGAGAGGGGGAAACACCCAAGAAAATGAATTTTTTTGGAAACAAAAATTTCAATTTTAGATTGCTTAGTGAAATGGTAACGATAAACAGGGATTGGAAAACATTTTGATTTCGGAAGTGTACTATAAGAGCAATTTAAAAAAATGAAGTTAGTGCTAGTTGTATTTCCTCTTGTGATAAATCTGATATCTTACAAGTTCACAAACGAACTTGCATATCCAAATAGCAATAATGATTAAAATACTGTACATGTATGAAAAAATGTAAAATACTGTAAATTATGCATAAAAATATATTGTTTTTAATAAAATTAAATACTGTAGTTAATAAAATAAGTAAAAAAAGTTTGACTTGTATCAATTTTTTTCAAATTCGAAATTTTTTATTAGTCATATTTTATTTCCTTATTTTTTTTTATGAGAATTATTTTACCTTGTTGCTTTGCTTTTATGCAATTTTTGAAAATTACAGTATGTATCCTCCATTTTTCAAGGTAAGTTAAGTCTATTTTTGTGCGATTTCTTTTGTGCACATTTTCTGAGAAACTTATCTACTGCATAAAATGATACCCAGATGTATATAAATATATTTGTATCTATGCAAAAAAAATCTATATTTTTGTATGTGTATGCATATATATAAATATTATGAATAATTGGACAAAAAAATATTCCACATGTGTAATTATATATTTAATTTTTTTAGTTCATTTTTTAAAATTATTTTATATTTATAAAAAAAAAATAAGCAAATCATCTGTCAGATGCCATGCTTGGCTACTAATAGGATCTACAGGTGGAAAATAATAGACTGATCTTAAGACATGAAGGTCAATTATGAATGACCCAAAATATTTTGTAGGCAGGATGTTGCTTCATCAAAAACTAGATAGTATTTCTGATTCTAACATTTTGTAGGCAGGATGTTGCTTCATCAAAAACTAGATAGTATTTCTGATTCTAACAGTCTTTTTTTGTCTCCATCTTTTTCTTCTTTAATCATTTAAGTTTATTATAGGGTCCATTTATTGTGAATCTCTTGCCATCAGATATTTCTCTATGCTAACAGTGATAATAGGATTGTATGTTTGTATTATTCCCATCCTTTAACTACAGGAACAGCATTTGTAATTCCTTTATTTTTTCACTTGAGGTTCTTAAGAATTAAGAAAGTAATATCAGAATCAGGCTTAGTTGGCTGAAACTTTTTTGTTGTGATTTTGTTTTGAGGCAATACAAGCACTAATGGACCGTTTGAAACTGATTTTGAGTAAGACAAAAATTTCAGCTGGAAAAATTTGTATATATAGATAGCCCTATTTGAGGATCACCTACCTACCATGAAAATAGAAGGTCCTAGTAAAAATAGCGCATATCACACAGTATGTCTAGCTAGAAACATCTGATAAGCTACTTATAATAATAATAATAATAGTAGTAGTAGTCATAAAACAGGATACAGATATAATAATAAAGGTAGCTATTATAAATTTAATTTTTTTCCCAATGTAGGTACTTGATATAAACTCTCCAAGAATAAAATGTAGGATTGCACTGTGGCTAATAGGCAGTCAGTATTTAAGTTCAATATACTGCTCTTAGTGAAATTCATCTCACAGAGGAAGAAAGTTTAATAGAACAAATGTATAGGTACAAGATTTTTTGAGTTTTTTTAAAAGGAAATTAGTCAGTGAAAGGAAAATGCATATACTTGGATTTGCTGTAAAGTCTATTTTATCATCTTTTAATGTTGAGATTTTTTATTGTATCAAAGAAAGACTAATTATGTTTAAACACTACCTTGTGCATTAGTACTAGTGCTCATTTTATTAGTGCCATACTCCAAACTTAGGTTCAGAGAATTTAGAGGTTTTAATATTAGATAGCATTACTACGGTATTATCATTTAAAATATGGATATTTTTCTTCTTGGAAATATTAATGCATTTATTGGTACTAATAATCTTTGGTTTCAAGTTATTGGAAATAATAGTATTGATGTTACAAATTCAAAAGTTGTTATTATTGAAATTTTGCACAACTTATGGATTGGCTATCATAACTGTTTTGCTTACTTAGAGAAATCACTAAAAAGAAATATGAATGCATCTACACTCAATAATAGCATTAAATGAATTGCATTATAGGTAGGAATTAGAATACAAGAGAAGTTTACATTATGTGAATACTTGCAAGCACAGATTGTTGGACAGATCATAGATTAGAACACTCCAAGAATAAATAGATGGTTGCATTGAAAATAGATATTATTCCAATTATATCAATAAGAAAACTTATTAAAACAAGCAAAACTCTCCATACAGTAGTGTCACTCAGTCAATGGGTGCCAGAAGGCTTGTGCATAAAATCCCTATCTAGTGCCTACTCATCCAATATCCCCAGACTAGTTTCTGTCTGTGGACTTCGTCATTAAGAAGCCTTGGATCTGAGAGCACTGCACCTAGATCTTAGGATCATTGATGACTCTGACTTGCACTGAGTGGCACTACTGTATGGAGAGTTTTGCCTGTTTTAATAAAAGTTATGAGCAAGCATAAGAAATGATGATCATGCGATGTTTGGTGGTTTAAGAAAACTTATGTTCACTTTTTTAAAAGAATCTACTACACACACTAAATTTCAGCAGCTATTGAATACCAAATTACTAATTTGCACCTTCAGGACTCATATTACAGAAGCATAAAATTCTCTTAAGAAGTATATTATGGACCAATAACATAAAGGACTCATGACTGCTTTTTGATGATGATTGTATTATTAGGTGATTTGATTAAAAAGAATCGTTTCATTTTGCTTAGCAGAAGAATAGATTAAATGAGGAACATCATAATAAATATAAAAGACCTGAAGACAGAAGATCAATGACTGATAAGTAAGGCTTAAATATAATTGGTAGATTAAAATTTTGAGGAAATGTAGACATATGAATTATCATGGTCACTCTAGATCTTTATTTTATGCATTGAAAGCAACATGTGGACTCAGAAATGGTATAGCAATCCTATTAAAACCAGAATTGATATTCTTTTATGAGATGATAATATTTTGATGATCTTTTAAATAATGACATAAGAATTGAAATGATGACTTTTAACGATATATCCATTTTATCTACTTTTGGACAAAGATATCCAGTTTAGTAAAATCAAACTGCATTTTTTAATATTTATGGCATTGTTTGAAATTAGTTGGATGTTCATCAAAGTTTACTTGTACTTTACAATTTTTACATGATGGAATGAAAGAAACTGTTAATATTACAAGTGGAAAATCAGGCATTGAAATGAAAATTAGTGTTAAACATAAATGTTTATTTGCACCAATACCATTTTCAGATTTTATAGTCATAATTATTGCAGTTGTTTATATGTGGCTTAATGAAATAAGGACAAAGATATGATAATAGTTTGATAATGGCCTTTTTAATTTAAATTGCCTAAATGTGAAAACAAAAGTATCTCCTTAGAATCTGGATTTACAGTATGTTGATTGTGCTCTTGTTTTTTCCATTCAAAAATTGATGTAAAAAATTTTTGAAAACAACAGAAAGACTTTGGTTTATTAATTAATGTTAAAAAAAATTCAATTCTTTATCAGCTATTGGTAGATTAAAAATCCTTATCAACTTTTAATTTAAATGGTTATCAATTTAGGAAATATAAACCAGCTTAAATATCTTTTTAGTTTTATAAATAGAGAGATGGACCTAGTGATCTACAACATAGATTTTGAAAGCTAATGCTACTTTTTATAAGTTAAAACATATAATATTTCATTACAGTAATTTAACTACCATAAACTGTTATTTCACTTAATTTATTGTATGGAAATGAAACTTTGATACCTATTGATGCACTATAAAGGCATCAGAGAAATTTTATTTAAAGAAGTTCTAAAATGATTTATAAATACAATGGCATGATCTTATACACTCAACATGTTCTTCATTTTGCTGGGTGTAATATTGTAGAGACCACTATTCATAAAATATTTGGATATGTAAATGAATAAACATTACAATATTTTCTATAAGGTTATTTTATGGCATACTTGAGCACAGTTTTGATGGGAAGAGTAAATCCTTTTTACATTACAAGAATTATCTTAAAAATATTCTAAAATAGTGTCATGTCAATTGCTTCCATAGGGAAAATATAGCAGAGAATAAAGTACATTAGAGAAATATTTCAGAAAAAAACGTTTTCTAAAGAAATGAAAAAGTAACATCATAAGTTATCAAACAGAAAAATGGACTAGCTTGTTTTATATGTAGATTTATTTATGGCTCACAAATTAGTTATAAATAATCATTGCAAAACTCATTTCTAAAACAGTTTTTTTCTCACTTTTTTCCCTTTAGAGTTAGAATGTACATAGTTTAAGTGCAGATGTTTATTATTATTATTTTTATTAAAATATTTATATTAATTCAATTCCCAAGCTTCACTTTATTAGCACACGTTTCTACATACTTACTGTCTTTAAACAAGTTCATCATTAAGAACTAATATTTATTTTAAAGTTAAAAATCATTATATTCTTTAATCCACACGCATATTCTAATATAATAGATTTTAAACATATCTATCATTAAACAAAATATTAGGTTATTCTTTCTTTTATGTTACACAAAGAAAGAGAGAAGTATATATAATTAGATAATAGATAGATAAATTGAAACTTAGATAAATATATTTAGAATGAAATAATTTTAATATCATCATCACTATCGATCCATAGCGGGATGAAGGTCTCTCCAAGTTCAATCTAACTTCTTCAATCTCTAGCTTCTCTTCTCTATACCACACCAGCACACTTCCTTATTTTATCCATCCATCTCACGTGGTCTTTTTCTGAATCTTTTACAATCTCATGGAATCCAGTTTAAGATTTCAACCGTTCACCTGTTATTATCTCTTCTAGAGATATATCCATCCCAGTTTTAATTCTTTCAATAATATCTGTAACACCTGTTTGTTCTCTCATCCATTTATTTCATTTTCGATCTCTTTTTGTTACTTCTAACTTGCATCTCTCCATAGTTCAATGAGTGGTCTAAAGTTTCTGCATTAATCTTCTGTTATGTGTACAAGTTTTAATATGCTTTTGTATATTTGTTTAAATTATTCATTTTTTATAAACTTATGGCATATATAACTTTTTTTAAAAAATAACAATGTGTTTAAGTTCTTTTGATGGTTTAAAATTTTCTTTTAGCAATAGAAAACTCTTTATCAAAATCCGTATTGATTTTTATTGCGTACCTTCCTATTGTTATATTTATTAATTACTATTATTTTGATCAACGCATTCATTAGTTATTGTTATAACAATCATATCTATTGTTAAGAGTTATTTATTATGAGTAAATATTTATAAATGAAAACTTAACATAAAAAATATATATTTATATTTTAAAAAAATATGTCAATATCAGTTATTGCTTTTTTATTTTTTTGCATTTTTCATAATTATTTGTATTTCAAAACTTTGATCAAACGTTGATATTTCAATTCAAAGACTTCTCAGTCATAACCCGTTTGATCCTTCCCTTTACATTGCTGACCTTTATTTCCGTTTTAGAAAAATTCCTCTCAGAAAAATTTAATATATTATTCCTTTGATTATTTTTTTCGCATTAGTTTATAGAAATTAGTTTATACCTTTTATAACGTACTTTTTTACATGATTAAAAGGAAACAACTAAACTATAATGAAAACCTTAAAAGTGAAAAATAAATTAATGGTTATTAATAACATACATATAATTTAAATCAATGTTTCTGTATTGGTACAATGTGTACATGATATTTAGAGTCCTGACAACTGTTTTAGTCAAATTTCGGTGGCCTAGCGGTTAGCATAGCTGCCTTCCAAGCAGCTGTCCCTAGTTCGCTTCCCGATCAACGCATTTGACATGAAAAAAAAAACTGTTTAAATTTATATTAGATAACTAATTAGCTAGTGTTTTCCTGAAGATTTGTGATGATGGTATTTTAGTTGTATTTATATTGTAACGGTATGCACTCTCTCAATGAGATAAGTTAAGGCAGTTGCATCTCACTGTAGTCAGATTTAAGGTCTTCATATAGGATGCCACGAATGATGTGATTTAATTTTGATATAAAACTACATCTGTTTCCAATAAATAATTTATTATTAATAAATTATTATATCTAAACCACATCAAATCAATTTTCATCTTAATTGACTTAACCGTTATGCTCAGATTTCGAATTCAGGGAAGTTTAACAATTGACTCTCTTCAGGGGTTCCTATCAATATACTAGAGTAATATTAACAATAAATCTCACAAACTCTTTAAAATGGGTTTCATAAAGCTAATATAATAATCAATAAAGATTATTATATTAAATGTTTGTTTTTATCTTATAAAATCAAATAAATAAAAAAAATAAGATTGAAGACTTCATTTAGTTTAATATAAAAAACATAATAGTCATTTATTTAACAAATAAATAACTTAAACTTTATAATATATAAAAATTATTTATATATCTACTTCTTTATATTAAAAAAATATAAATATTCTATTTACTTACGGTAGATATATTTTCTAACTTATAACACTACATGATTTTATAACGTATATAAAATATAAGTATCCAAATATTAAGACTTCTACATTAACACTATTATATATTAATTATTATACAAATAATAATCCAATTATTTATATATAATGTTTTCATTCGTTAAAATAATCGTACGTAATTTATGTTTATTAATATAAAATATATATATATTTCATATCAATATTAGTCACTTATCCACTTATCATACACAATGGCTATTAGACTATTTGGATTAGCTCAAACAAAGTAGTGTCATGTCATAAAAAATAATAGTATATAAATTTAAAAATAATTTAATCTTTTACCTCCAAGTTCACTTTATCCCTTTATATTTTTACATGCCTTTCCCATATTAATATTTCTTAACCTATATCTAAATCTTTATTAATCATAAATAAAAATAAAAATATTTTAAATTATTAATTCTCTCTTATTATTCATTTCTTTAATGAAATGAATACGATAATAAAGGAAATGAAATTAATCTTTCCCAATTATAATTTTTAAAAACTTAAATGATATTTATAAAAGTTAATGCAATAGTCTTAGATGTTCCTGGAATTCGCAAATGAAAATCCTTCAAAGATGCAATTTTTAATTCCTTCATTGTTATACATTGAAGAAAATAATAGGAGATACCAAGTTGACATTTAGTTTCCTCCTTGTATGTAGATTTCATCTTCATTAATACACAGTTCTTTGATTAACAATTATAATTCCATTTTGAAGATATAGTTTCTATATCATTTTATAGGCATTCAGCAAAAGATGTTATTCACACATATATATTTGATTAGACAAGTGCATTTATATATCCCATGATAAATAAGTGTTCTACTCAATCTGCATTTTCCTTATAATGTAAAGTACATTAAATTTAGTTGAAGTTTTTATAAACATGTTCTTTTTTAAAATGAAGTTTACATTTTAGAACTCCAATTAGAACAATTTTTATAGAACATGAAAATATATTCAAATTACTTTCTTTAAAAAAATATTAGAAATTTCTTCTAATAAGTATTAAATCATTCAAAATATAGATTTTATTTTATACACTGTTTTTTAAAATGAACACAGTATAAGTCTTTGTAAGGATATAGCTGGAAAAATAAAATCCTTATTCTTCTAATAAAAATAGAATTATTTATTTTATATATATATCTGCATGAGCTCACTGAAGGATATCACATTCTATATTGTTACATTACAATACAATATGAAATCACTAAGTTAATTTCATTTCCTTTAATTCAATAAACTGAATGTGAACCCAGAGGTCATTACCTTGTCAACTGTCTTTTCTCAACAATGGTTTTTCATTTTAAAGCATGAAAAATACTAATTTACTAAATTACATATTATATTTGTAATAGCATATAAAAGCGATTTACCCACTGAAGAAGCTGTAAGTATCAACCAAAAAATCAAATCAACTTAGGCCTACTATAAGAATACAAATACAATGTATACATATTGATTATATGTATGTATGAATATATATATATACTCCTACAATATATTGGACTATTTCCATTATCTAATATTAATTATCGAATGTCTTTAGAAAAAGTTAATTTTATTTCAATATTCCAATTACATTCAATGGTTAATAATAGCACACAAGTTAGTTTATGCACAATGTTTTGAGAGGAATCGAACCAGGACCCCTAAAAATAAGGGTCCAGGTTCGATTTCCATGCTAGTACTGTCACTGGTCAGGCCAGCAGCACCTGAAGAAGAGGAGAGTAATACCCTTGAAACATTGTGCATATAGTAAACCTGTGTGCTATTACTAAGAGATGAATGTAATTGAAATATTTATACAAAGTTAATTTTTTTTAAAGAAATTCAGTACTTAATATTAGATGATAGAAATAGTCCAATATATAAATACAATCTAATAGTCTAGTTTGTTTCATGAAACAAAACTTTTCTTTCTCTATTAAATATTTAGCTTTCAAAAATAGCTATAATTATTTTCCTTCATATATATATACATTCAAATAGTTACTTATAAATAGAGATTAGTTGGTAAATGTCGAAAATAATTAAGATCAAAAAATCATCTTAAAATGTAAACATAAATTAATGGAAAAAATATAATATGCATATATTTAAGTCAGCAGAATATCAGGGCAATAGAATGCTATAAATAAATGATTGCAATTTCTCATTATTGATACTCAATTCACCATTGCTTGTCACTTTCTTAGTTAGATTCTGAACTCACATTATTGACAGGAACCATAGAAAGTTAATAACAGAATGGCTCTAAGACAATTCCTGTTAAATAACCAATAAGACGATTACTGACTGAAGGTCTTCTCTTCAATACGATACCTTATCTACATTTCTGCTTTTTCATCTTATTTGGTTTTCTTTTCATTTAAATTAATATAATTCTTGACAATCATGGATTTCTCATAATATTAGTCAACTTTCTCCTCTAATTAGGCTAATGAAAATGTATGCTTGTGCAATAAAATTTTCAATCTCCTGTTGCATGCATAACAATTATGATTCGATATGTTATTTACTTATATCCACATTGGAAAACAATCAATAATAATATGGGTGTAGTTACAAAATTTTGTGAGTTTTTAGAGTCAATAAAATTCACAAATGAGAGTAAGCAAATAATTAATAAATAAATAAAAAGTCAAAAAGTAAATTTACAAAAACTATACAAAGATATCAATAAACTACATAAGCATATATCATATTCTGCATTTTAATCTGTCTGTTTGAATGTTGCCTTGCTATCTTAACTTTTTATACAGAAAACCCTTCTTTGTGAAAGTATTCAGTACCAAGGATCAGATCTAGGAATTTTCCTGCCCTTTCTTCTTTAAAAATCTCTTAATACCATCTTAAAAACCATGTTATTATGCTGGAGTATATCTGATCATAAACTCTAAGTAGTAACAATAAAAATTATTAAGTTAGTAAAAGTAATCAGAAACTGTTTTTTTACCAAAAAGTAATAGAATCTAATAAATGTAATGAAAATCAAACTAAAAATATACATTTAATTTTTCCATATGCATAACTTTAAAAACTCTTCTTGTTCTTAGAATGCATCTTCCATTTAGCTGTAAAAATTAAAATTAAAACATAAGTTAATTCTTGTTAAAAATAAACTGTTGTTTAGGAGAAAACCAGAGTAAGTGATTAAGCATTACCAAGTAAATTCAATCGAATTGAGAATCAGTGTTTTTTTATATAGAATGAAGTTCTGCTATATCACAAAAATATACTTATGATATTTTTTTTTAGATTTTAGAATGTAATATCCGAATATAAATCAATTCACATTTTTATTGTTAAATGTAAACTTAAACCATTAAATCATTACATCTTTCCTTTACACAAGCTATTAAAATAATAACAACTATCTCCATTAAATAGTGCCACCTAGTGTCAGCTACAGTAATCAATGGATAGCTGAAAATTGTGCATTTAAATTTCTATCTAGTGTCTACTCATTCAATACTAATAGACTAATTTTTTTATGGCTGGAATCAATGGTGGGCAATAAACTTAGACCTTTGGATCAAATACATCCTAGCCATGTGGTTATAACTAAAACAAAGACCCTGAAATATATAGATACCAAACTGGGTTCAGATCTCTATGACTATACAGGCAATTTAGTTTAGATTAAAAACATTATTATTGTGTTTTCAGTTTGGGATTATTGCTTTATAGATAAAAGGTAGTTCATGGAGGAATGGACTAGATGCAAAGATCTAGATGAATTTCTCTCAAATACAAGGCTCCTCACAGATGACAGTCATAAGCTAAACACTAGTCTTGAGATATTAGATGAGTAAACACTAGATGGATATTCAAATGCAAAAAACTTCTGACATTAGTTGATTACTAGGTGCCATTATTGTATGCAGAGAGTTGCTGCTATTTTGAAATGTAAACTTGGCATTAAAACAAAATTTTTCTTGCTTTCATATTTGCAAAATCACAAATAAGACTAGTGTAATCTAATTTCTCATTGAATTCATATTCAATTGAAATCATGACATGATCTTCCAATCTACTTTTGGCCATTGTAAAATATAAATAAATTTTAATAAAGATTTAGTTTGGAAAGCTTACGACTGTTAGTGGTAGTGATAAATTTGAAATTAATTCAATCATTTTAAAATTGTATACATAGTCTCTAATCTTGTAATTCTATATTCGCGGAGAAAATATTACTAAACTGCTTTCATTAAACGATTTTGATAAATAAGTATATATTTAACAGTTAACGTAATGCAACAATGTTGGCAGAAATGTGCAGCTAACTAATAATATCATGGAGTCTGATTTCAACAGAGAATAAATAAATAATTTTTTTAAGATTTACTTTTTGTATAGTTTAGGACAATTTTAATCATCACCCCCCAGGCTACAGTAAATAAAGATGTCCACGTTAGCACCTTGCCTAGTTACACCTCTTTATTCTCTCAATGAAATCGGCCAATATACCATATTAATGAATTTGATGTAATATTTATAATATTTGTGGAAACTAATTTTTTCAGAAACCATGCTCACAATTATTATATAAGACTTCTTGGAAGTCTGGTGTCATTCATTTGCTTCACATACTTTTTTCCCCATGTATCGTAGCATCGGCTGGGAAGCAAACCCGCTAACCTGGGACAACTGCTTGTAAGGCAGCTGTGCTGACCACTCGACCACCAATGCTTTACATACTTAATCAAATGAATATTTGCCTTTACAAGAATGAATTCAATATTATTATATTTGGGAAGTTGACAAAAATACCATCTTGTGCACTGACTTTCTTATTATATTTTTAGATTCTTATGACACATCCTTAAATGAAAAAATCCCAATATCTTTATATCCTACTGATAAGAAGCGTTTTTCTTCTTAAAAAAAAGATTTGATAAAACCATGAATATATATAATTAATTTTAATTAAAATAATTATACTGCTATGAAAAAACATACCATCTCGCTAAATGTTATGACAATATATGACCATTTGAAAATACTATTCATCAAGCTGAATATCTTTGTCCAAATCTAAATGAGTCAGCAAAATGAATCTAATCATTTAAATGTCATCAGACATTTTGATTATTATTTAAAAATTGATCAAAATACTCTATTTGATCAAAGTAGTATTAATTATTAACAGCAATAAACTCTCGATATAGTAGTGCCACCCAGTGCAAGTCTTAGAAATCAATGAATGCAAGAAGGTTTATGCATAAAATTCCTATCTACTCATGGCTTTCTTCAGTGAGGAACCTTAGACCTGAGAGCACATCACCAGATCTTAGGATCAATGCAACTTTACATATCTAGTTAATTATAAAGTTGTAATAATTATATTTATAAAGCACATATTCATTACTTAATGTAATATTTATTAAGGCTAAAACCTTAAGAATATGTTTTTTCAGGTGCATATTCTTAAGGTTTTAGCCTTAATAAATATTACGTTAATTATAAAGCTAGAAATCCCATAATACAGTAATGTTTTCAATCCAAGCTCATTTGTTTGCATGGTCATATAGATCTGAATCCAATTCAGCATCTATACATTTTGATATCTTTGTTTTTCAAAAACTACAATCACCATTATGGGATTGGTATAAAATCATTAAAACACATGACCAACATTTCCTATGATAATACAAGTTGTTAATAACAATAGCAACTTCTTCATATAATTGTGTCACCCAATGAAAGCTTAGGAAATAGTGATCATGTGATGTTTTGGTAATGTCATTATTACATTTTTTGAATTTTACAAAGCATCCTTAAATTATTATTTTTTATGATAGATTTCTAAATGAAAAAAGCAATTCAGAAAGTGTACTAATAGCTCAAACAAGCTCTTAATTAATAAGAGCTTGTTTGAGCTATTTGTATGCTCTCTGTATTGCATTTTTGTAACTAACAAGCTTATAAAAGTAATGTCACATTATATATGACTTGCTTTATTAATTATTATTAAATGAAAAAAGATAAGACCACTATTCTATATATATATAACTAATTTATCTTATACTATTAAGATAAAACTCATTGTCTCATTAAATGCAACAACAATATATTGGAATTTGCATTGTACACCCAAGTCCACTTTTTTTTATCTAAATTACTACTAAAATATTTGATTTGATTTATATTTTAAGCTGATTAAAATTTAAACTAAATATATATTGAATTTTCTTTTTTTATTGGATAATTAGGCTCTTAGGAACCTAAATTATTAAAGCAAAAGTTTACAAATTTTATTCTAAATATTGTAAACATTTTGTGGATCAATTTTTGAATTGACAAAAATGGTCTAAATGAAGAAGCCAAGAAAATAAATTATTGTTCTGTCTTTAATTAGATTAAATTAAAAACTTCATCATTATATTTATTATCATTCTCTGATGGCTGCAGTAAACTGTTTTTAGAGAACAATAAAAATGAACCAAAATTGGAGTTACTATGCATCCTTGTTTAATAACAAATTTTATTACAAATACTTAAGCTTTCTTTTCACCAACAATAGAACATAATATCAATAAATTTTACTAATTAATCAACTACTATATTTGCACAAATATTTTCAATTAATTAAATCAAATCCCTCCACTAAGTCACAACACATTTTTTATGTTTCTGTCAAGAAAAAGAAAGTTTATAGATATTTTTTGACTATAGTTATATCAAATTGAGTCTCAGATAACCATTTAGATGCCATTAGAAGCAATATATTCCATAAAATTGCTGAACAAACTCTTACTGCATAATAATGTATATATTTCATAATAATTATTGCATTTTTTTCTAATTTTTTATTCTTATATTATGAAAACCAATGTACTTTTAAATCTCCAGTTATTTATGAAGACATGCAGTTTTATTCTAAATAAGACAATAAAGCTTATTATTCAAGGCTTTAATAGGTTTATAAATGTAGATGATAACAATCAACTCTTAATCTATTAAGAATCTCAACCTGTAGTAAAGGCAATCTCCTTTAGCGATAAAGTTGGTACCACTTTTATCTATGGTTTGATATGTTTATATAGACACTAAAGATTGAAATTTGACCAAGAAAAGTGAGATCAATAATGCAAAAAAATTGAAGAAATCTCATTACTCAGCAAATAAAACCACACGTTGTGATTGTTGATAGCTTAAGAGTTGATTGTTGGTCTTCTAAATAAGACTTGAACAAATAGTTCCAACTTCACCAAACTATATATCTTTATGCTAATCTAAATAAGTCAGGATAATGAGGACGTCATTAAAACTAGCCACCCTAATTCTTTTATGGTTGCTTAATAGTTGGATTAAATACTAAACAGGCAAAACTCTCCATACAGTATTGCCACTCAGTGCAAGCCAGAGTAATCAATGCATTGAGTGGCACTGCTGTATGAAGAATTTTGTCTGTTTTAATACTCCTTCTATTTAGTTAAAACATCATTATTATATAAATATAACTGTGATTCAAATACTTAGTAAGATTATCATATCATGTTTAAATTTTCTATTAGTTACAGTTTATCAAAATTGATCTAAAGTATTCATAGTCATCAAATAACTGAATTATCGTCTTAGTTTTAGTCATTCTTAAATTATTTTTAATTATCAATTTATGCTACTATATTTTTATATTGTTTATGGAGATTCACATTCATTTTGTAATTTTTCCAAGAAGATAATGCAACATTTCATTTAACAAAATCACGAATAATCCAATCACTGTGAAATAAATTTTAATAAAGGGAAAAATGCTTACCCATACCTGAAAAATATTCCTTAGAAAAATTCCATACTTCAATAACATAGCAAGCTTGAAAATACAAATTGGTAACTTTAGTGTTAAACAGGTATAGAATGTTTAGTAAAAATAACAACTTTTTTCTAAAAATTACATTTTCAAAAAATATATCTAGATTAGATTCTATTTTTAATAAGATTTTCATTTCAACCTTAGAGTACTAATTAATATTTTTTCTAATAACTTGAACCATGAGGGCTCATGCAATATTAATTTAGTTTGCATTCTAACTTTTAATTATAACATGAATCTTAAAAAGATGATGATGATGATGATGAACTTGAATGTTATCAATATTTTGTTGCAGAAATAATTCTAACTAATCAGTCTATCAATGATAATTGACCCACAATATTGAGCAAAAATGTAATAAAAACAAATCAATTATTTTCAACCGATACTAATTAATTATTTCTAATAACTTAGGGTCTTCATTATATCATTTTTGAAAAAAAAAAGACCTTTTATTAGTATTAATGCTAGCTAAAACATGGTTTAACATAAAAGTTTTATTTATCTGAATATTTTGAATCTAATGTTACAGGATAAGCACTAACTAAATGGGAATAGCTGCTCTTTTTTACATGAACAAAATTTTAATATCGTGAGATCAACAAATGTAAAAGGCTGAAGTTAAAAAATCATGGGTCTCATCTGAATTCAAAGCCATTCATTCTGCTTTCATTTGTTAATGTCTTTTCAAAAGAAGAATTAATTAAGAGAAAATATATCAAACTTAAATCATGATAACTCATTCCCTACACAAACTTTCCTAGGTTCGGTTTTGAAGAGTTACACAGTAAAGATCATACATTTTGTATACCTATACTTACAAAAATATGTAAGTACTTACTTTTATTACAGAAATATCTATTTTATGCTATTATTATTATTAATATTACAACTACTTCTAGTGTTTGATGAGATATTCTACTTTTGACATCTTTTCTATGTCTTCCCATATTTTTGACACCAGTGGATTTCCATAAATATAAACATATCAGTGAGTCAAACTCCTGACCTATATCCAGTTCAAAAGATTCTTATTATTTTTATTCTATCCAATGCAAATTAAAACTAATTATTCCAGGCTATAGTACTTTTCTTTCCTTTTTGCCTTCTCAATAACAAGAAAACAACAAATAAACATTACTTTTAGAATTACTGTATACTTAATTCAAGGATGGATATGAGGGTAGAGCAACAATCTCAGTGTTATTTTTAGATAACATATATAACTAACAACATGAAAATTTTACAATGGTTGTGTGCTATACTGATCTAAATGACAAAAAAAAAACAATGTATAAAAAAGAAATAATAGGAAAAACAAAGCAAAAAGGCATAATAGACCTTATTTTAATGATAGTAAGTAGCCTTTTTGACCAAATAATTAATTCTATAAAGTTTCTGAAGATGTTATGTGTCATGATCATAAATTTCAAAATATTATCTGTCACCTTGGATTTTATTGGTAAGTTGGTTCAAATATAACTGATAATCTAATATCAGCTTAGAAGTCAGGTCACTTGTTACAGTTTCTTTCACAGTCTGAATAACTAAATTTAATATTGTAGGTATTAGAAATTTTTAATATTAATAACTATCTCCACATAGTAATGCCAACCAGTGTAAGTCATAGTAATCAATGGATGCTAGAAGGTTTGTTTATCAAAATCCTTATCTAGTGTCTATTCATCCAATATCTCCAGATCAGTTTCTAGCTTGTGGCCTTATCAGTGAGATGCCTTGGAAATACTGCATCTAGATCTTTAGATCTTATACAATCCTCCAGTAGTCAATATTTACCTTTTTAGTTAACTATATAGTTATGAGACCAAAATGAAAATGCTATGTTTTCAATCCAAGCTCATTCACTAGTACATTAATCACGTGATATTTTAGTGTTTTAAAATTTTAACATAAAAAAAATAAAAATTAAAAATAAAATATTTTATACAATATTGAAAGAGTGTTTTTGTTTTTGTTTGATTAAGTCTAATTTAATACTATTTATAAATTAGTTGATAAATCTAAACATTTCTATAATAGATTATTTAATTATTTAAGAAAAAACTAATATTAATACAATTTTTAACAAAATTTTATCATTTCTTCTTTTAATATAATTTGCTGCGGAGTATCACTTTATAAATTTATAGACGGAATTGATTGATTTAAAGTATCATAAACATTGGGATTCTATTAATCTTATAAATGTTTAAAAACTGATTTCTTTTTCCCAACCATTCTTTTAAAAATATCTAATAAAAAAATTATAATATGATTATGTTAAAAGCTTAATATTTTACAATTCAATTATAAGAAATCTTATTTATATATATATTCTTTTAAGCTTTTAACTTGAAATTTTATAGATGTTCTCATAGACGTGTAAAAAAATTTTGAAACACAAATATATTTTTAATGAAAAATAAATATCATTCTTCATTTCCAATAAATTCAAACATGATTATAAAAAATTAATATATAATTAAATTCTTGCTTTATACACAGAATATATAAATTGTATTTATTTTTAATACAGAAATATTAAAAAATAAACTGTGTAAATTGTAACAAATAAAGAGACATGAATATCAAATCAGTAAAATGTAAATATAGAGTCGTTTAAAAATATACACATTCATTCTTAATAAATATTATAATTATTAATATAATATAGGGTATATTTCATGCTAATACGTATATTGGTGAAATACGTATATTGGTGATTATTTATCTTTTCAGCATATATGTGCTTGAGTGTATCAGTGTTATTAGATAGAGTGGAGAGTGGTGTGTTATGTGAAAGTCTGTGCTCATATACCCTATATTACATATATAGACACATGGTATATATTAAGCCTGTGTTTCACTTATAATTATTAATATATAGTGAAATAAAAATTATATTAAATTTTCAATTGTATTTACATTTTAAAAAATTACCAGTATATGTGACTCTTTATATGGAGTCACAAAATTGGCTTTAAAAGTTTAATGCAACTTAATGTAGCACATCATAAACATGGTCTTGAAATGTTATGCTACTTACCATAGGGAATTGCAATTATATATAAGTGATACATTATTCAATCTTTTTTTTCATGCGTCATAGCATCGGCCAGGAAGAGAACCCGCTAACTGGGACAACTGCTTGTAAGGCAGCTGTGCTGACCACTCGACCACCAATGCTAGACATTATTCAATCATTTAATTATTAACATAAATTGAGTTTGACATTAACTGGATCCTCTTTATCATTATTTTTGTCACCATATTCATCATAAACAATCTTCACAATAAATATTTTTGCATTTTTGCGATTTAAGAACCCTAATTTCTGCAACAGATTATTCTTAGATCTACTATATTGGAATGTACAATTGTTTTAATCTTAATGTGGAAACTGCTGTTATTTCCCTGTAATAAACTATTAAAAAGTTTGCTGATTTAGTTTCACACTTTTTGTTTGCCTTACTCTAAATTCCAATATAATTAACATCTGCGCAGCTTATGAGTAAGAGGTTATCTTTTGGTTACATTTTATTTATACTGCTTCATTCAGGCTTTCTGCTTGTTTAACAGTTAACACTGCTGAAATTTAAAAACATTATATGATACTTATAAGATCTGTTGTCTATATTTGAATTTCAGCTAGGGTTAAGCAGTTGTTGCTTTTTCTTCTATATTATGTTTTAGAAATTTTCAAAGTTTAAAATAAATATTATATTAATCTTACATTGTATGCATAATTTAAAAATATGTCTGTTTATTAGCTATTAAAATCATTGCAGATTTGTTTTCATGCTTCTTATATATATATAATTTGAACTCAAAATATTCAAGCTCCCCACATTTACTCACTCCATCTTATACAGCGAGTACACATGATCACATACATGTAAAAAGATAAATGATTTCCAATATACCTATTTCATGCTGAACCAACAATCATCAGTTGGTCTAGATCATCATCAACCACACATAGTTTATATTAATATAGCAAATCTTCAAAGTTTACTGGACAAGCTTCCATCTTCTCCACCCTTCAACTCTTCAACCCTCCATATCATTGAAAATCTAATGATGAAACCCTCAAAGCACTTGCTAATGCCAATATCATTGCCACATTCATGTTCACTTTAGGTCACATTGATCCCTCATAGTAAAGGACCTTAATATGTCCATTTAAATATACAGAAGAGGGATGGACAAAATAAAGGATAAATATGTAATATTTAAATACAAGTATATTGTCTATACTGAACTTAATATAATTAAAAATGATTTAAACTCAGACTTTTAAGCTATCCACTCCATCTTATACAACCAATGCACATAACTGCATACACATGAAAAAGATAAATGACCTCCATATTTTGTGCTAAACCAGCAGTGATCAGTTAGTCCAGACCATCATCTCCCACACATATGTATAGTTAGTACTAAGTATGCACTGATTATAGATATTTGAAATACAGGCATACTTCATATACTGAAAGTTTAATTGTAATTATAGGGGATTTGAGCACAGACTTTCTAGCTCCCTTCAGTCATCCATGCCATCTTATACAACTAATACACATGACCAAATACATGTGAAAATGTAAATGATTTCCAATACGTATGTATGGAAGATGATGATCTGTATTGAGTGCTGGCTCAATATAAAATATGTATGTTGGAGCTCATTTATCTTTTTTACATGTATGCATGAAATCATGTGTATTGGTTGCATAAGATGGAGTGGATAGCTGTAGGGAACTTGAAAGTATGAGTTCAAAGCCCTTTTAATTATATTAAGTTCAGTATAGACAAGATACTTGTATTTAAATATTATATATACTTGAATTAAGTATTTTCATGGATTTTTAATTTAATAAAGAATAAATATAAAAAGATTACATCCATGTAAACAGAGATAACTTCAACATTATCTTTTGATGTTCTCAGGAAATCATCAATTACTTATTGATCATCCTGAGGATAAATAAGTTTTTCTCTATTAATCTACACAGTAGCTCTTTTGTTTTAGATTTTACTGAAGAAAAAAAAGCCCTATTTTAATTCAAACTCAAGTCATTATATGGACTTTAATTCAGAAAACTATTTTTTACAAGGGTGAGAATGCAAATGGCTAACATCTCCCTTGACATCCTAAAAATAATTATTCTACAGATAGTTGTATACTCTCAGGAGAAGAACCAATAATTATTTTACGACTTTCTGGAGAAGATTAATTATTATTTTCCAGATGTCAATGTAAATGTTAGTCTTTGCACTTTTGAGTACCTATAATTCTGGATTTAAACTTGTATAACAACTTCAATTTGAAGTAAAATATGACCACTTTTACTTCAATAAAACCCCAAAACAGAAAATCTAATGACATCAAAAGGCCAAGTTATTTCTGTTCACAAAGATATAATCCATTTATTTCTACTCTTTATTAAATTAAAAATTCATAAAAATACTCAATTTGAAATATATAATTCTCTAAAAAAGTTCATTATTATTTGCAGGATGTCAAGTTAAATATTAGCCATCTGCCTTCCTACATCTATAAAAAAAAATAGGTTTCTAGATTTAAAACCCATTTTTAACAACTTGGATTTGAAGTAAAAAAGACATCTTATTTCACTAAAATGCTAAATAAAATAGATAGTGTAAAAAAAACAAAGTCTTAAAAGTATCAATTAGTAATTAATTGTTTTCTGGCAACATCAACAGGTAAAATTATCTCAGTTTACATGGATATACTTTTTTTATTTCTAATTCTTTATAATATATATATATATTTCTAATTCTTTATAATATATATATATATAAACATACACTTGATGGTGTTTTTGGTAGAATGCCATCTGTTGACATAAAGACAAATGTTAGCAAGTTTTTAACTTGTTTTTTGTTTTTCATAAATGTACCTTTGAGGTCTTTCTAGCAATGATATATATCGCAGAGGCTTCTACTATGTGGTGATGCTGAACTGAGATCAGACCCATGTAGCTATCTGGCTTGCTATGCTGAGTTTGAAGATATTACATGTCTAAAAGATTCATGCTTGCAAGCTGAATAGAAACTGTTTCATAAATGCTCAGAGTTTGTGTTTAGATCTTGTTTCTAAAATTCCTGTCTTTCACTGATGATAGCAAATAGCTTGAAATCATGATCTGAAAGTGGAATTAAAGTTAGAGATAGCAAATGCATGCTCTGATGTTTATGTAAACATACGCTTGACGGTGTTTTTGGTAGAACGCCATCTGTTGACATAAATACAAGCGTTAGCAAGTTTTTAAATTGTTTTTTGGTTTTCATAAATGTATCTTTGATGTCTTTCTAGCAATGATATATATTGCAGAGGCTTCTACTATGTGATGATGCTGAACTGAGATCAGACCCATGTAGCTATCTGGCTTGCTATGCTGAGTTTGAAGACATTACGTGTCTAAAAGATTCATGCTTGCAAGCTGAATAGAAACTGTTTCATAAATGCTCAGAGTTTGTGTTTAGATCTAGTTTCTAAAATTCCTGTCTTTCACTGATGATAGCAAATAGCTTGAAATCATGATCTGAAAGTGGAATTAAAATTAGAGCTAGTGAATGCATGCTCTGACGTTTATGTAAACATACGCTTGACGGTGTTTTTGGTAGAACACCATCTGTTGATATAAATACAAGCATTAGCAAGTTTTTAACTTGTTTTTTTGTTTTTCATATATATATAAATTTTATTACATTTAATAAAGATGATAGTTGAGGTTTTATCACTCCAAAATTATTATGCACCCAGATACATATTTAATAAGTTTAAAAATAAAATATTAAATGTTAAATTCTCAATATATAAAAGAGATGATTTTGATTATGTAATCATAATCATTATCAACAATAAAACTAAATTAATTATATTCAGTTGCAATCAAAAGTGACTTTTTATATCTTTTATGAATTTATTGATTAATCATTTTCTTTTATTTTTAAATTTATTACATGGTGTTATTTTGATTATTTTATTAAATATGAATATATTAAAATGACAGACTAAAATGATATATATATATATAAAGAAATATTTAAAAAAAACTAATTGTTTTCTAGTAACTAAACAACTAATTAATACTATCAAGATTAGAAACTATAAAGATATAATCAAAATGATAAGAAAACAAAGAAAATTTTAATAGGCACTTGTTGAATGTTATATAAGATTATCAATAATTAAACAAAAATTTGAAACCAACTGTAATTAAGAGATTAACCCTCTAGCACTGTGACAGATTTAGTTGTTCATCCTGATGAAAGTTTTCTAAGCTCTCAATATCTGACTTTAGTATTAAACAGTGATTTTATATCAGAATATAATAAATTGGACTTGATTTGGTAGAATTTATATTTACAAATAAAATACATTTTAAAAAATCACATTTGAACTTTGCAAATATTAAAAAAATAACACCATTTAAAAAAAAAAACAATGGCTTCATCATTTAACAGTTAGCAAAAGCAGATTCATTTTATAAAATCAATTATTCTTTTTTTTTACATTTGTGTTTAAAATGTACCTGAATAAATAGTATCTGATATATCTATCAAATTATGCTTTAAAATATCAAACATTTTATATAATTTTCACAATATTGCAATATATTCTAATAGACAGTGAGTGGTTGCATTTTAGCAATCCATTTGAAAAGATATGTTTATCAAAACTGTAATTTGTTTTAAAAATGTTATGCAAGCATTAATTACCTTCTATTTTTAAAAATAAAACATATATGTATAAAATAAATTTGTAATCATTCACATTTTTAATTTAATATAAGCATTTGGGTTGGATAGAATAAGTGGATTCATTTTATTCGTTCCTAAGTACTACATCTTGTGTTGGAAGTCAAAGTATTCATTTATTATTAACACTCTTAAAAAGCATATGCACAATAGCTTGACAGGCTGATCTTTAATGTATTACAATTTATAATTATTATACAATTATTGTATTAAAAATAATTATGAATTTTAATAAATTGTGCAAAAAGAAAATCAAGTTTTTTGGCATTCTAAATTTTTCTTGTAATAATTTTACAAAGCATGTAAAGTCTAAGAACAATTAGAAAAACTCCTTAAATATGTCTTTGAAGTTACCACATTTTTGATTGCCCTGACATCTTTAGATTTTTTTGGAATAAAAATTTCAGAATAAAATTTACATGAACTTCATAACTAAAAAAATAGCAAAACATCTCAATAAATGATAGGACAAGCAAGTCAACTCCAACCATGTTTTTTTCAATTTTTTGGTATGAAGTCCTTCACTTTGATAAAACATTTGTTTAAAGTGCACACAAATATTGTAATTGAAAGTCATGTTACAAATTGGTAGGTTAATGCCATGATAAATCTATATTGTATAATTGTTTTTAATTAAAAAACTATATTGAAGAATGATATAAAAAGAAAGATAACTGGGAGATGTAATATTTAAAAAAGATTGTGACTACATCCAATGTGTAAATCTAGATCATTTAACTCTTGAGTGTCAGAATATATGGAAAAGTAAAACATGGATCTGATGAACTCAGCATTTTGTTACATCGATTAAAAAGAAGATCAGTAATAAAAATTAGAGAAGAAAAATAAATTGAAAAGTACTTTTCTCATGAAATATATATAATGCAAATACATTCGTAGAATGTAAGAATGAACTATTCCATTATCAATCATAAAATCTTCCAGTATTTCTTCTAAAAATGTAATCATACTTTTTTCATTATTATAAATGATATAAATATCACATTTAACATTTTTTATGAATATAAAATTACTGCATTTATTATTAATACAAGAAAAAAAAGTAAAATAAAATAATAGAATAGTTTATTACTCAGAAGCTAATAAGAAATTAGATCACTAATGTTGAAGAGATAGACTATAAAACCCAAGCCTTTATCCCAAGTGTCTTCCATTCTATCACTGCTTGAAATAATGAAAAGCAGCAACTGGAGTATATCTGTGCAATCACTATAAATACTCACAAAAAAAAAATCAGTAGCAGTTTTATAATACCTTGATTTGTTTATTACATTATAAAAAAATATGTGCATTAAGTAACAGTGTATATGCATATGCTTTACAAAGTATATAATATTTAAAATAATCATTGTTATCAGTTTTTAGTTTAGTTTTATTCACTTTCAGTGCCAATTACCATAATAATAACAGAGTTTTTGCATATTTTCTACACCATGCTGAATTCATGTCATTTAACCATGCTAAATATGTAATATTTAAAATAAACATTACATAACATGTAAGAAATGTGTGCAAGTGTATCTATGCATGTGTGGTGTTTGTGTGTGTGTATAGGTTAATATGAACAATTCCACATGGGTAGTTATTTGAGTCAAGTAAGTTAAAATAGGATATTAAAATTACTTAAAATAAAATGTAACTGAATTTAATAAAAGAATGAAGATTTAATAAAAATGTTTTCAATACTTCATATCAATCTTACATTCGTTAATTAGAATGATTTTACATATTAAATTTATTGTCAGTTTGTGTCTATACACTAATCTTCACTAAAACCTAAATATTTAAATATATTAGAACTTCTTGTTGTGCCTGAACTAAGAGTTAGATTATATATACATCAAAAAAAATAGAAAACAATAGTGTAATTAATTGTACAATCAATCTCAAAAATAAACAGGGTCTAATATTATAGCATAAATTATGTAGAATTGCAAATATAAATCACAAAAGTGAACCATCATATTATTATCTATGTATGATAACATTTATTGATAACACACAATAACTCCCAGTTTGTTTATTTTTAGTTATATTATATAGAATCATTATAAAAAATGTATTTTTATTTTCAGGTGAAATTTCCTGGCATGATTTAATGAAATGATAAAATGGCAACTGAAACCCAAGTTCCATGTTTCAAGGTCGACCTTTGTTACTTCAGTAATCAGACTTTTTATCAACTTCCAAGCAATAAATCATTCAATTGTTATTATTAAAGCTTTATAATTTATATAACATCAAGAATTTAAAGAAATTAAAAAAAAACAGTCCGAACAAAATATACATACGTGAATAATATTTTCCTTCACATTTTTATTGCAATCATATTTTACATTTTCAAAAACTATCCTTATAAATAATTTGTTTTTAAATAATGAATATAGCTTTTAAAAGATCTAGCATTATATAGTCAAATAACCAAATAGAATATTATCAATAAAAATTAATAATGCATTTATTTTATTTTTATCTTTTTCATCATAAATGTTTATGAAAACAGAAACAAATGATCAAATTTAAAATTAATTTTTAATGTTTTTATTGTATTTTAAAATTAATCTTGCTTAAAATTAAAATTACTAAATCATAATTAATATTTTAATTGTTTAAAATGATTGTTACATGTTTATAATTAATTTAATTACGAGAATGAACAGTTGGGTCTAATGAAAATCTCATTTGAAATTTGAATAATATCTGCGATATATGACTTTTGAATTTCATAGTTAAAATAATTAATAAAATGGATATTTTATAATAAATTAAAATTATAATTTACAAATAAAATTTAACATAAATTACTGTTTAGTGAAATAAGATATAGCCAAAATAAAGTTCAAATTGCTATAAATTGAATGTAATTTCTAACAAGAAAAGTATTAAAATCATAACAAAATTATTTAGAAAATAGCACATTATCAAAATACAGATTAAACATGGTAATATTTTCCAAATATAGAGTTCTTAATCAGAAGATAAGCAGGCTTTGACATCCATTTAATCATGTAAACTGGACTATTTTAAATTATATGGTATGAATGTGAATGAGGTTATTTTGCTTATTCTCATATTATAAACCATTTTCAATCTCTATTTATTTATTGCAAGATAAAATACTTATCTATAGTTTCTTCTCATCAGTGATAATAAACTTTTTATTTTATTCACTCATCTATCATGTAGTATGTTTTTAAATCTCTTAAAATCTTTTAAAATATAGTTTTTTACTATTAAAACTCAATAATCCCCCTACTCTCTTTCTCAAGAAATAAAACATTATTTTTCTTCATTCTTTTTATGATAAAAATTTACGATAATAAAATGCAAAAGAAATAACGCCTAAATCATTCTTAAATTCTAAATTTTGTGCATACTTTCCAAACAGGTAGTTGCAGATAATTTGCTTTATGTTTTTGTTATCATAACATTTACACTATGAATCAAAAATGTTAGTTTCATTTACTATAACTCCAAAACAGAAAATGTTTGATGATAATAATTCTATAAAATTGAACAAAAAAACATGAAGTCTTTTATTTTATTATTTTATAGCAAATTCTGAATCTATTCACTCATGCTTCACTTCGATAAATGACATCATAATTTTCAGACACTCTTCGTTGAAATCTTCACATAGTATTAAACTTTCTGAATCCAATATAATTACAGCCTATTAGAATATTTTTTGGTTTAAAATCTCTATTCACAAATTGAATTAATGTTATTTTTTAATTTTCACTAAATATTTATCACCTATTATGAATATAATATTAATAGTTTCAGGAGAACGAGTAATCTGGTATGAATTTATTTTTTACTTTTTCGGTACATTAAGAATTTATTTAATTTTACTGGATATCTACATAACATCACCAAACTACTTTGTTTTCCAAAATGAAAATGCTTATTTTCATGACTTCTTTTAAACTTAACAGTATTGTTACTATGTTAAATTTATGCTTTGAAGCGTTTCAAGTAATTTTCATTTTCAAATTAACATCGATATAATATTACGAGTGATAAATATTATTGCCATAATTGCAACACATGACTGAGTATGAAATTGACTGCTTAAGATAAGAAAATGGTTACTGCAAATACACATAAGATGTATTACTTTCAATGTTTTTATTTTTTAATATTTTTTTTGAATTGCAGATTATAAAATCTAATAGGCTTGAGAAAGGAGATGTGATTATCCCCCTATATATTTTTATTCAGATAATTAATACTGGTTTCCCTGAAAATAAGACCTAACCATAAAATAGCATGATTTTTCAGGGTGCTAATAATATAAGCCCTACCCCAAATAAAATCCCTAATTAAGATTGTCAGCTGATTCTAACACATGGTGGATCTACTGAATTATAAAGTAATGAATGTATAAATAGATGTAAATATGAATTTTTGTATTGAATAAATGATACTCAGAATTATTTTGCAGGAAAATTCGTAACTAATCATTTCAATAAACTTGCAAATACAATTTTACTTTTCATTTATCAAATGCCCATTCATTCAGTCTGTTAGAAGAACTCCTCTTTTATCTGATCTCCAAACATATATATTGTAAATAAATTAACATTGATATCCAAGCTGAAACTTATTATTAATGGTGATTTTAGTTCACATATTAAGTAAGACTCCTTAACATTTTATTTATAATTTTTAATTAAATATTACTAATTTAACAGGACATAAATAACATTTAATATTCTTGTATTGACTGAGAATGTTCTGTGATAAGTTTATAATCCTAAACATTACATATTCAAGCAATATTAAAAGTTATTTATGTTGTTGAAATTACTAATATTGAATAAATGTATTCTATTTGAATAAATATAGATTTTTGTACTTGAATAAATATATATATTTGTAAGCCCTAAGCCATCTTTTGGAGCAAAATTGATATAAGACCCAGTCTTATTTTTGGTAAAACACAATATACATCTTTGCCAATACTTTCTCTAATTTTTTATTTGTTTTGTTTTTTTAGTAAAGTTTGTCTTATCTCCTCTATGGCATTTTGTTCTAAGATTTTAAGCAGATGCTTTCATTTTGTGAACATTATTAAGCCCTATGTAATAGACATTTTCAGTATGTATGTATATATTTATGATGTAATTTGATTTAAAAATTATATACATTAAAACATCACTAAAAATAACTGACTAAAAAATAAAAATTTATATATGTTCAACATTTGTTTTCTTGAAGGTTTGTGTAGATGGCATTTTAGTTGTGCTTACATATTGAACTATTCTCATTAATATTAAGTATTGAATGTCTTAAGAAAAATTTACCTTTATTTAAACTTTCCAGTTACATTCAAGTTTTAGTAATAACAGGCAGGTTACTATATATCCACAGTGTTTCCAGAGGTATTATTCTCTCTTCTTCAGGTATTACTGTTTTGACCAGTGACAGTATTAGCTTAGGAATCGAACCTGGACAATTATATTTTTGAATACTGAATTTTAAGGTAACACTCTAACCAACTGAGCAATCCTGCCAAAAGCAATTGGTTAGAACATTACCTTAAAATTCAATATTTAAGAATCTAGGATTCATGTTTGATTCCCATGTTAGTACTCTCACTGGTCAGGCCACCAACATCTGAAGAAGAGAGGAGAATAATACTTCTTGAAATGTTGTGCATATATAAACCTGTGTGATATTACTAACAGTTGAATATAATTGGAAAATGTATATGTTAAATTTTTATAAAGACATTCAATACTTAATATTAGATGATGGAAATAGTTCAATATATAGACACAATGTTCAAGTTTTCTTTTTCCCTTCTTAATTATTTTCAAATTCTCTCCATATATAATGATCTTCATGGCTTCTCTTAAGCTTCGAAGAATTATTATCATTAATTTTGTATTTTGGGCATATTTTAAATAAAAATTTTATTTAATAATTTATAGCAGTGAGAGTAAAAATGCATCAAATTATTAAATCAGTGCACATTTTATGCCATTCATATGTACGAGTGTTTATGAAAATTAAGAAGTTAAATTTACAAATTTCTAATTGTTTATTTAACATTTAAATGCATGTCTAAACCCATCACCATTTTAAGCAACTTGTTGCAATTGCTTGGATTTGGATTATATTGCTTTATTTATTAACATCTAATTCTTTGTTAAGTTCTTCCACACAATTTATGGTTTTATTGATGTATTATCAAACTCCACTTCTCTCTCTCTCTCTCTCTCTCTCTCTCTCTCTCTCTCTCTCTCTCTCTCTCTCTCTCTCTCTCTCTCTCTCTCTCTCTCTCTCTCTCTCTTCATTTTTCATATAAATATACAGTAAAAAATAAATGACCCCAAGATTCATTTCATACTGAACCAGCACTCATCAATTGGCCCAGGTCACCATCCCCCAATATACATCTTTATTACATGAAGTGTATTTATGTATGGCGATTTTTCACATTTTCTTTTTCAACTACCAAATTTACTCCATTCACAACCTCGTTTTCATTCACTTTTTGATAAACTTAACTGCATTTTTCTCTAGCACAGATGTATACTTTAATCCATAATTTATGATTTTGTTAGGATTTTGAGAATCACATTATTTTTTATTACTGAAATAACTTTCCTTCTAATACAAATTGATGTTTTACATTTTGGAGAGTTTTATTGATTTTTTTCTAAATTTATTTGCCACTTTATATTCATATTTTTAATATCATTATGAAGTTTATTTCATATTATTTTTAAAATTCCATTTATTAATTTTTCAAATAGAACATTTTTAATTATTTTCATATTTCTTCTTTAGAAACATAATTTTTAATCTTAATTTTTTAAAAAATTACTGTTTAGTTATTGCATTTTTGATTCTGCAATTTGCTTTATTTAACATTATTTGCAAAAAAAAAATTTTTAATTTTATATACAAGGTGGGGCAAATAACCAAAATTTTATAATAAAAAATTGTTTAGTGTTGTATAAGTGTTATAATTTAATCTCCTTCAAAATACAGTCTCCTTAATTCAATAAACCAGTATAAATGTGTTTTTTATTTTTTTAAGTAGTCTGGAAATACTTATTAAGGGAAGTCTTCTAACACCTGCATCAGGGTTTTTTTCACTACTTCTAAATCAGCAAAATATATACATATTATAATGGGATGGATAAGTTTGAGGGTGAATCTGGGGTGATGGAAAAACATCGTCAACCCCCAGTTCAAAATAAATATTTCAAATAATGAAATTTAAAGTATATTTTAAAATTTAAGATTAAAATAACAAAGTAAGATATTAAAGTAATGTTTAATATCACATAAGTAGTGTTATATATTATAGTAGCATGAGAGATCTTGAGAACTCTCTGAGAGATCAGCCCAATTAACTCCCTTGATTCACTATAAGTATAATTAAATAAAAAATTTCCAGCATTAAAAATAAATAATAATAATCCAACATCATGAATGATCAATAATAAAATAAAACCAACAGTCAATCTTGTGTCTGATTTAAAATGGGTCTACTGTAGACCAGGCCAACCCTTTAGCCTTTGCCAGCTTGGGGAAATTATTTATGCATTAATTTGGATGCACAAACTTAAGTGCTAATCTATTTGAATATATAGCCATAAAACAATAATGCTGGGATATTAAAACATGCTGATCATCATTAAGCTGTGGCCGCTTAATACCATTAATGTATTGACCGACTATAAACTTAAATTCTAATAGAGACTAAACTAAAATAATTGTAGTGCATGGACTTTAAATAATATGTTTTTAGTGTGAAACCAGGACCCTTATCAACTGGATGCTCCTACACTAATATACTTCCCCCTTTATATATCAAATCATTATACACTAATCTAGCTCCGAGAACATAAGCTCTATAACTGTTACTGTGATCAAGAGATGATGCAACATATAATATTCTAAAAATTATTTAGAATAATGTTCATTGGAATAATTTTAACAATGAAATAAGTTTATCAACAACAATAAAGAATGATATTAATGTCTTTAGAATATGGCTATACACATATAATCTTCTGATTTTGATTAATATACAAAATTCAAATTATTACATTGTGGTTTACAATACTTCCTAATAGACTTATATAATATATATCCACACAGACATGCAGCATCACATAAAATGAACATATTTGAATGGTCCTTTAATAAAAATAAAAAATATTTTTTATGTTTTCTTGACACTCAATGATATATATGCACAGACATGTGACATAATAATTTCTGAACATGCTTGACTTGCCATAAAATGAAAATACATGATTAAAATTTATCTATACTGTCTATATAACACACATTGCTATTTCCACACAAATGAGCAGTACAATTCATGAATAAGTTATTAACCTATTTGAATTCATCAAAATAATAAAACTTTTAACATTTTCATAATTAATTCCATGTTGAATATACATAAAATTTCATGTATACATGTGTATATAAAAAAGTAATATGAATCAGTTACTGATTAGTTTTCTTTTTTCTTTTTAAAAAGAAAATAAAGTCAATTTTTGACAGGTAATTGTTGATTAATTAATTATCAATGTCTTTAAAATTAAAATGTCTAGTTTTTTTAATAAACAATTTAAAATAATATCATTCTCAATTATTAAAATATCTTTTCACAGTTATTTCCATATGGAAAGTATATAAATTTCACTTATTCTCTTGAAAAAAAACAAATATAAAATTGTCTATGAAGTAAATCTTTATTTTTAGATGTTTAACTTAACTAAAATTATTTACTTGTACTTTAAAATGTCATTTTAAGGAATTACTTAAAAGAACTCGCCAGCCATATAATTAATCATCATCACTCCAATTTCAGCTGCACTTTATATAAATATGACATGATATATTTATCAGTGCTTTCTTGCATACAGATAAAGCAGCAGATGTTTAAATTAATTCTTCAGCAAAAATTTTCTTGGTGAGCTGGTCTTGGTGAGACAGATATAGTCCAGGTAGCTGTTTTCATTCAATATGCTCCACTTAGACTTTTGGCCAGCCAGCTATAGAGAATAAAGAATTTGGGTCTTCTTTTTAAGTGCATCTAAACTCCAGCATAGTGAACTAGTAGAGTACTGCTAGATCTACTGTCTCAAATTTAGCTATATGTGATTCATGGTAGTTATTTGTATGACTCTGGAAAACCAACTAACTCACCAACCTATCTCAAAACAATTACTATTTTTTGTAGCTAAATTGGGTGACAAAAAATACATTGGAAGCGTTGTTAGCCGAGAGGTCATCACACCCACCTTGCAAGCAAGTAGTTGGATGCAGACGGGTGTGGGTTCATGTCCCGGCCAATGCTATGACATATGAAAAAAAATGCATTGGTTAAAAAGTGTTTTTCTTATTTCTCTTGATTGGAAAAAGTTAATGATTTCAATTCCTTTTAATTAAAAGCTACTTTTTGGTATTTTATCACAAGTATGATCTACAAAGATTTTTAAAAATAGATAATAGCTGTTTATTGTATAAAATGTATGGGTTGTTTAAAATATAATGGTAAAGATATATCTCATGTGGGTAATACAAATAATTTTTAAAAACTAGATTAAAACAGCATTTATCAGATAGAAATTCAGCATTGTATTTACATAAAGAAAAATTTGGTCATGTCAATTTTAAAATTACTCCTTTAGAATGTATAATTAAACAAAAAGAAAGATTTGAAAAGGAAAGTTTATATATAAAGATGTTAAATCTAGTTTTGAAAAGGATATTATAAAATAAAAGAAAAAAGAAGAAAACAAATATTTTGTAAAATTTAATGGAATGGTTTTGTTTTTTTTAAAGAAAGAAAGGAATGTAAAAATGTGTTTATTTTTTTTTAAAAGGAAAGGAATATAAAAATGTGTTAATTGATGATAGGATGATAAAAACTATATTTTGTAACAATAAAATGTTTATTTAAGCAAAATTTAAAGTTGAAAGCTGTTATGAAAAAGAAATCATAGTAAGTAAAGAATATATTTTCCAAGATAGTATGTATATGTAGCAGGATTTTTGTTTTTATTTGTTTTATAAATTTTTTTATAAATTTTTTCTTTTTCTTATATATTTTTAGTTCCTTGAAAAAGACTATAGAAAAAATGAAGAAATAGTCGAAATGTTGGAAATCTATTTTAATATATATTTCATTTTGGTGGCAAAAAAATAAAAAACAAGTTTTTAAAAGATTTGGTGTATTTTATAATTATTTTAAAAGTATTTTGACCACTTTTAATAAAGAATATAAGGTGAAAGAGTTTATTTTTTATTTATAATAGAAATGTTTAGAATTATCAGTTCTATTTTAACATAAACATGCTTGTTTTTAATTTCAAGATCAGAATACAATATTAATAAGACTTTTTTAACTGATTAATTTATAATAAAATTTTATTTTAAATCAAAAATTATTTAATTCTTTACTGTGATTTTATTCCAGAGAAATATAGAAAATATCTACAAAATGTTCCTTTCAACTTTATATGTATTTGTGCACACATACTATGTTATTGCGTGCCATGTAACACAACTGTCACAATATACTGAGGCATTTTTTCATTCAAGAGACTAAAAAGACATCACATTGTTAGAGATTGAGCAAATATGGCTGATAGATAAGTTTGTTCATGTTAAATTTAATTAAAAATTGCTTCCCACTCAAGATTGCTCACAGAGGAATTGTCATGGTGAATCTTGCACTCATCCTTTGCCACAAAACAGGATGTTTACATTTTACTTCATCACGCAAATGTTTCAGAACTTGTATATAAAACATGTTTTAAAGCTAATTTTGAAAGAAAAATGCTGTTTGCATAAATAAAAAAAATATCAATATTATCTTGACATTGAACTTCAGTTGCCATGCTTTTGTAGGGCATGGTGACTTTGATAATTTTATTGAATCATTCATAAACTTGTGTTTTTCCTAGAACAGCTTTCTTTTAATCTATTTCAAGCATTACAACTGTTTTCCTTGTCATTTGCTCTATAAAAAAACAGAATATCACATTATTACAACATTTTAGTCATTACTAAAAATCATCAAATATGCAAAATGCATTACAAAAAAAAGGTGCTACATGGCATCACAATTTCATATGGTAATGTAATTGGGCAAATCGATGCAAAAGAGTCTCCACAAAATCTATGTAACAGCAGAAGCTTTTATGATAAAAGTAGCACTTACCAGAGAACAATTATTTATTTTTTGGTTCCCCCTCTTATATTGTAAGCCATTATCCAAATAGAAGTCAATCTCTGATAATGCACTATTTCTTAAATACAAATTTCCATGCATTCACCTGCCAGTAAGAGTTTAAAAAACATAAGTGAATCACTTAAGTTTAGAGCATATATTCTATATACACTGACTCTTACAGACAATGCTTAAATCAGGGCTTGAATCTATTGTGTACCTGATGTTATAATCAAATATTCAATTGTACAAATCTATTTAAACCATTGCAGGAGAAAGACAGTGTCTCCTTTTTAACCACCTATGATTAGACAAACATGACTTATAAATGTAAATGTAATAGATTTACATTGTAAGCCATTTTAAATCTTTTAAAATTTTTATGCAATTTGTATCTTTTAAATTAAATACATTGGGATGTTACTGAAGATTTAATATATAAACTGTTATTACTGTTTTTTAATACCTTTGTCTCTCTGCATTAAAATATATCTTACATCTCACTAATTAATCACAATATTTTTCTAATTCTGCTATAAGTTATTTAAATATTTCCCATGTTGCTTTCATTTCAAAGTTCCAAAAAGAAATTGTAATATATACTTTTTCTCTAAAAATTTCACATACCTAAATCCTTGTCTCATATCTAATTTACTCACTGCATATAATTTAATTTTTCAAACATTTTCCAATTTTTGTATGAAAATCTTGAATTTTTAAATGTTTTGATCAGAAAAAAATCAATCTGCACTTTTGAATAAAAAAATTTTTATAAGAGTCATAATGATAATTTACTGTCATTAAACTTAAAAATTATTTGTGTTTGGAATTCTCCATTAATATAATTATCAATATGTATAAAGTTGTTCATTCATCTATTTATTTACAATGGATCTGTATCACTTAGTATGTCTAATATACTTCTGAAATAAAGTACTATATTTTTCTTCTAACATCATGAACTCTGAAAATGAGTCATTTGGTATCCAATAATGCTTTTTAAAATTCTTGTCACTTCTTTGGATTATAAGCCAATAAACATCACATGACCACCATCTCTTGTGCTTGTGTATAACTGTGTGTGGCAATACGTATAGTGATTTTTGCTTTTTTGGCTTATGTTAGTCAGCAGCTGCAACTGGTTAAATATAAGATTTTCATCATTATATAAAAATTATGGTTCACAAACCCATTTTCTTTATTAATCGCATTCATTTTATAAATCAAATTTGTGTTTGTGTGTACATATATATCTAACTTCCTATAGTTTTCATTCATGTTTCAACTATATTCTATAATCGATTTTAAGTTATATTTGTGATGATTCTTTTAGGATATGATAAAATATTTTTGAACGATTTCATTATTTAAATATTCATTTGAAATTCAATTTCCTGCTTACAAAAACAAGTCAATATTATTATTTTTTATACTCTTAATTAAGGCCTACTTTATTTTTATAAGACAGGCAGTAAATGCAGAAATGGCTTAAATTTCAAATAAAAATCAGTGCAGCTGCCTTGCAAGCAAGCAATTGGATGTAGATGGTTGTTGAGGGTTCGCCTCCCGGCAGATGCTATGACATATGAAAAAATATATATATCTAGAATATCAACAGCCAGAATATCTCTTTGAACTTAGTCTGAAGAAATGATTAGAAATATATTTTGAAAATGATTTCCTAACAATCCAAGGATATAATTTTTTTTTCTTTTACATGTATCCTTAAAGATATTCAAATTAATTTTAGCAAAATTGGGCCATTAAAATAATTTATTTATTTACAAAAATATTGTTTATTTCTATAAATCATTTCATTTGCTTATTTTATTTATTGTTAAATTTTGCTTTAGAAATTATTTTTAGAGACTTAATCCTTTTCGTTACATTATAATGTTAACTTGCTTGCTACAATAAAATGTTTGTCGTTAATTTTCTATTATTTATAATATATTTCAGAAAATAGTTTAGATTTTTAAAAAATATATAAATATAATAAATAAACTGTATTTGATAAAACAAAAATTTAATCTAAAATTAATGAATTGTCTTAACTCGCTTATAGGTTAGCAAGTATTTTTATCATGTGATGTCTATGAAGAATTTTTTTTAAATCAGATAATCAAATAAAAACATAATTGATGTTTTTTGTGTTGTTGTTTTTTTAGTTTTAATTGTGTAGGTGAATGTTGAATAAAATTATTAAAAATACAGTTTAAAATATAATAAAGTGCTTAACACAGTTTGACATTTAAAAAGCATTTTCTTCAATGTCTCTGGGCAGTTGTTGTTTTAAGTAAATTAATGTTTACACTTAAAAATATTAAAATAAAAAACTGAAGTACAACCAAATTTTTTTGTCATTATGTCAAAAAATATTTACTATTTTTTAACTTTCCGTTAGTAGTTGTTTAAGATTATATGTATATTTAAAAAAACTTTTATCTTCGATTTGATTATAATAAAAGTTTAGGTATGACTACAAATTATCAATTATCTTTCAAGATATGTATGAAAGTAGTAAAATATTTATCTGTCATTCATAGTTATATCCTTCATTAACATTGTATTTATATGTTGGATTATTTCCATCATCTAATATCAGTATTGGTATACAATGTATGGAAAGCACTAATCAACTTTGCTCATAGAAAAAAAATGGAGAAATCAGGAGGAACCTAATAGATAAGTATATGAAACTTCTACTGACTGTTGCATTTGGTGGAATTGCTCAGTTGGTTAGAGCATGACCTTAAAATTCACTACTCAAAGAAGCTAAGGGTTCAGGTTCAATTTCCATGCTAGTACTGTCACTGGTCAGGCTAGCAACTCTTGAAGAAGAGAGAATAGTACCTCTCAAAATATTGTGCATATAATAACTTGTGTGCTGTTACTAACAGTTGAATGTATTTGGAATATTTAAATAAAGTTATTTTTTCTAAAGACATTCAATACACATATTAGATGGAAAATAGTTCCAATATAAAAATACAACTAAAACACCATCATCACAAACCTTCAGGAAAACATTATCCATAATTTATTTGCTTACTCTGTCATATGCCTTCTCTATATCTATAAAGACTATATATAATTGCCTACCTTATTCCTATTCATATCTATAAGTTGTGTGACTATGAGTAAACTATCTCCTATATCTCCTTTCATTTCTCCCACTATAATATTTTCTCATATCCATTTTGCTATCCTTCCAGCCACCATATATGCAAAAAATTTATACAAACTGATATTACCGCTACTGATCTATAATTGTTTATCTTTGTATGGTCCTCTGTTTAACTCCAGAGACATCTATTGTCAGTTTGGGTAATCAATTAACACTAAATACTAGCAATATTATCCAAATCTCCAGATTAGTTTAGTTTTTGGCCATCTTGGCTGAAGATATTAATTTCAATAGCAATAAAGAAATAAAAGTAGCTGATAGATAAAAAAATAGTCAGGGTTTGAATTTAGCAATATTTCTTAGTAGTCACTGAATACTAAAACTAATATATAATGGCTTTGAAGTAAACAGTTAATTATTGCTTTTAGTGAAGACAATCCATTTTAAGCTAGATATACATAGAAGAAAACTTTAAACAACTAAGAAGTCAAGATGATGGAAATAGTTCAACATATAAATACAAACTAAATCACCATCATCATAAACCTTCAGGAAAGCATTCATTAACATCTTCATTTTCTTACAAAATACCACGTTGTTTGGTAACAAAGACAAAATGACAGATTCGGAGATACCTTCCATGGTGTCACTTCAGCCATTTAAACTTATTACGAAGTCTGGAGCAATAAAGTCACTTTATTGTTTTAATATTTATTTTATTTACTTAATCATGAATCAGGCCATGGAATGCATATTGCTTCTTTGAGTTTTATCATTTTATAATTGGTAGTTTTATCATATCTACCATTGATTAATCATAGTCCTGATGCAATATTTTTCCTGTGTTAATAGTTTGTTTTTATTTTGGTTTTATAAAAATAAATGCAAACTATAAATTCTTGTTAAAAGAAAAAATGGAGTAAAATAAACATATAAAAGAACTACAGACTTTCATTAAAAAAATATTGTATTATTAATAATTTTTATTAGTCATTCAATAGACTAGAGATTATCCAATAATCACTAATATTTCTGTAGACTAATTTTCACTACATCGCTCTCATGCAAAGTAGGATTTTTTTCTATTTGCTTTTAATACCTTGTGGAGGGATGTAATCCTAAATATATGACCAAAGACATGTAAAAAAGTTATATGACCCTAAGGTGCATATTAAGTGCTGAACTAGAATTCTTCAGTTGGTTCAGGCCATAATTTCTTAGACATATCTTTTATCATCATTTAATATATATATATATATATATATATATATATATATATATATAAATGATGATAAAATATATATAAGAGAGAGAGAGTGAGAGAGAGACAGACAGACAGACAGATAAACAGACAGATAAACAGATAGATAGACAGAGACAGACAGTGAGACAGACAGACAGACAGATAGATAGATAGATAGATAGATAGATAGATAGATAGATAGATAGATAGATAGATAGATAGATAGATAGATAGATAGATAGATAGATAGATAGATAGATAGATAGATAGATAGATAGATAGATAGATAGATAGACAGACAGATAGATAGATAGATAGATAGATAGATAGATAGATAGATAGATAGATAGATAGATAGATAGATAGATAGATAGATAGATAGATAGATAGATAGATAGATAGATAGATAGATAGATAGATAGATAGATAGATAGATAGATAGATAGATAGATAGATAGATAGATAGATAGATAGATAGATAGATAGATAGATAGATAGATAGATAGATAGATAGATAGATAGATAGATAGATAGATAGATAGATAGATAGATAGATAGATAGATAGATAGATAGATAGATAGATAGATAGATAGATAGATAGATAGATAGATAGATAGATAGATAGATAGATAGATAGATAGATAGATAGATAGATAGATAGATAGATAGATAGATAGATAGATAGATAGATAGATAGATAGATAGATAGCACATTATTACATTTTAAGTAATAAGGGTCAAACTTGCTACCCTCACAACTTTCACAAACCATTTAATGGAAGTATATTAATAATTTTTATTATACTAAAAATTGCACAATATTGAATAGTATTTCTGTAGTGTAATTTTTACTACCCACTTTTATGCAAGGTAGAAACTGGTTTTTATCCACATTTAACACCTTTTGGAGTGGTTGTGTCAAAGTTGTGAGAGCAGCAAGTTTGCCACTTATCAATTAAATTATAGTAATTTTCTATCTATATATTCTAAAGATTGATATATATATATAAGAGATTGTGGTCTGGACCAATCTATCTATATATTCTAAAGATTGATATATATATATAAGAGATTGTGGTCTGGACCAACAGATGAATGTAGGTTCCGCACAAAATGTTCATCTTGGGAATCATATATCTTTTTCACGTGTCTTTGGTCTTATGATTACATCCCTTCACAAGGTGTTACACTATAGAAATATTAAATATTATATTCTGTAACATTAGACTGATAGCATGACATTCTATGCAGATATAGAAATAATTATCCGTTCAAGGCAATTCAAACAAATAACATAGTAGATGTGTATATGATAAATCTTCAGAAATGTGTACTTCTTAAACTGTACATTGATTCATTTATAAATCACATACTTAAGCAAATCCATCAAACTCAGTAATTTTACTTTCCCTCAGAAACAGTGCGCTTTAAACTCTGTTTACTCTTTTATTATAATGAAATAATGTATGCGTGCATACACGTATAAATGATTCTTTTGTTTTCAAAAACATTTTATATACTATAAAGTGCCATAATCTCAAAAGAGAATATTTTTATTTGACAAAATTCATGGTTAAAACGTTGGTCGCCTAGTGGTTAGCATAGCTGCCTTCCAAGCAGCTGGTCCGGGTTCGCTTCCCGGTCAACGCATTTGACATGTGGAAAAAAAGTTCTTTTATAAGCAGGTCAAAATATTCATTATGTTTTATCCATGAAGAATACAAGTAAGCACTATTCAGTTGACAATTTAATGTGAGACCACCCTAATCAAGTTAAAAAAATCTCAAAGATCTTAATATAACTATTAAGATTCGGCTTTTCTACATACTTTTAACTATATATACATGTGTGTGTGTGAGTGAAAGCTTCATATGTAAAAACACAAACATCAAAAATTATTCAAATATTTTTTCGCTTATAAGTAATTATGTTTTTTATTTCAAAATGTTTTTTATTAAGTAACCAAACAAATATTTAACATATCTACTTTCTTTTAATTCTTTTCAACATGTGCATGTGTGAAAGTCTGAGTTCGAATCCCGCATATATTAAATATCAGCATAACTATGCTCATTTAACATATATTTATGATTATTAACTTCAGATTATCTTTGACGTTTTAAAAACAAAAATTTTTCTTTAGTTTTTAGACTTTAAATTTTTTATTCCTAATTTCTTGAAATAGCCCCTAGAGTAACTTAAAAACTAAAGTTGTTTTTTTTTTTTAAGAAAAAAATTCATCGTTTCTAAGACTACAAACATCTTAAACATTGTATTTCAACATATAAATCCACTGGGATAGAGAACATTGGTTCGCTGCAGATAAACTTGACACATATGGTCATTTAGATTTCATAGGCATGATTAGAAAGATTAATGCCAGAAACCGTGTGGCAAATCCCTTTTCAATTTTTTTTATATAGTGTCAAGATTTCACATTAGGATTTAGTATAAAATGTGATCCAACTAATAGATATCACAAATTATTAATTATTTTTATTGTAGGATTTACAAAGATATCTTGAATTAACTATTACACGTAGACTTATATTATTTTTTAATTTAAACGTGTGTGGTTATATGTATATAGAAACTCTTTATAATATACTAATAGGAGAGAGGGGTGTCTTATTGCCAACTGCACCATGAATTAGAGATGTGTTAATTAAATATAATTTAATGAAAAATAAAACAAATTGACTTATTTTAATAATAAAAATAAATAACTATAATTGTCTTTATATTGCATATGATTAAAAAAAAATAATTTCACTAAATTTTTTAATTTGAAAAATCATTTGAAAAAAACCACTGTCAAATATATGAACATTTCTTGTTTTTTTTTTTTAAGTGTCATAGCATCGGCCGCAACCCGGGCAACTGCCTGCAAGTGCAAGGCAGTCGCGCTGACCTCTCGACCACCAATGCAAGACTAACATTTATTGTTTTATTGCACTAAAGTTTCTATTAAACACGAATTTGATAACAAAAGAATTTAAATTTTTGCATCTAAATGCAACACTATCTGGCAGTATGGTTTTTTTAATACTCCAAAAACTATTTATTATGATATCTGATTTTTAGGCAATTATTTCACTCATTTTTGTAAATGGATTTAACAAATGTTTCTGCTTATTTTCAACATTTGCAAAAATAAGCATAATAAATATAATAATTACACTGCAACTATTTATAACAGTGTTACTTTTTATTTAAAGGGGTAATAGTATTATAAATTCACGGGTTTGTTTAAAATTAATCATCAACCATTATCAATCCACAGCAGGATGAAGGTCTCTCCAAGTTCAATTCATCTCCTCCAATCTTTAGCTTCTCTTCTCCACACCATGCCTGCACACTTTCTCATTTCATTAATCCATCTCACATGTGGTCTTTTTCTGGGTCTTTTACAATATCTTGGAATCCAGTTTAAGATTTCAATTGTCCATCTATTGTCATCTCTTCTAGCAATGTGTCCAGCCCAACTCAGCTTCAGTCTTTTAATTTTTTCAATGAGGTCAGTAATGCCTGTTTGTTCTCTTACCCATATATTGCATTTTCGATTTCTTCTTGCTACTCCTAAGATGCATCTCTCCATACTACTTTGAGTGATCTTAAGTCTCTGTATTGCTCTTCTATTAAGTTTCCAAGTCTCAGATCTTAGTAAGTACTGTTAAAACAAATTTATTAAAAACCTTCATTTTTAAACACATAGGCATATTTCCTTTTAGTATCAAGTTATTTCTACTAAACATACTCCAACCAAGTTTAATTCTATGATTAATTTCATCCATTAGTTTCCATCTGTATCAATAAACTTACTAAGGTATTTATAGCCATTAACTTCTTCTAACTCATCATAAACAATCTTTATTTTTATATTTTAAGAAAATCCATTGAACATTACTTTAGTCTTTTTAACATTTATCTTTAGTCCTACTTTCCTACTTTCATCTGATAACTCCTGTAACATTCCCTGCAGCTCTAAAGCATTATTTGCAAAAACAACTACATCATCTGCAAAATCTAAATGATTTAAATAATCTCCATTTATTTTCACTACTTTAGATTCCCATTTTAATCCACTGTAAAAAGTTTTGGAGATATGGAGTCACCCTGTCTTACACCCTTCTCAATGTTGACTTTCCTAGTATTATTATGTAAAAGTAATAGCTGACAAGAAGCTGACATATTTAATATTTGCATTTGTTTTTTATTTTTCACGACAATTAATTGTAATTAAAATAAATTTAATAATTTACTGCAATAAATCTTATGTATAGTGACTACAATTAGTTTGAGAATGGTTTGAAAGTAGTTTTTTTTTCACCATTTATGACAATTGATTGATGTTAACAACTTATGAATATAAACAAATAACATTTTTTTAAAAAAAAACAGTTATTTATGTTGTCATCCTGAAATCCCTAATCACTTTCAACTGCAAGTGTATCTTCTTCTTTGTGTTGTCATGTGGGTTATCCAGTGCTTTTTGTTGGTGCTAAATGTAAAAAAGGCATGACAATATTATACTGAATATAAAAAAACAACAACATTTGGAGAGTGTTAGCATTTATATATTATAATATAAAAAATAATAATAATTAAATCTTGTGAATGGAATTTACTAATATTTTTTAAAGTTAACAGGAATTTCTAATCAATTTGTTAATAGTTTTTTTTTTTTTTTACTTAACAAGTAACACAAATTTAGTGAAATAAATTTGAAAAAACAATAACCCATAAACAAATACTTGCATGCCCCTGAAAATGTATAATTAAAACAAATGGCTGCCAAGCATGGGAGACAGGATAATACATAAGTATCTAAATTATTTCTACAGTAATGATTGACTACAGCCTACTGTATAACACTGCAAAGAAAATTAAAATGATTTTCAGAAAGAAAATTTTTGGAAATAGTGATTAGGCAAATAAAAAGACAGATTTTTAAAAAATACTTAATAAATGTTATTTATTTTCATATGCAAAAATTTTATCAATTGACTAAAAAATATCTTATCCCATATATTCAAGCACTAGTCAAATGCCTCACTAACAAACTATCCAATGACTTCACACTTACATTTCATGCCCCCCCCCTTATACTAATAGACTCATCAATAATACTAAAGATAAGATCACTCCAGATGTCACCACACAAGTCATATACAAGATGACTTGCCCACAAAATAACCGCCAAGCCATATATTACAGGGAAACTAAAACCAACATCGCTAATAGAGTCGCTCACCATAAATAAATTTATCACAAAACAAAAAACATACAAGAAGGCAACCCCATCTTTGCTGAACATGAAAGAACAGCAGGCAACATGCTTGACCAGCCAATGCCAGTATTGTGTCTGCTGACAGACATGACACTAAACACAAAATTAGAGAGGCATTCCACATAGCCAAGAACCCCAAGGACAACAATAAAAGGGAGACCTGCTTTGCTCCTTCCTGGAAATGGCCTGTAAGTAATTTGCATTAATTTGCATAAAACACTTAACAAAATATAGTTTTTAAAGACTATTAGTAGCTTTGATTATGAGAGCAAAATCTCTCGAAAGCACTTAGCTAAATTTAAATTGCACTTTTGATTCTAAGATCAGACTAGGTTCATTGTGTGTGCCTTATGCACTTATATGTACTGTATCCTATCTTTCCTGTTGACTACTGATTCCCAGGATCCTATATAAAACACTTAAGAATCATAAATATCATTAATGGAATAAACTTTCTAAAAATCTGATGCTTCTTTTTGAGTGATTTTTCATATTTAAACAGGTTTTAATCATAACCACTTATAAATATCATAAAAGTTCATAAAAATTGTAGTTAAACAATCAAGTCAAAACATAGGGTGAATATTGGCCTAATCATTATTATATTTAATTATTTACAGCATTAATTAATAAGTCATTTTTACTTAAACTTTTTTATCTTTATATTTCATATAAGAATTATTTCCTTCTTGGAGATAAACATAAATAAGTTCATTTAGATTAAATCTCTTGTAATATAATCTTTTATCATTATTTAGCATACTTAAAATTTAATATTTTTAATACAATAGAAAACTGTAGTGGCTAATAAAATATCCTTCCTTAATATAAGTTTTCATTTAAAATAATTGATATTAAGCATTCACTATCATATGTCTTTAATTAATATTTTTTTATTATAAAATATATTACGAATGTCTATTTCTTAAATATTAATTTCATACGGTTAATTTGAATAATACAAGTTACTTTGATTAACAAAAATAACTATTTTATTTTAATTTTTAATTTCCATAATAAATTATGTTAAAGTTCTGTAAATTATTTTCATTGGTTTGTAAAAGTTAATATTTTGTATATTTGTTTTATTCCTCTTCACAATTAAGGTATCAACTAAGTTAGTTAATAAAATAGAGATAAATAGAAAGTATTTTCTTACATGACTGCACCTTTTAATTAATTGAAATGGGGTATCCTTGTCCTTCATAATTTTTCCATCAATAATAATATGTTCTTGCATTTTTTCCTTCAATAGCATTTTTACAATTGTAAATTGAATTTTCAGACTGTAATCTGTGGTGTTGATAAAGAAATTAATTTAAACTTACTCTCTCATTTTGAAACTACTATAACTGTTTATAGTTATACAACATTAAGCTGTGCACATGCGCTTTGCAGATTTTAACTATAAATGACTGAATACAAACACTTCAAACACATGATAAAGTCTTTGGGAAAAGATAGAATGGCCTATCGTTTCCCAAAGACTTTATCATGTGTTTGAAGTGTTTGTATTCAGTCATTTATAGTTAAAATCTGCAAAGCGCATGTGCACAGCTTAATGTTGTATAACTATTACAGTTTATAAAACATCGCGCTATATAAAATAATTGATTTATAACTGTTTATAAAAATAAAATATCTTAAATTTGAAAAGTTTTTACAAACTTTTTACATGAAAACAAAGGTTCACTTTTCTTTTAATGATTTTTTCTTCTTTATTTTTTTTTCCTTCTCAAATTCGTCTGCTCATTACTATTTATATCCCCAAAAACAAACCGAATCAACTAAATTTCATTAGTCAATAAATTAAAAACTGATTAGTAGCTTTTTAATATTTAATTTCATGTTTAAAATTTAACAAATAAAAAAAAACTAATAAATGTTTTTTTTTTTTTAAATTGATAAAATTTAAACAATTTTTAATTAAAATTTAAAATACATTTAACTAAGATATTTTAATAATAATATTTTATTCCTGAAATATTATTGTCATTACAATTTTTTAAAACATATATATATACACACACCCGGGTCTCGTTTTATGTGGGTTTTTTAATGCGATTTTGAAGTTATGGGATTCATATTTCTTCTTAATATCTTTGTATGCATTTTTCTTTTATGCAATAAAAATTATTAGATCAGAAGTCGAGCTCCATAATGTGCTATTACTTTAAATATTGTAAATTTCATGCACTCACACATCATATTTAAAGTAATAATGCATTATTGGAGTTCAACTTCCATTTAATAATTTCAATATTTTCAGCACTTTATAATAGTACTGTAATAGATTTAATGCAATAAAAAAGTTCATAATTCACTTAAAATCAAGATTTCCCCATTTTATATACACCAATTAAATTTTACAAGATTATAATATAAATCTGTTCAAATGTTATAGATGCCTATACTGTGCATGCTGTTGTTTTTGCATTTTAAATCACATTCTATTTTTTCTTTTTAAAAAAAGAGTACATAATCAATTAATCATTTAGTGTCTACAAGTTTATTTTTAAAAGATGAGTAACAGTGGTAGGCACAATTAAATTTGACAATTAAAAATTAAAATCTGATTTTTAATTGTAATTAACAATTTAAAAATTACATAATGTGATCTGAAATTAATGTGATGTGAAACAATGAAATTTGATTTTTAGACAGAATTAAAAATTAAAAAATTAAAGACAAAAATGAGAATTTAATTTTTAATTGTTAGTTTTAATTAAATTTTTCCCAACAGCAGTGAGTAGATATCTTTTTATTATCATAAGTTTAAGTCCTTATTTTTATTTTTAACTTTTAGTTTACCCAAATGGAGAGTAAAAAAACACCCAAAAAAAAAGAATTTCTTTGGAACTAACATTTCAATTTTAGATTGCTTAGTAAAATGGAAAGGACTAACAGCAATTGGAAAAAAATTATTATAAAAAAACAATAATGAAATACATACTGTAAATAATGTTAACAATTTGATTTTAAATCTTTCATGAGAGGCATATAGTAATTATTAATTTTAAAGATAATAATAATGGTGTATAAAATAAAATAAGTTAATCAAACATTCCAGTCCATTCAATTTTTATTACTTTCACAACATTCCATTTTTATTATCCATTCTATTCAGATTATTTTCATTCATATTGTTCAATCTGTTCAGGTTAAGGATTTCATCCCATCACAGGTTTGCTATTTCAACTATTTTATTCAAATTCTCAAGTTTGCCTTTTATTTCCATCAATTAAAAAACTATTTTAAAATCAAGTCCATAATTAATTTTTGATTATTGTTATAATTTTAAAGTTTGATATTTGTTTTCATTTACATTATTATCTAATTAAGTTTAATTATATAGAAAGTAACCATTTCTTCTCATTGACACCAGTTAAACAGTGATGTTAAAACTAGAATAATACTCTCACCCCAGTCACAAAATAATGATTTTGAGAAAATAAAAATGACTGTCTTAATTTCAAACTCAAAGGCACTTATATGAGCCAATCTTAAATGTCTAGAAGTGAGAGTGTGAATATATAAATCATTAATTTTAAATTCATTTCTTATTTTAATAATCTTATTAGTACTTATGAAATATTATAATTTACTTTGGGCTAATATTAGATAATATTAATTTATGTAATAATCAATAAATTTTACAAATGCAGTTTTTAGATTGTAATTATATAGAACATAATCATCAGCTAATATTTGCACAAAGTAAATTACAAGATTTCATAAGTGCTAACATGATTATTAAACTAAGAAATGGATTTAAAATGAATGATTTATATAATCATGCTATCACATCTAAACACTTATGATTGTCTCATATAAGAGCATTTGAGTTTAAAAATAAGGCAGTCATTTTATTTTCTCAAAGTCTCTATGTTATGGCTTGGGTGAGAGTATCCTTTGCAGTTTTAACATAACTGTTTAATAGCACTAGTAAGAAGGAATGATTGCCTTCTATATAATTACAATCTAAACCCTGCATTAGTAAAATTTATTGATTATTACTAATTAAGTTTGGAAAGTTTTCTCAAAGTAATGAAAGCAAAAATAAATAAAACATTGTTTGCTAGAACTGTTAAGTAACACAAACCGCTTTTTTTTTAGTATTGTTCCAAAGTTAACATTAGTGTTGAAACAGCTATTATAAAAAAAAATAATATATATCTATAAAGATATTACATATGGGAAAGAGAAAGGTAAATAACTCCATGTGTGTGTATGTTTAAAATTTAAAAAATCAGATATATTAATCTTTAACTGAGGTTTAAAGTTTGTATCTATGCTAGAGATAATTTCTAGCTTAGTAAATAAGTAGTAATAATCATTATTGTATTTATCTGAGGTGGATAGTGTCAAAGTTGTGAGTGGAGTAAGTTTGACAGTTGTAAATAAAAATGTAACAATATATATAATATGTAAAAATAAAATGTTTTACTATTTATATTTCGGAAGAAATAGAATTCTATTATATCATTGAAGAAAAGAAATAATATAAATACATATTTTAAATTTTATGTAGAAGTAAAAAATAAAAATTATTTCAATTGTTGTTGTTGTTGTTTTTTTTTAAAAGTTATTTCAATTCAATATATAAATAGATAATAACTACCAAGAGAATAACATTATTCTATAGAAAAATTAATTACATATTTACATTCAGGAAGAAAACGATAATAAAATGATTATCAAAGATTAATAATCATTTTGCATTTAAATTTCAATATTGTACATCATAGTAAAATATATAATTTTAAATTAATAGAAAAACGATTAAAGAATTAATATACAATATCCATAATAATGAATCACTCATCGTTCATTTTGTTTGATAAAATTATTAATTTATATAGAAAGACATAAAACAGAATAGCATTAAGCAGTATTTAATTATATAGATATTGTTTCAGCTTATATATCTAAATTAAATATATAAAATTAAAGTATATACTAATAATTATCTAATTTTAGATTTATTCAATAATGTAGCAAAATTAATAGCATATATTTTAAGTGCATATTATTTTAATTACTTAAATATCTAACAAAGTAACTTCATTACTTAAAAACATTAAATAAAATTCTAAATACACCTGGGTCTCTTTTTACATGGACTTATTTAACACAATTTTGAAGTTATGCGATTTGTGTTTCACCGGAAGTCGAACTCCGATATTGCGCTATTACTTTAAATAATAAATTTTGTGAACTCACATCATATTGAAAGTAATAGCACATTATTGAAATTCGACTTTCAACTTAGTAATTTCAATATTTTCAGTGCTTTATAATAGTAAGATTTTATGCAATAATGAAATTAAAATCATGATTTCCACATTTTATGTATACACACATTAAATTTTACAAGATTATAATGTAAATTTGTTCAAACATTGTGCGTGTTAATTTTGCATTTTAAATCACATTCTGTTTTTGCTTTTTAAAAAAGAATGTTTAATCAATTATTAATCATTTAGTGTCTGCAAGTTTATTTTTAAAAGATGAGTAATAGCAGTGGGCACAATTAAAATTGAAAATTAAAGACAAAATTAAGAATTTGATTTTTAGTTGTTAGATTAATTACTAATTATGTTGTCACCAGAAAACCATTAATTAACACAACATGAGAGTGATGTTGGCACTAGTTGTATTTCATCTTGTGAAGAATCTGATTTTTTTATCAGTTTGCAAACAGGTTCTTTGCAAATGAACTTGTTTACCGGCAAATAGCGATAATAATTAAAATGTGTATAAAAAAATATAAATTACTGTAAATTATGCATAAAAATATATTGTTTTGAATAAAATTAAATATTATAGTTAAAAAAAGTTTGTCTTGTATCAATTTTTTTCAAATTTGAAATATTTTATTAGTCATATTTTATTTCCTTATTTTTTTTTTGCACGAATTTTTAAGTAAATTTTACATTGGTGCTTTGCTTTTACACGAGTTTTGAAAAATTACAGTCCATATCCCCCCTTTTTCAAGGCAAGTTATGTCTATTTTTGCATGATTTCATTTGCACGTGTTTTCTGAGAAACCTATCTATCGCGTAAAATGAGACCCAGGTGTATTTAATATCTCTGCTTTTAATTAATTTTAGCATTATTCATATTGTCACTTTCAATTTAAACTGATTAAAAATATTATATTATGAGTGAAAGTAAAAGTAATAATGTTACATATTATAGATCACAGGTCAGCAACCTAGGGCACACGTGCTAAGTGTGGAATGCAGAATGATTATCAATAGTACTCTAATTGAATTGAAATAAAAAATTATAAGAACATGAATTTGCGCCATCTATATTTTGCAAATGTGACTCACATGTAAACGAAAACCATGATTCTGTTTAATTTATTAATTATTTTATTCACTAAACATACATTTGATCTTTGCTATTTTCAATAAAGATAAGAGCTATATGGGATGGAAATATTTGTTTTCCCTAAGGAGGATTAATTTTGACTGTTTTTTTTCTGACAGTCAATTGACCTTTGATACTATTCTATGCAACTGAGTGTTTAGAATAAATTTATATTCAGACAGAATATTATATTGATTAATTCATTTGAAAAACTTCTATTTATAATTTTATGTTTTTGGTACATTTTCTTGGGAAAAAATGTTTATAATTAGTGATAGTTGGATTAATGCATGAATAAAGTTTGCAAATATGTGAGACTCGATAATATCATTTGGATCTCAAAAGAAGTTTTTTTCTTTTAAATATCTATTGTGTAATTAAAACAAATTTCTCATAGAGAAAAATTCCAAATGTCCATAGTTGTAAAGAAACAAAGAATATATGCAAAACTTCCAATTTGGAGTAATTCTCTCTATTTGGCCCATGATATACAGCCTCTAACAAAGAAATTTTACTCACTTGGACTTCAACCATTATATTATTTATAGATTTTCTTAACAAAAGTACTTGATTTTTAGACACATTATTTACATCTAGCTTTTTTATTTGCATGCCATTATATAAATTATATTCTTTTCTCTTACTTCAGCTAGTTTTCAAGCCTATAAAATCCATATAAATTTAATGAAAGTCTTCCAATGACCAACATTTAAAAAATGCTCCCTGCTATTATTATTGTTATACAAACTAATGTTGAAACTATGTTAAGTTGGAAAAAAAATATTATTAAATCATAAATAGATAAAGAGTAGTAAAATTTTTACAATAACATAAAAAATTTTATGACACAAGTATCAGTTAAATGTTGTTAAATATTTATAACCCAGGAGGCTAATTTTATATCTATTTCTCCATTATCTCTCTCTCTCTCTCTATATATATATATATATTAAATTATAATAATGGTATATATATAGAATTAAACAGAAGTACTTTTGATTATATTGTAATCATTATCAACTGAAGTAATGTAAACAAAAAAAAAAGGCAGACATCACATGATTTCCCATGAACTATATATATATCAGTATTAGCAGATTGCTTATTTATCATACAATCTTTAAATTGGTTTATAAAAATTGCCTCTTTAATTCTTCTTTTTATGATGCCTTTCTTCATTTAATGTTTTTGAAGCATTTTTACATAAATTAAACAATTTAAATTGAATTATCAGTTAAAAAAACAAAATGGAAAGATAAAATTTTTAACTTTACAAATGTTTAGAGAAAATGATTGTTTGAACAATAAATTACTTGTCAAACCTATTCAAGAAAGGGATTATGTATATTTTAAATCATGTGTCTCAATGATACATAAAATAATTAGTTTTAAATCTTTTTTTACATCTTAAAAAAAATTATGCAGTTATAAGTGATAAAATCCAAAATATTGAACTATTTACTCAAGAACTTATAGATATAGGATATAATAGAAACAAATTTTACATACAATGAATAAGTTTAATAATAAATTATACAAAATTAACGTAAGTAAAGCAATAAAAAATGGATAACTATGCTATTTTTAAATAATATTTAATCCAAATTTATTAAAATACTATTTAATGATAGATACAATATTTCATTTTATATTCCTCCAAATGTAAACCGATTGATTAATAATTCTAAAAATGCTGTTCTTAAAATTCAAAAAAGTAATATTATATTATATATCAAATTATATGTGGATGCAAAAATATCATATATTGGAAAGCTGAGATGTACTCTGGAAAAAAGATTTAAAGAACACCAACAACCATGGGGGGGAAATGCTAAGAATAAACAGTCCAATACTGCCTCAATTTTTTTTGACCATGAAAAATTTTGAAATTTTAAAGAGGCAATCTTTATAAACCAACTTAGAGATTGTATAATAAAATATTGATATATATATATATATAGTTCCTGAAGCACACTGATGTTATTTTAGTCAAAAAATTGTGTTCCCAATGATAACACATCAAAGATATTGCTTTAAACTAATTTAAACTTGACCAACTGAAGTTATTATTAGTATATTTTTACTTGTGACTATATTTTTTCAGTATAATTTCTGATCACAACCAATCTAAGAACTCACAAGATTAATATCAATTAGACAAAAAATTATTTTTTTGATAAATAATATGGCATGCCAACCTATATGTGACAATCAGTTACTAAATATATATATATATATATATATTGTAACCAAGTTTGAACCCTGTTACAAGGGAAATCATAGATATTCATGCACATACCTAAAATACAAAGATGTATAGAATTATTAAAGAATTGATATAAGAAGTAAACATTCTATAAATCATTGTGTTCATTTGATTTATTAGTCACTATATTGTTTCATGAGATGCGCATATATAAGGTTGTTAAATAGGCAATGAATGAATGTATATATATTATACGAGAAAAAATTAAAAATAATAATTATCATTTTTTTTTTTTTGATAAAAGGAAGATGTTTTTTTATATAAAAGACATTATACATATCTGGATAGAACAATATTTTTTGTTTGTGACTTTTGCATTCCAAATGTTGATAAAATTGTGTTTAGTTCAAAGGTGTTAAAAAGTTTCTTTTGCCAAATTTTGTAATATGAAAGGGGAAGGTAGATTTGGAAGCGTAAAAATACAAAATTAAGAAAGATAATGATAGAATATTTTTATGTTATTACAAATCGGATCCCAAATAAGATCCCTAAGTAAATTGATAAGCTGATGTTATGTAAAGTTAAAAGTAAATGATTCTTTTGAAAAAAGAAGAAAAAAAGTTAGTTAATCCTTGGCACCAGAGCAGTGAGCGAAGTAAAAAATTTTCTGCACATTTTGTAGAAACGTTTGCATAAATGTTGGACTTTGGTGGTTATAATACCTGCCAATATAAATAGATATTTCATGGGCTCATTATACTTAAAACTAAGAAATATAAAAAGAAATGCAGTTGAATGAATGTTCAAACATCAAAAGGATGACTACGGGGTAAAAGGTCATAAACAAACTTGGATTTTGTTCCATTGTCCATGAATGCAACCATGTTATCTATCCTGTCATCCATCTACATCCAGAAATCCACATCTGACCAAAACTTCCCACAAGTTAAGAGAAAAAAGAAAACCGTTTTGCTGACAGATCCTACAGAAAGCTGGAAATAAAGACATTATCCAAACAATTTAGATGGCCATGCTCATAGTAAGCTTATACTTATATATTTTAGTAACATGAATTTCCTGGAACTAAAGCAAATATTGTATTTTTCTTTAAAATGTAGTCTTGTATAAATAGTGTATGTATGTATACTATATTTGTTCTCTTTTCTATAAAAGTGTATTTAGCTTCAATATTTTTTTAAGGTAGCCATTAACTATTATATATATTATATATGTAGTCTCATGAGAGTAGTGAATATTTTTCTTTTTTTTTCTTTCATCTAATTAATTGTTCTCCATTATCATATTAATATATATGTGTGTCCATGCGAGCGAATGTACACTCTAATATTAACATATCTCCATCAGTGTAGTTATTACCTGCCATGTGATTGAGCTAGCTAGAGTCAAGCACCTAATTATGCATAATGAGAAAATCTTCCATCAGCAGCCCTCAGTATAATTCTTACTTTTGACTGTGAGATTGGTGATTGGGACCAGCTAAATTCGACGTCCATAAATATACTGTTAGAGTAAATATGAGTGGAGAAGTAGCTGATATTGCTGGGGAAATATAGTGAACTGATTGAGTTGTTTGATTAAAATCTTTTTGCTCTATAATAGTATTTACATTCATTTAATAGATCAAATAGATGTTTAGATATCTTGAAATTTATTTCTTAATCAGATATTGTTGCGAGAATAAAACAATCCAAACCACTTTCCTTTTTTTATGGTAGATAATATTGAAATAATTATCTTCTGGTAAATGGTGCTTAAACAGCCATCCTGATAAATTAGTTAAAATGTAATATATGTTATATTAGCAAGAAATTAATCAAAATGCATGCAGGGTCATTACACTATATATATAAACATTAAAGCATAAAGAGTTAAAGAATCTTTAATATTAAAAATTTATGATTCTGAAGCAATTAACTTATTTAAGTGATTATTTAATACTAAGGGATGTATGGGAGGTAAGTGGAATTGTGGGTAATGTTTGATTTAAATATGTTATTTTGTAATTTTTTACATTTGACAAGTTTGCTTAGAGCAGTGAAACCATTGATTGTGTTTTAGAGTTTACTTTTTAGTTAGTCTGGTTGAGTTGAGAATTTGGGATAATTTTGATTCCATATATATATATAAATGGGTGAGTGTGTGTGCATGTACACATGCACATAATTGTATAGATTTTATTCATATGGAATAAGCCTCTACTTGTCAAGTGTTGTTAACCGAGAGGTCAGCGCAGCCGTCTTGCAAGCAAGTAGTTGATTGCAGGCGGTTGTTGTGGGTTCGCCTCCCGGCTGATGCTATTACATATGCAATAAGTCTCTACTTGTCCATAATACAGAAAATGCAATTTTTAATAAAACCACAATTTTTATATAAAAACTAGAAGAAATGTTAAAAAATTGAATTTAGTTTAAAGAAATCAAGTAGACAACAAAGTCAATGTTTATGTAGACTAAAAAAATAAACTTAAAAACACCTCACTTTAGATAAGTAATCAAATTATACTGACTATATATATCTAAATTGGAAGTACTGTATTTACTTATAATTGTATGTTTAGACTTTTTCCATCATTAATTTAATAATTAATTTTTTAGAAAAATTCCCTCCTTTATAATTCTCTATAAACCTTCAACTGCTGCCAATATTACATAGATTACTATATAACACAATGTTTGGAGTAGTGTTATGCTCATCTCTTCATGTTATGCTTGCCATGATTAATAAATATACTAACATGGGAATTAACCTTTTATATGATTATTACGAAAAGACCCCATAGCTAAAAAATTTTTGGACATAGCATGCGCCATCTCTTGGTCAATTTTGGTCGCAATTTCTTCATTTTAGGTTTATTTGATAGGAAATTCAAATTTTAAAATTGTAGTTCTAAAAATGTCCACATATAGCATTATATTTTTTTAAAAAATCAATTTTCTTTGCTATTTAAACCAGTATTTTTAAAATTTATTAAATTCTGAATTTAAAGTGAAACTCTAACCAACTAGGTTTTGATAGAATAGTCAAGTTGGCTAAGAGCATCATCTTAAATTTATAAATCTAATGGTCACTGATTTGATTCAGATTCTAGTATTATCTCTAATCAAGTCAGAATCACATGAAAAGAGTAATGTCACTCAAAATTCTGTTTAATGCTGAGTATTATTTCAAACAAGATTACACATATTTGGAAAAGTATAAAAAAGTTTGAATCTTTCTAAAAACGTTTAAGAAATAGTTAGCTGATGGAAAAAGTCAACAAATTAGAAGTGAGTTAAACCTGTGAAAAAATTTACTTGAATTTAAAAACTTAAAAAAACAACAACAAAGAATAGGTAACTACATGCTTGATAATACAAAAAATACAGATTGAGTAAACCCTTGGTATTTGATATTTTGGGGTAAATATTTTTTTTTGTATTTGAACAAAATCACTAAAAAGAAAATTAAGTAATAACATGTAGATTTGTACTTTACGTTTGTCTTCAATTGTTGCTCAACATCAAAAAGAATCAGGACATGTGTTCAAACCCACATCTGCAAAATTGTTTTGTATTGAGAAGCATGATATTAAGCGAAAGGTAAGGGAGGCTTACTTTATTGCAGAGGATTCTTTCGCCATTAATAGTAAAGAAGCATGTTTTGCTATATCAAAAAGATGGTCATAAGGACTCATTTGCATAGAATTTACATATTGTAGTTATATAATGATTTCAAAGAAAGAGTCATTAATTTTATTTTATTTAGGGCTATGATTATGAGACGTACATCTTCTTGAAAGCGTTCAGCCATTTAATTTATTTTTCTATTTGTTGTTACAGCTTTACGTCGTCGTAAGTGTGATAGCAACGATTTATATTATCATAAAAAGAAAATTATAATAAGAAGGAAAAATGCTTAAAAATATTCCTTTACTTATTTTTTTTTTTTTAATATATATATATATTTTAACCTGGTCCGTTTGCATCCTCACTTCCGGGCAGTATATTATATAAAATAAAACGGGTTCTAGCTCATTTAATAATTAATAAATAAAATATTCAGCATTAAAATTAAATGTTTCACTAGCTCAAATTTAAAATACGAATAAGGTTCAGTTTATAAAAAATAAATTAAATAAATATTTAATATTTTTATGAGACTTGGAAGTGAAAATACAGATGACAAGATAGATTACATTGAGCCAACATCCTACAAGATATTACCTCAATGGCATAAGAACACTATCCCCCCTATCATTATTTCAAATAAATAAACTTATAGTATTCTTACGACTTTAAATAATTCCTACTCATTAAGATTAAACTGATAATTAAATCTTAATCTTCTATTTATAATAATCTAGCTCACTAAATCTCAGGTTCATGAAATTTACTTTAAGTTAATTAAAATTATGATAGTAAAATATGAAAAGGGATTTTATGTCATAATCTACTACACTAAACTAATAATAATAAATAATAATAATATTCTTCATTGTATAACTAATTCTGTATATCTATTCTTTTCACTATATTTTTATTACCATAATAAAATAATATAATATAATCTTTTATCTTCATGTAATAATATAATAAATACGTGGTAGCATTTGATAATCTGACAAACAAAAGTGTGTGGCAATGGATAGCATATAATTCAATGTATTATTATGATAACTAATTTATGACCATAAGATAATGTAAAATTATGATTACTTAATTAAATGAATACCAAAAAAATTTTTGAATTCTTAAAAATAATTCTTTATTTATCTCTGTGCAAAATTATATGTTTGTTTCTATTATTATGGATATATTGTGATCTCATGCAGTGTAGTGGGAGGAATAAATAATCCAGACACACAAATTTTTGAAGAAACAAATTTTAACAAAGTTTTACATTAACAACATAACAACTTATTTACAATGTGTACATTTAAAACATCATAAAGATTTATACCATTATACATTCTTTATATTCGAACCTTAAGTCTTTACTCAGACTTAAATAAAAAAAAAAGATAAAATAATACAATATTATTAATCCCTGTTTGATCAATCTTATATAAAAAAATTACATTTATTTAATGCTTACTCAAAATATATTTTACATCCTTTAGCTATTATTATTCAAGTATACTTCTTGAATTTTTTTTTATTAAAGATCCATAAAAAACATAGTACGGATAAACGTAAAATAATACTATTCAAGAACATGGATATCTTTTTTACTAGACAATTTCACTTTAGCAATATTAACGATATCATGTAAAATATCTATTGATAATTTATTTCTAAATCATGGATACTATTGTTCACAACACTACTATATAATTAAAACTACTGATACATTCTCTATTATTGAATAAATATAAATTGTACCTAAACTTATTGTGTAGATCGTTTTTACTTTATAGCATTATATTAAAAATATGCAGTACTCATTTTTAAAAAATTGAAATAAATATTTTAATATTATTTAATATTTTCAAAAGCAACTTTGCTTTACATATTTTATTCTTAAGATCTTATATTTATTTCCAAAATAAAATAAATCTAACATATTTTATGATTCTTTCACTTGAAGTCCATTGGATTTTCAATTCCAATTCATACAAATTCTATTTCTTCATACAAGTAAATGAACTCATCTCATTCCAAACAATTGGATATCTTTAATTGTAAATCATCTATTATTTTCTTTTAAATATACCATACTGTACGATGTAGCTACTTTTTGGAAATCTAGATAGCGAATAGATTTGTAGGATGGGGGAAAAAAAACTAGAGTATAACTCATAACTCATATCAAATAAACATATACCATGGCACAGTGTATTTATAAAACTAGAGGCATGACCTATTCTGTCTAATGTCCTCAAATACTATAAATGATGACAAGCTATTCCTTCAGCTTTATTGAACATCAATACTCCAAGAAAATAAACACTGTCCAAAATAATTATACAATTACAGGGCTTTGTTAACTGCATTGCACATCTACAAATATTATAAAATACTATTCATATCCCTAAATATCCTAACTTAATAATCTCCTGGATTCATGCTCACCATATTACTAATACGAGGTCACTATCCTATTCTTATTTCCTAAAGATTTACCAGGTCTTACATTGACAAATTTACTAGCTTGCATATTCAAATAATAAATAAAATTCAACTATAATTAGAGCAATCCTGCTAATCCATAAGAAAAGTTTGCTTACTTCATTATTCTATATTCTTAACCACATACAAACTAATCAGATAATACTTGAACATCCAATAATATGAAAGTTTTTTAAAAAGAATCACACAAATATTTATTATCATGTTGGGTTATATTACTAGTATAAAATCATAGTATGCATATTCCAAATCCTGATCACACAATGTTTTAAAATGTTGTACAAAATGTGTTTACATCTAATTAAAACATTTATACTTCATTCATTATTATTCATAGGCAATCTAAAAAGAAAACAAAATATACATTACAAAATTATCAATATCCATTAACTATTACCAAGTGATATTATCTGGTCATCACTTTTGCAGTCTTCTTTTTCATCCACTAGATATAGCATAGCAAAGATGAAAAAATATATATACATCCATACCTTTATTCAAAATATTCTTATTTAAATTATTAAATTATTATTTTATAGAATTTTAATGTTACCAATAGATTAATGTTCATGTTCCTAATCTTATAAAAACAGAAAATTTACACTTTAACTAAGTTAATAAATAAAAAAAATCAAGACTATAATTACATATATATTCAATTAACTCTTCAATTGAAGAAAGTTCTTGATAAAGTTCAAAAAAAATATTTATTTCTTTTCTGGAGAGTTTCTTTTTAAAAAAAATATTCTCAAAACTGCTTTGCTACATCTCCTCCATTGCTATAATGATGAATAAGACAATATATTTCTGGTATTAAGAGCCATCTGAATTTCCAGTATACACAATATCAGGTTCAAAAAAAAAAAAGAATAATAAAAAATATTATGACATCTTGAAATCAAAATAAAATAAAATAATCATCAATCTATTCTGGAATAGTTAATAAAATAATAGTTTATAACTTCTATAGTCCAGAATGATGATTATTGAAATTATCATACTAAAAAAATAATCCCATGAAGCTTCCTAGAATATTCTATATTGGCAAAGTAATGCATTATATTCCATTTGGCTTAGCTTGATCTATCCAGATAAATTATTTGCACAATATTTATTTCCATATCTTTATCCTTTTTATTTAATCATATATTTAGTTTCTTTATAGGTTTCTTCCTTGGTAAATTTATTTCCATTTAGTACTTATTTTCAGCATTTCATTATTATCTTAATTTTCAGGTTTTCCAAACAATAGTGCGTATTAACCCTTTTAGACTTTAGTTTTTTTATATAATATATACGCTTCAGTAAATATTCTTCGTGAGTCTTTTCCTAAATAATTTCTTGTAAATTTTTTTTTTTAAATGTTTTCTTCACAAAGGATATAACATTTGCTCTTTTAATATGATATTTCTATAAAATTATCATAAAGTATACTTGTCATATTGTTTCTTGACTCTGGACAAGCTTATCTTACTATATAAAATAATGCATCTTTTCTTTTAGATGCAAACAGTTTTTTCCATTTAAGTTTCTTGTACAATGTCCATACTGCTATTTTATTCATTAGAACAGTCCTCTTGTTCAGCATCAATGAAACTGTATCACCAAATATTATATACATTTTTAAAATATTATAAATCGAATATATTTTACTTCTTGGTATATCCATTTTATTATCGCGGAGTTATATATTAGTTTTTTGACAAAATACTCTTGGTAAGAAAACTTTTAAAACTAACAACACATATTAAATGAAGTTATTAAAATATTTTTTTTTAGTTTACACTCTCTTTTTGCAAAATACTTTTTAAAATAATAATACCTATTAGCTTTTGCAAATAAAAAATTAGAAGAGAGCACTAAATTGACTAAAATAATAAAATTAAAATTATAATCACCTTGATACTTTCTGATATGATTCAGCTACCTTTAATACATTATTAATCACACCCTGATAAATGAACTGCAATGGTATTTATACCCTGTAAGAATACCTTATCCCATTGGTTAATTCTTACTTTTGGTTTGATATCAAAATAAAAATTATGACGTATTAAAACTTTAAAAAATATTATTTAAATACTACCTTTAAATCAATTATTACTTTACTAAATTAATCAAATACCTTTAAAATAACTTTTAAAACAATATTTAATGAGTTTATCCCACTTTTAATATTTAATTTATCTATTTTTATTTTAATAAAATATTTAACTTTTTTTATTAACTGTACTAGTCTTTATTGCATTGTTTAAACATGTTATAATGACAGTTAACTTAATATTTATTATTAGCTTTATGCTAGATAATAATTCTATCCAATTCGATAATGCAATTTTACAATACTTTGAACTTGACTAATCCAAATTTTAGCAAGCAAGTGTGTGTAACTATTATACAGGTCACATGATTAATAATCAAGACAGACTATCCGATTTTTTTCTCTGTCTGGGAGTAAATAATAAATTGCTACACTTGTTGTATTAAATAAAATAATACAATTATATAAAATTTGGAAAAATAATTTGGAAAATATAGAATTAAATATAACTTTCACTACCATAAAGATTACTTTTAAAATATATGACATTAATTATAATTATTAAATATAATTTATGAATTTAAATATAACATTTATTTAACTATCAGTTTAAGACTATTAAAACGAACCTTTAAACATACTTTTAAATATTTATAGCTGTATTATTTATTATGGCCAGCTTTTGCAACCATATATAATAATATTTTTTTAGTTTTATTTGACTGTTCTTAAGTGATTCATTATAATTTTTATGTGCTACATAGTTTCATTAGCTTCAAATCATACTTTTAAGATAATATCAATAAAACATAATCAACACATCAAGAGAACATATTCTAAAATTTAAAATTTTTAGTAATTTATTGTAATTAGCTATTTCTGACCTATAGAAAAGGGCACAATATATATTAAAAAAATTAAATTTAAATAATATTAGTTGTACAAAAGTTAATGTAATTCTATAGCATATTGTAAATACAAATTATTAGTTTAATTAAAAAAATTAATAATTTTAAAAAACGTAATACATTTCTTTTATTTGATTTTGAAAAAACTTTGCAGTTTATGTAGCAGAAAGTATAATAATAAAGGTTGAACTGTCTTAATATAAACTTTAGGCATACATTTTGATATAAAACAATTTGATATTAAATGATTCTCCATCATTGTTTAGTATGGAATTGCAAATTTTTGTTTTTGTGTTTTGTATACAATTGGGAGTCAATAACTAATCTGATTTTTGAACAAACAAATTTTTCCACATGATTTTCTTTATGTACATTGTACTTTATGTATATATTTTTTACACTGAGATTCTGGACATAAAAGTGATCTATATTAAAAGAATATTATCTGAGTTTTTCCATTTGTTTTGTACATAAAAATTTTGCATAGCATTGTATATACTTCACTTTTATATAACGTAAACAGTTAAAATCAATTATGGACAAACTGACCTGATTTTTTTAGCAAATCAACTTTTTCGTAAATGAGCATTTAAGAAAATTGTAGTCTGGCATATGTTTGCAACATTTGTTGCCATTTATTTTTAAGATAAATATTTAACAAACTATTTGCTTTTATATATTAAAAACTGTTGAGAATCAATACATGTCACAGATATTTGTATCTGATTTTTTAACAATTTAATTTTCTTAAACAAGATGGATGACCTAAAGGAGTTCAAATATTATACATTTTTAATGTGTTTTTGGAATAACGCTATTCAATCTGTAGTGAATTTAGTTAAAAATTGTGAATCAAAGCGAAAAACAAAAACATTAAAAGTGAGGTGATTTTTTTATATGTTAGAGATCAAACTGTATAATGATGTTTTTCTGGTTTATTGCTCAAAGATTATCAATCCAAATAATGATTCAAACATAGTAAAGATAACTATAATGGTGCAAAATCCACTTCAGCAAACATTGAAAGCTATAAATTTATTCATGAAAATAACTTTCACTTACCATTTACATTTTCAATAATCGGCAATTCGAAATAATTTTAGAAAATTAAAAATTGACAAACCTGAATTCACAAATTGTATGCATGCCTATTTATATGTGCAGCATAAATTATCTTTCATTCAGCACTTTCATTTTATGCCCCTTGTATTCTCAGTATGAATTCGCTCAGTTATTTGCTTGTTCTCTCTTATGATGCACTTATTACTCAGTTGATTTTTCCACAGTTGTATTATTTTTATTTGAAATAAATTATTTTTGTTTGTGCTGTAATTTATAAAAAAAAATTAATTTAATTATATTATATGCTCACAAAAATCAGATCTCTTCAAATATTATATATAATATAAAGATACTATAGAATAATATATATATATTTTATTTTTTGTTAATTATTTTCGATGGTGCTTTAATCTATAGAGTTTTTTAGTTTAATTACATTATATGTATGTATGGAATCTCAACTATATTATAGATTAATATATATATATATATATATATATATATTAATTTATTTCAAATGCTAATGAAGTAAAATCTTAACTATATTATAGAATAATATATATTTTAATATTAATTTATGAAACCAAGAATACTTTCAATATGTTAAAAATTTACAGTTGTCAACATATTTTACTGTTAAATGTTTTTACATTTTTTTATTTTTGAGTGCCCAAAACTCCCTACTTCATCATGTATTAATTCCTAACAATAAACCAAGCTGTTTAGATTTTTTTTAATTACTACTTTCTTTACAAACTACCTCAACAAAACCTGCAACACTCATACCCATGTTTTTGTTTTATTCTCATGATTATAAAATACTGATATTAATGATTAAGTTGTTGTTTGTTGATAACCAATATATATGATGCTAATGCATTGAAAACATACTTGTTTTTAAAATTAATATTAAACTTTGTAATCTGTAATAGTATATTTATATCAAGACAGAGTAATCAATGGATGCCAGAAGGCTTGTGCATAAAATCCCTATCTAGTACCTACTCATCCAATATCCCCAAACGAGTTTCTGGCTTATGGCCTTCATCAGTGATCATGTGATGTTTAAAGGTATCTTTGTATCATCATATAAATGTTTAAAAATGTAAATTACATATAGTTATGTATCATAAACATTTTCAAGCATCTGTGTGCAAGCTTACCCTAAATGGCAGTAAATATGGAGGGGCAACTGGATGCTTTTGTAGAAATTAATATGATTTTAATTATTCATAATAAAGTGAGTAACCATTATTTAATGACATTAACTGTTTATACTTCTTCTACATGGAATGTAATAAATATAGCTTAGCCCTTTTGAAAACCTATGGCGTTCTCATATTCGTAGCAAGATGGACTATAATCATAATGGAGAGATTGAAGAGATTAAAATTTATTTAAATTTAAATGAGAGCATCCATTCTTTTGGAGAGCGATAGCTCAGATAAGAAAGATTCCTGATATTTGTAAATGGCAAACCAAGCAATCAATGCAATAATATGCTATGTTTATGGTAGCATTGCTTTTCAACTTTATTTTCGTTTAAGACAATTTAAATTACAAGTCAGACATATTATGTACATTGAAATTAAGTTTTACATGCACATCAGAAATATGTTTTGTTGTGACAAATTTACACAGAAAATATGTGTATACTATATAATTCAAGAGTTTGGTTATGTGAGATGTGATGTGATATGATGTATTATGGCTTCTCCTTAAACGAAGTCAAGAATATATCAGCAATTATGCCCAGATAAACCTGTTAGCCACTTTATTTTACATTACTCAACAATAATGCAGTGACACCTGCTGGCTAAAACAAAATGATAATAAGTCTTCAAAATACCATCTACAATTATATACTGTTATATCGATGAAAAAGTAGTCAAATCCCTGCCAGGCACTATTTTTCTGATTGAACAATCTTTATCAACTGCTATGAAAAATAATCAATCCCATATCTATACATAACTTAGTTATTGATATTGGAATTGTCTAAGTCTTGACTGATTTTAATGATTAATATATATACAGAGAGGAGATATATATATATATCGAGAGAAAAAAAATAGTTTCAAAAGATATAGACTGACAGATAGATAGCCAGTAGAAAGAAAGAAAAATATGAAAGTATATGTAATATGAAAGGCAACCCATGCGTTTAATGTCTGTAAGAGTAGGACATTCTTCTAATAATTAAAGAACTTATCTCACTGCAATCGTATTTCTGTTTTTATAATCACCACGATAACACTTATCTGATAAATTCAAATTATTATAAGCTTGATATCCATTTTCAGAGCAATATCAGATGGTAGTTGCAATAGCTATAGAGTAGCTATTTGAAGAAATATATTTAATTAAGCTTGCTAATGACCTAAAACAGTTTTCCAATGTCCATCCAACTTAGATTTTACATTGCCATCTGCTAACCATAAAGCTCTTCAATATATAAGATAATAGATTATCTACAAATAATTTTTATTTAACTCTCAAAAAAAAAAAAGAAGCGATAAATAACATAAAAAAATAACTACATTATTTTTTGTCAAGTAATATCATTAGCTACATATAAAAGTTACAGTAATGAAATTAAGGATAAATCTTTTAATTATATTCATTTCTTTATTACTCTCTAGAGACTTAAATAAATGTTGTTTATGAGAACAACTAACGTTATTGCTTTTTCTAATAAAAAATAGCCTACTTTTATCAAGTTAAATATAAAATTAGTTGAGTGTTAGTAAAATGTTACAATGCTTTTTATATATATTACAGAAATAATGTAACAAGTACATTCTTAGTTTCTATTTCATTAATTTTTTGATAAAGCTAACAATTAGCAAAAAGTTTAATTACCCTCTTCACATCTTAAAAGTGCCTCACTTAAGCTAATTAAAAAGACATTTTTAACTGAAAAAATACTTAGATAAATTAAAAGATTAAAGCACAGACACACAAAAAAAAGTAGAAAAAAACTGTTATTTAAAGAAAAAACCTTTAAAAATTTCGTAAAAAAATATGAGCTTTATAAAAGTACTTTCACGTGATTATTTTAAAACTGTCAATTTAGCATTATTCTTATTGTTAAAATAACTTAAATTAAATAAGAAAATATTTTTTTTGTCAAAGACAAATCTAGCAATAAAAATAATATATCTAAACAAAGATAATATCTTAACATCAATGATAGCATTAGTCTTGTATTTGTAATACTATATTATAAATCAAAAGAGAAACCAAAATGTATTTATGAATTATATGACTGATTTATTGATTAACTGATAAATAGGTAGACTGATAGATGTATGGATAGATAGATGAATGTCATGGATAGATAGATCGATAGATAGATAGATGGATGGATAGACAAACAAATAGATCAACTATACTGGTATTTAAATCTTCCACGTAAAAATATCTAAATATCCAAATATAGGTTCAAAGATTGGGTGGCTATATATGTTGACCATTAAGCAACTTCCTGATAAAAAAAACTTATCATTAATAAAATGTCTTAGTTTTACAACGTTCAAATCCTTGTCATGGTCATGTCACGGAGAATGCTTTGTGAAAACCCCTTAAATAAATCATAAATTAAATCGTCAATTTTTCTAATAAAATTAAAATATATCCTTATTAATTAAAGAAGAAAAATAACTATTAATAATAATAGCTGAAACCCACAGGCTTATTATATACCTGTGTCTATATATGTAATATATAGGGTATATGAGCACAGACTTTCACATGACCCACTGCTCTCCACACCATCTCATAACACTGATACACTTGAACACATGTTGAAAAGATAAATAATCACCAATATACGTATTTCATGCTAAACCAGCAATCATCAGTTGGTCCAGATTACCATCACTACACATATATGCTATAAGTGCTCAGATATATATTAAGATAGCCAAACCTCATACTTTAATGGACAGGCTTCAATCTACTCCACACTCCAACTCTTCAACTGTCCATCCAATCGAAAATCTGAAGATGGAATGCTCAAAGGCCACCCTGAGGCCGAGATTCTTGTCACACTCATGTTGATCCATGGTCAATCTGGCCCCTCATGTACAGGACATAATCCATTTAATATATATACAAGGGATGGGCAGACATAATAATAATAGATAAACTAAAACAATACAAAATAATAATAAAAATAGCTCAGTAAGCAATTACTTTTATAACATAAGTTTTTGCGATTGTTGCAATAAACTGTTTTAATTTATCTCCCCTCCCCTTCTATTAAAACCTGAAATATGATTATCTTTTAATATTTGACATTGATAGATTATTTACCCAGAAAAACTGTATTATAAAATACTTCAAGTATAAATTATTTTTCATTATAAATGTTAAAAATTATCAATACCTTTATTCAAGTTTAAATGTTAAAATAAGTATTGTTGTTTTGTGGTTCAGTGAACAAAACTTTGTTCTTAATTAAAAATTCGAGATAAATACAAAACATTCATATTGCGTGAAAAATAAAAAATTGAAGAAATACATAAAGACGATAAACTATCACTAACGATAAAGGAAAGAGTAATACGTTCAAATTTGAAACTTAAAAATAACAGTTGACCTACCATGACTTGTTCAAAATCTTTAATATTTATTTATCTTTTTTATTTTAAGCCTTTAAAAAACTTGTCTTTTTAAAAAAGACTATTATAGCAAAATATAAATTTTTTTTTTCTTTTACTAAGAAAAAGTGTCTTGAACCATTTGATAAAAACAATGCCTGTTTGTAAATCTTAAGTGATTAAATCTTCATTTTTGCTAAAAAAAAAAAAAAAAAAAGGAGAGAGAGAGAAGACGGAGATTACCTTGATTTAAGATATCCAAATAACAATATATCTATCAGCTGCTGTTATCAAGAATTATAAATGTTATTTATGTAAATGTAATTTATTCACTACTTTGAATACTTTGTAGCAAAAATCTTTTATTGTACCTATATACACACACAATCTTACGTTTCGACTGTCTTGCAGTCTTCTTCAGAGCCACATTTATTTAATTTTTTTTTATCAAAGTGGTGGATAAATTACATTTTTATAAGATGTTATGGCAAAATAAAGGAAGTGATGAATTTGGTAATATTTCTTATGAATTATGAATATTGTAGAAAAATCCGGTAATTTTATTCAAAAGAAGGCAGATTTTTTTTTTAAAAAAAGCAAGATCATACAGCTTTGTGTTTTTCTGAAAGGTTGTGATCATGGTGTTCTAGCTGTATTTTTATATTGGACTATTTCCATCATCTAATATGTGTGTTGAATGTCTTTAGAAAAGTTTAATTTTATTTAAATATTCCAAATGCACTCAACTGTTAGTAATATCACAACAAACAGGTTAGTATATGCACAGGGCATATACTAACCTGTTTGCTGTGATATTACTAACAGTTAGTGCATATACTAACCTCTTTGCTGTGATATTATTAAAGTTGTTTGCTGTGATATTACTAACAGTTAGTGCATATACTAACCTGTTTGCTGTGTTATTATTAACAGTTGAATGCATTTGGAATATTTAAATAAAATTAAACTTGTCTAAAGACATTCAACACACATATTAGTTTATGGAAATAGTCGAATATAAAAATACTATCATACAGCTATTTGAAAATAAAAATGAATTTCAAAAATATGATTGTAACATAGAATAAATCTTTCAAGATACTAGTAATTTCAATATTACATAAGTTATATGTTACCATATTTGAAACTTTTTGTAAAGCGAATTATTAATGGAAACATCCTAATTTCATATGTAGAACTTAATATTATAAATGCCCTGCAAGAGAATTAAAAAATATATTGTTTTTTATTGTTATGTTGAATTATGATTTACTTTTGATTAATATAATAAAGTGAAGAAAAATTTTGATTTTAAATAATTTGAAAACAGAGAGTGTAATACGTTTAAATAATTATTACAAAAGATTTTTTTATATTTACAAAAATATTGCAATTAAATAAAACTTCTTTCATCAACATTTATCACTGAGAATAAATTGATATTGACTTAACTATAAATTTAACTACTACAGAGTTCCGACAATAGTTAAACTTTAAAATGGAAAATGATTTGTGTTTTTATTTGCTTATTACTCAAATGATTATTAATGTTTTAAATACAATATTTTATGTACCTGGAGTCCAGATATAATACAGGGGATTTGAACACAGACTTTCAAACTCCCTTCAGCCATCCACTCTTTCTCATACAACCGATACACATGACCACACCCATGTGAAAAGGATAAATGATCTCCAATATACATATTTCAAGCTGAACCAGCACTCATCAGTTGGTGATCTGGACCAACTAGTGAGGGCTGGTTCAGCATGAAATATGTATATTGGAGATCATTTATCTTTTTCACATGTGTGTGGCTATGTGTATCGGTTGTATGAGATAAAATGAATGACTGAAGGGAATTTGAAAGTCTGTTCAAATCCTGTATATATCAAATGATTATTGGAAATAGAGTCTACGTAGACCATATGTATCACATGATCACATTTCCTATACTAGCACATTAATTGTTGATAAACAGAGCAAAACTCTCCATACAGTATTGCCACCTGTGCTAAACAGAGTAATCAATGGATGCCAGAAGGCTTGTGCATAAAATCCCTATCTAATGCCTACTCATCCAATATCCCCAGACTAGTTTCTGGCTTGTGGCCTTCGTCAGTGAGGAGCTTTGGATCTGAGAGCACTGCATTATGCACAAGCCTTCTGGCATCCATTGATTACTCTGTTTATCACAGGTGGCAATACTGTATGGAGAGTTTTGCTCTGTTTATCAACAATTAATGTGCTAGTATAGGAAATGTGATCATGTGATGCTTAATGATTTAACACCAATCCTGCCTAATAGGATAGTGGTGGCTATGGTTGTTTAAGAGCCAAAGACACCAAAATGTATGGGTTCTGAACTGAGTTCAGACCCATATGACTATATAAGCTATTGAGCTTAGATTGAAAATATTTTTTGTGTTTTCAATTTCATTCTCATAGTTTTGTAGTTAAGTAGAGATAAAAGGTGGTTGCTAGAGGGTTGCATTAGATCCTAAGATCTAGATGCAGTGCTCTCAGATCCAAAGCTCCTCACTGACGAAGGCCACAAGCCAGAAACTAGTCTGGTGATATTGGATGAGTAGGCATTAGATAGGGATTTTATGCACAAGCCTTCTGGAATCCGTTGATTACTCTGTTTAGCACAGGTGGCAATACTGTATGGAGAGTTTTGCTCTGTTTAGACCATATGTAGTGAACGTTAATAAAAATGCTCATTTTGTTTCATTGTTCTTCCCAAAACTCGCATAACTTAATAGCTGTATATTTAAATTTAAAGGCTGGAATGCTGCAGTGCCTAACAATGAGATATTTCTTATTATTTATATTGCTTACTATTAAAAACATTTTAATCTGATGCTCATTTTCAAAAGCCCAATTAACATTTGTTATAAAACTAAAACGAAAATTTTACTGTTTAAAATAATATATTAGTTGCTATATTTTTAATTAAAATAAAATAAAATATATAATGAATATTAAAAATAAAGTAGCATTTTACTTAAGAGTATCTGTTACTTATTTATTTTAGGCCTACAAAACTTTTTTCATTATGTAATTATTTTTTTAATTATAAAACCTGTGCCATTATTTTAAAATGTTTAACAACTGAAGTGAAAAACATTTAGCTAATAAATAAAATCTCTTATCTCATCTCTCTCTCTCTCTCTCTCTCTTCTCTCTCTCTCTCTCTCTCTCTATCTATATATATATATATATATATATGGATAAACAACATTTTTAAAAAAATGGCCTCCTATTATCACAGTATTTAATTCAGTATTTGAAAATTTAAACCTATATGTTTAACAAAAGTAATGTTTGTTAATAAATTATGGAGTTACTCTTTCAGTTCCCTAGTTAAACAGTTTCCAGTGATTTCAGAGATTTTTCACAAGATATTTTTAGCTAGATAATACAGAAAGTTCCTGATTGAGACATTCATTATACATAAATAGTCATTCTGCCTATACTTTGCATTACTTGATATTAAAACCAATAAAATAAAAAAATTGCAGGATTTAATATACTGCACATACATTAGCATCTCACAATCACAACTATTATTTGCTATATTTTAAAAACTTTTTGCATTTTCAAACTTAGAAGGTTGAAAAATATATCTTTTTCTTTTTAGTACATTACTCTGAATATCATGCATTTTGTGTATTTCTGACATTTTCCAAACATTGTAAAATTATTATATAGTGTGTACTATTTACGCTAATTAAATGCCATTTATAACTAATAAATATGATGAAAAGAAAAATTGTAGGCAATTTACATTAAATTCTGAAAATCTACCATCTATGAAATAAATGTATATTTATTTTAAAATATTGCAACAATTAAATTTTCACCATAACTAGCTTTTAAATCTAAAATATCATATATATATATATATATATATTGTAACCTAATTAAATGAGTTCAAAAAAAAAATATTACCATACCTGAGTAGTCCATTGAATGATCATAAGTAAAGGTTCAAATATCACACTATCAAGAATTATTATAAGCAAATTATTATATAAATAAAGTTACTCAAAGAAATATTTAAAGGAGTCCAAATATCAAGATATTAAGTAAATTATTAGCAAATTATTCTAGCAATGTATTATATGAAATCACGTATATGAGTACACTAGTAATTCAATAAAATATAACTCAGGTATACAGGCAGTAGGTTTTATCCACTTTCATTTCTTGGTTTGATGTTAAGTGCATGTTTAAACAAATACTAAGTGAATATGGTCTAGCAGGGCGCCACTAGATTATCTGAATCTAGACATGGTTATATCTAATAACCTTTCACATGTACCGGGTTTGAATCCCCTTTTTGGTACTTTATTTCTAATAAAAATGGAAGATTTTGCTTTTTGAGCCATATCACTATATGCACTAATATTTAGGTAAAAGTAAAACATCTATAAACCAAAGTGGAGTATACTAGACATAAATCATTTCTCAGATCTTAACATAACAAATGTGTTTCAATATTTTTATAAGTTCACTAGCTCAGATTAGATATAACTAATTTAGGATGGCAATTCACTCATCCTTGCATGAAATAGATGATGGGATGTGGTTATAATAATACTAAGAAATCACTAAATATTATAAAATCAATATTTATTTATGGCCTTTAAACAGTTAAACAGCTCATTAATTAAAAGGTTGATGACGATGATGATGATGATAATAATAACGATAATGACAAGGGTTTCAACTACAGCTCTAGGACTAAGCCTAAACATAAAACTAAATTTTATAAAGAAATGCATAATTATTGCTTAATTTTAGCATACTTAATTATATCTTAAATAACCAATATTCAACCATTGATGATGATGAATAATCACACTTAACCAAGACTACACTTAATGAAATATATACGCCTCGTTTAATAAAACAAACTAATATTTATTACTACATTTCTAACATATACAGAAAAATTTCTAGATAAATATGAAAATTGACATGAATAATAATAATAATTGATTATATAACAATCCTCAGATTAATTTTAAGTTCTTCCCCCTTTCCCTTCAAATGTATTTTGTGTTAAGTTGGACGTCACATTAACCATGAAAAGTATTTCAAGACAAAAAATATTATCTGCTCATTAACACACATACTTAAAAAATCCAACATGTAAATAGAATAAAAAAAAATGTTAGTAAAATTGAAAGAGCAAGTTTTTAGAAACGAGTCTTAAATTATTTTCTCCCCCTCCCTTCCAAGCGCTGAAATCTATACTGAACTTGAAACAAAATAATCTAATATTCTAATACTACTCATTATTCCACATTCACTTCCAATTATACACATATAAAAATATTATTATGTATGTGCTTGTTTTATCCCATGATAACAAAATATTATTTAAAACCAAAATAATAATATATTAGTTAAAACTAAAATCATAATACCATAAAAAAAAAATTGTTTTACACATTAATATTGTAAAATTAATAAACAAATAATTTTCATACATTCAAGATAATTTATGAAGCTCAAAGTTATTATTAGTAAGACATTCTTGTTTTAATCGATCTGAATAGTCTTTAAAAGTTCTTTAAATAAAATATACCACTTTATCGCTAAAATGTTTATTAAGATTGAGATCATAAAGAAAATAGATATAAAAAGTCATATTACCGATTTTTTTGTTTGTGGCGAATTTTCAAGGGTTCAAACTTGTCTTGTATAATGTTTATATTTCTCAGCTACCATTTCCATTTTACTGGGAACAATCTCTTTCTTGAGGTGGATAACTATTTGATGATGGTGACTCTATTGAGGTTATTTGCTTTAGTGGATAATTTGGAAATCATTATAGTAAATTTTCTTCTCTTCTTGTCAAGCATGTGGATGAAATACAGCAGTTGTTTTCCCATTTGTAAATTTTCTTGAGTTTAAAATCAGTTGTTGGAACAATTAATTGGACTTGATGATTAATATTTATCAGTAGATTAATTCATCTTCTTTGAATGCAGGTGAATGCTTTCTTCCTTCTATTAAAAACATCTTATTTATCTGGTCAGTTGAAAGGTGTAGAATATTATTTAGACACATCTTTCCTTTCCTATGTGATGTGCAGCTTCCCCAGATGGTCCGGCAAATGGAATATACATATAATTTTTCTAGCAAGCCATTTTTTTTTTATTTTCAACGTTCAATATTATAGTTTAATAATCTGAATCAATCACAATAATAAAATCTAAGACAGCTTTTTATATCCAATTTTTTTAGCTAACTTAACCAATCAGAGATAGCATCACTTGCTATTTTTGGACAAATTTGTTTTAATTAGATCTCTAATTTATTTTCAACCAAAGTATTTTTCAACTGAAAAGTTTAATCCTTTTTCCAGACACTTTTGTTTTAAAAAAAAATAGACTCAATTCTTATTTCCTTTCTTTTGTTTTTTCTTTCTTTTTAACATCCAGGTAACACTTCAAATCTTTGAGCTTCCTTCTTTAGATCTTGATAAGACAATTTCAAAAATTATAGCTCCAAAGTGACAATCATTTACAAAAAAATTCACTACAAAGATCGATATCTGATTAAACAGATTTCCTGTTTTAACAAAAAAAATTGTACAAAAAAAAATAATTTAACAGATTTAATACTTCCTTTTCTTTCAATATTTAGGAAATGTAAAATTTTGTATGTAATGTACACACATCCTGCATTCTTTCAAATCATTCATAAACTAACCTTAAATACTATAATTGCTAGCTTAGTAATTATAACCCAATTATTTAATTAAGTCTGTAACTTTTAAATCCCACTTATAATTAAAGAAAAGCAAAATAGAAGTATAGAATAAAATGTTAGAATTGATCAAGCATAGCTTAGTTTTAAAGAAAGTTAAAATGTTGAATATTTGAAATATAAAACAAATAAATAATTTACACATACATTGCCTATATGTATGCATTATAACTTTGCTTTTTAACAGAAAATTTAAATATTAAATAGTTTAAATGTGTGTATTACCTTTCTATCAACACACACACAAATAAAGCATATAATTGTTGTCCCATTCTTTCTGTTTAAAGCTTTTGAAATTTTGATCTGGAAGGGTTTGAACTTGGCTGCCCTACAGCTTCTTTTATGATTATATAAAATTGTGATGATGATTTTTGGTTTACCTTTTCTACATGCACATTACTATAAATTTGGCTAGTGACCAAATTGTAATGGCACAATATATATATATATATATATATATACAATATATATATATATATATATATATATATATATATAAGCATTTTTAGCATTTTTAGCAATTAAACTAAAATTCTTTTACATTTTACCATATTTGTTAATTTATGAAAAAGTAAATATAAAACATTTGAATTTTTTAGGAATTGGAAATTATGATAACATTTAAAAAAATATTTTTAAAAATGACTGGGATTGAGAGTTCCCATGATCAATTTTGACACTCACCGGTTTGGTGCTCAAACTTTTTATGAACTCCCGAGCAATAAAACCATGTGTTTTGTTTTTTTTAATTAATAGCTAAATAAAATTTGCATAAAGACTTTAATCACAAAAAAGAAATATAGCTTTTAAGGATTGGTAATTTCTTTACTTTGTCTTTAATATATAATACCATCAAACATCACACGATTATGTGATGTTTGAATCCTGTCCAATAGTATTATGGTGACTGTGGTTATTAAACAACCTAAAACACCAAAAAGTATAGATGCTGAACTGAGTTCAGATCTATACAAGTTAATGAACTTAGCTTGAAAACATTATTGTGTTTTCATTTTGGACTCAAAGCTTTATAGTTAGCTTAAAAAGTAAAAGGTGGCTGCTGGAGGGTTGCATTAGATGTTAAAATCTAGGTGCAGGTCTTTCAGATCCAAAGCTTCTCACTGATGAAAGCCATAAGCTAGAAACTAGTCTGAGGATATTGGATAAATAGGCACTAGATAGAGATTTTATGCACAAACCTTCCTGCTTCCATTGATTACTCTGGCTTGCATTGAGTGACATTACTGTATGGAGAGTTTTGTCTCTGTGTAATATATAATAATGGTAACATGTTCTTTTGTTTCTGTCTGTATTAATGAGTAAATAATTTTTTTTATTTTATTTAGCAGTGAAGATGATGTCCCATTTATTTCCATTAGACTAAAGAATTAGTGATGATTAAAAAATAATATTTAAAAAAATTATACATAATTACAATAATTTATAATATGAACTTAATTTTAAACTTTGCATGTTTAGTTAATATTTTGTAATTTAATGCCAGTGCTATAAACACATAAACACAAAGCTAATATTTAATATCTTATTAAACCATGGGCTGAGTGCTTTCAAGAGACATGGCTTCATGATATGCCTCTGGTTTTTAAAATCATGAAAATCTTTTTATGTTCCAAGCAGGTTTAGGATTTTTTTCTCAGATAACTGACAAAGAAACAACATATAATCATTTAATTATTGGAGTTACTCATAGCTAAAGGATAAAATAATGATGTAATTTTTTTTAAATACTCAAAACTTAACAGCTATAAAGCACAGTAAAAGAAAAATATTTTTCTTCATTGATTCTTTATAGGATCTGATGGCCTTATTTTTACCTAGATTTTCTATTTAAATTTTTATAATATTATAGAATTCTTCTAATTTTGTGATTACATGGATTCTTATTCTAATTATATAAGTTTTTAGAATATTATATTTTTGTTTATATACAATCAGATATTATATTATTTTTTCATTCTAAAGTAGATACTTATAAATAATATGTTACAATTTTAAATAATGAGTCAATCAAAGTGTGATTTATATTACAATAATATGATATTACATGATCACCATCTATATACTAGCAAAAAGACACCCAAATGTATGGGTGCTGAATTGAGTTCAGACCCATATGACTATATAAGCTATTGAGCTTAGATTGAAGATATTAACAATGTTTTCAATTTCATTCTCATAGTTTTGTAGTAAAGTAGAGCTAAAAGATGGCTGCTGGAAGGTTGCATTAGATCCTAAGATCTAGGTGCAGTGCTCTCAGATCCAAGGCTCCTCACTGATGATGGCCACAAGCCAGAAACTAGTCTGGGGATATTGGATGAGTAGGCATTAGATAGGGATTTTATGCACAAGCCTTCTGGCATCTATTGATTACTCTGTTTGGCACAGGGTAGCACTACTGTATGGAGAGTTTTGCCTTTGTTTAATATGATATTAATCAAAAATTGGGATTGTTATATCCCTACAAACAAGAACTTAATAAAATGACTCATATTTTTTAATCATTTATTTTTTTGAAATTTTACATTTTAGAATAAAATTTACAAAATAACTATGTAAAGAAAGACTATTCTTGAAATCAAAATTGTTGATATGTAGAAAACTATTTACATATTTAGTCAACAAACCTTACGCCCCCGGGCACCTCGGCTTGAACCAAAATTATGTGGCAGATACGTAAGTTAGATTCAAAAACAATCTTATTAATTTTTCTGACCTTTGCCCAATGTCACTAGCTCATAGAGTGCAGAAATCTAAACATTAATATTTAAAACAATAAAATAAAAGAAGCCACTGCCAGTAATTAACACACAAATAGTTTTATTACGCCTTTAAAATTGAGGAATAAATTTATTTTAACATTAATATTTTTTTAATTTTAAATTCAAATTACTATTTAAATAGACCCCAGATGGATATTTAAATTATATTTTACTTTAGCATGACGAGCATAGATAGTCTACATAGATTTTTTTCACTTAAAAACTATCAAAACATTTATTCAATCTCAGACTAAAAGTTCAGCCAACCCAATGTCAGCTTCCAGTATATATTTGCAACCAATGCAATATGAAGATGTTAGCATAAAACCACCCGACAGGAATGGCTCGACAGCGTGATGTTATTTGAAGGAAATAATCTGGGTCTAGATCAGGAAAGGGCTCTGTTAGACTAAGGAATCATGTATATAATTTTTTTATTTTAAGAGTGCTATGTATGGGGAAAGCGGTCTTTCTGCCGTCTTATAAATCCCTGTCCATAGAGCTAGAAGGGGTCAATGGCGCAGGAAATACATCTGCCACCATTTCAACGATATGACTGCCTCTTTGGGGTCATGCATTCAGTTGGGCACATTGCCCTGTATGCTAAACCGCTTCACTTACATTAATATAAACACCCATACATCCTTCCACAAGCATTGCCTAACTACGAAACAAATAGCTGAAACTAAAATCCCTTAAATTAACATAAACGAATTTAAACAGTTATTACTCTTTATCCATGGCTATCTACCACTTTAATTTAATACATTTGATTTAAAGATAGAAATATATAACCTAGTTAAAATAAATAAATAATTAAATAAAAAATGGAAATGATTGAAATAGAAACGTATATAAAAGCAAATATTTATAATTGATTTAGAGTTCTATTCTTGGTCAGATAAGAGTACATTCATTTATATTCCTTTTTTTTTTTTTTTTTTTGGATTGATTACTTATTGACGTTATACGGTAATTATTTAAAAGAAAATTCAATTGGCAAAAGTTTATACTTTACAGATTCTGCAGATTCCGAGGTCCATCTTCATGATCACTTATAGATTGTTTGTTCTTCCTTTTTAAAAACAAAGCCGTCACTTGCCATTCCTTTTTGGTCCCTAACTGTCATAGGGAGGTCTCAGTTGGTTGTCCGGAAAATTTAATTTTATTGCAGACTTCCATCGTGAAAATCTGAATATAGTAGTTATAATGATATTCATAGTCAGCTCTAGATAACAATTATAATAATAATCTGACTTTTATATTTTTATTAGTCTCTTATCATCAATCTTTGGATTCAAATGGCAAGACATCACTAATCCTCTGGTGTTTCAATTAGGTCGTGTGACATTTTGGTGTTTGATTGTCATTTAATTTCTTTGTACTCTCTTATCTAACCATTTAATTTATTTTAAATGCTTCAAGGGCTAGTTTGCTTTTGAAAATCATTTAATTAATAAGACAATCATTTCCATTTTCTAAGATTATAGAAATCAACATTATTTCTATTTTTAACATATCAATCTTTATTATATTTTTACTTTTTTTACACCAAAAAAAATACTTTCAAATATTTTTATTTTTTAAAATAGTTTTTAAAGTTGTCCATCATGCGATCTATATATATTAAACAACTTTTAATTTTCAGTTGTTTTTTTTTTTTTAATAAATCAAATTTTATTTAAGATCTTTTTATTTTTATTTTAAAATAATGTAACGGCATATATTCTGTTACAATATTTAAAATTAAATAAGGAAGTAAAATAATATAGTCAAAATAAGAGTCATAGATCTAGTATCTGAACTTATCCTAGCACCTCTCTGAGGAGTGCCAGAGCATGAAACCATAGTCAGAGGTTGGGGGGGGGGGTCCTGACAGAGATATTTTAAATGTGTTCTTTAGCTAAGAATTTATCACAAAGCTTGTTGAGGAATTGGCAATCCTCATTGTTTATAAAATAATATATTTGTAAGTATTCTAACCCTTAAGCTATCAACAATCTTAACCTATAGTCAAAGCAACCTCCTTTAACAATAAAGGTCGTGTGTTGCCTTGAATATAGGTTAAAATTGTAGATATCTTAAAGGTTGATTGTTATTATCTACGTTTGTAAACCTATTAAAGTCTTGAGCAACTGGATTTATTGTTTTTGTAAATATTTTTCATTAAAATTTTAGCTTTAATTCATTTACAATTAACTATAATTAATAAAATACTAGCCATTTCTGCAATAAATAATTTTTTAAACTCTTATTCAGATGTAGATTAAAAATTATACAAAAATATATTTAATATGTAGGGTATATGAGCACAGACTTTCACACGACCCACCACTCTCCACTCTATCTAATAACACTGATACACCTAAACACATATATGTCGAAAAGATAAACAATCACCAATATCCGTATTTCATGCTAAACCAGCAATCATCAGTTGGTCCAGATTATCATCTCCACACATATATACTATAAGTGCTCAGATATATATTAAGATAGACAATTATAAATTTGTTTTTAAAGTCAAAATTTAAAAAAAAAAAAAAAACAACTTGCCTTTAAAAATAAAGTCATGAAATTTTCTTAAGTTTTGACAGTTACAGAAATAAATAAAATAATATTTCGTGTACATTATTAAAACTTTTTGGATTTTTTTTTCAGTAAAGACTAAGAAAAATTAACTACATTTAAAGGAACTATATATTTTTTTTTCATATGTCAAAGCGTTGACCGTGAAGCTAACCCGGGCCAGCTGCTTTGGAAGGCAGCTACGCTAACCACAAGGCCACCAACGCTAACTATATTTATTAGATGGATGACATATAATTCTACTATTTAAAAAACTACAAAATAATATATACTTATAGTTATTATTATTTTTTAACTATGTAATGCCATTTTCACTTAAAAATGATTTTTTTTATATATACTTTCAATATATATATATATATATTTCACTGCAGAAAAAAATAGTTTATAAGATTAAAGTATAGTATAAATTATTATTGTGTGCTACGACAAAAATTTTGTGTGCTTCGACAAAAATTTTCAAAACAAATAGGAAACACACAACTATGAAAAAACTGTAAACATCACGTGATCACCATTTCTTAAGCTTGCTCATAATTGACTTGCACTGAGTGGCAATACATATAAAGAGTTTTGCCTGTTTTAATGAAAAAACTGTATTATTTTTGTTTCATAACTTGGCTATTTTTATTTTTTTATTTCATATCTCAACAAATGTTAATCTTCATTTTATTTCACTCATTGAAAAAATTAAAAGACTGAAGTGGAGTTAAGCTGGACATATTGCTAAAAGAGATGATAATAGATAAACAATTGAAATCTTAAACTGAATTCCAAGAGGTTGTAAAAGACCCAGAAAGTGACCACATGTGAGATGGATTGATGAAATAAGAAAGTGTGCAGGGGTGATGTGGAAAAAAGAAGCTCAAGATCAGAGAAGATGGATTGAACTTGGAAAGATCTTCATCCTGCAGTGGATTGATAATAATTGATGATAATGATGCTAAATGTTTATTTTTTAAAGGTAAATAATTCTAAGAATATTTACTTCTTTTATTACATTGTAATTCTATAAGTATTTTACTTGCTAGAAAAGAAAAGATCTGCTTTAAAACGTTCAATATATAGCTGAATATGCTTTCAGCCTAGCTGGTGAAGCTGCTAAGTTTAAATGCTATGAATTTGACCGACTAAGTCGAAAGGATGCTCAGATATATATTGAAAGTTTTAAACAAAATAATCTTTTCTTTACGATCGGGTAACAGGTATATGTGAAGCATTCGTAAAAATTTGTATTTTCAATTTTAATAATCAAATTTTAATTACATGTAAATTTATTTTTAAAACAAGTCTGATATTTTCTATCACATCTATTATAAAGGAAAATTTAAAATCTTTAAAACAAGCCAAAGATCGATTTGTTGATTTATCTACTCATTAATAGGATGTTTTATATTTAATGAAATGCTTAAATATAAAAAAAAAAAATTGTTTACAATTAATTGAAAAAACATTTGGAAATAAGTCGAAGATTAATTTCTTCTTTTTAGTAAAAAAAATGAAACAATTTCCTTCATAAAAAAAAGTTTATTATTATATAAATAATACAAAAACTCTGTCATATAATGAAAATTATTCTTCACATATAAAGTGAAATAAACAGAGTAGCTAAAATTCAAAAAACATTAATCACAAAAAACTATTTATCAAACGCTTTCGTTACCGTGTACTAGAATCGTGGCGACATATTGGAACTCGATATCGCCATGATTAAGTTCCAATATGTAGCCATGATTATGGTAGACGGTACCGAAAGCGCTTGGCAAATAGTTTTTTGTGATTAATGTTTTTTGAATTTTAGATACTTTCTTTATCACACTTTATACGTGAAGAATAATATTATATATATGCATGTATGATTGTGTGTTTTGTGTGACAGCAGTAAATTTAATTCTTTTCTTATCCTAAAATCATTTTCAAGTACATAATTAATCAATGAATATTAATTATATGATAGAATCAAACAGATCCCAAAATCAATTTCTGAATTATTGGTTTTTATTTAATAGACAGCATAAATTCAATATTATATTTATCCACTTTTTACTTTTTTATTATGAAGCTCAAGATAATAACTTGAAATTTTAAAATCAAAGACAGTTTACTATCTACATATGTCTGATTTTAAATTAACAGTTATATATTTTAATGACTTTAATTGCAATTATAGACACTTTTAACCTACTATTAAAAAACAAAAATGTACATATCAAAACAATGCATGCAACTGTAATTCATATTTAACCTATTTTCTACCCCTAATCTTTTATCTTTACTCCAGAGCTGCTTTTGTAAAATAGTTGATAGGTGTACAAAATTGTTAATAAATTAATAAAAACTTGATATTAAAACAGGCAAAACTCACTATACATATTGCCACACACAGCAAGCTAGAGTAATCAATGGATGCCAGAAGGCTTGTGCATAAAATCCCCATATAGTGCCTACTCATCCAATATTCCCAGACTAGTTTCTTGCTTGTTGCCTTTGTCAGTGAGGAGCCTTGGATCTGAGAGCACTGCACCTAGATCTTAAGATCTAATGCAAACCTCCACTTGTGGACTTCGTCAGTGAGGAGCCTTGGATCTGAGAGCACTGCACTTAGATCTTAGGATCTAATGCAACCCTCCAACAGCCAGAAACTAGTCTGGGGATGAGTAGGCACTAGATGGGGATTTTATGCATAAGCCTTCTGGTATCCATTGATTAGTCTAGCTTGTTGTGTGTGGCAATACATATAGTGTTTTGCCTGTTTTAATAACAGTTATAAACAAGCATAAGAAGTGGTATCATGTGATGTTTATTGGATTAAAAACTGGATATTTATCTATCTGCATTTTTGTTAAATTATAGCTTATGTAATAAAGATAATGATGTATAAATAATCAGACTATTCTATAAAAAGTTGTTTAGCGCATATTCTAACAGATTATCATCGGTGGTTTGCTGAGACTGAAAGTGGACAATGAAAATAGAAAACTCTTAATTAAAAAACAAAATTTCTTGAACAAAAATATATTGCTACTATCCAGATGTTATTATTACTAACGTAAAAATAAAAACAGTCAATAATACATTATAGATATAATAAATACCTCCTTACGTCCCCATTCTTTTTAAATTCTCTTAAATAAAGATATAACAAAGGATAACTGACTCCTAAAATGTCTTTTGTGCTGAACCAGCACTCATCAGTTGGTCCAGATCACTATCTCTCATATATATCTTTATTATATGCAAAGTATTTATCTAGAGTAAATTGTTTCATTTACCATTGTCAAACTCCCTCCACTCACAACTTTGACGCCATCCATTTCAGATAAATACAATAATGATTATTAATAATCATTATCGAAACTAGTAATAATCATTATTGTATTTATCTGAAATGTATGGCGTCAAGGTTGTGAGTGGAGGAAGTTTGACAATGGTAAATGAAAATGTAACAATTTAATAATATATATATAGTTAATGAATTAAAAAAAAAAAAACAATTGAAAAAATTATGCTAAATACATCGATTCAGCAATTTGGAAAATATTTTTTTCCAAAAAAAAAAGATGAAATGATAGTATCAAAAGCATGAAAGCTAAATAAACGTAATCATAACAAATATTTTTCAAAACTTGGTATTTGCAGTGACTAATAAATCCTTTTTATTTTTAACTATTCCAATTTTATTATATCTAATTTGTTTTTTTTATAAACAGACAGCCAAATTTAATACAATTCAGTCCAATAAATATAAATCAGTTTGAATAGTGGTAATGTCTCTGTTTTACTCCTTAGAACTATTTGTATATTGAGAAAGAAAATGAATACTAAAATCTGAATTAAAATGTCCTTCTATGATCAGTTTTTGGCTGATTATCTATTTTTATAAATTAGTCAATTGTAATCAAAGAGCTTTGCTAATTGCTCAACAAAAGCTTAGCAAGAAAAAGCATTTAAAATATTTCAATCTGAACCCCCCGGCCAATGGTTTCGTGCTTTTGGCACTCCTCACAAAGGCACTAGGGTTGCTTCAGACACTAGATCTAAAAACATCAACCCAAAGCCAGCATTTATCTAAGAGTTGACTATTGAGTAGAAAATCTGAAGTTTTCAGACACCTAGATGTCTTCAAACCCAGCTATCTAATTAAAATAGCTATATGAGGCTATATTCCACAAGCTTAAAAATAGAAGTGGAGTCATGTGATATAAGATTCTATTTTTTATTTTTTTAGTCAATTGTAATGGTTTGTTTTGCTTTTTTAGTATGTCCTCAAAGAGAAAAATTAGCTGAACTACACTCGCATAAGTATGTTAAATACTAAGTTTTATTTTTCTAATAAAAAAATAAATATTTATTAATAAAATATTATTGCTTGATTATATTATCTACTGCCTATTAATTACATCAATATACATGACTTTTATACATGTACGTGAACAAACTTTAACTATATATATAATTGACTATTATGTCTAAAAATATTTATATAAATAATTCAATTTCAGATTTTACAGTGCACTTCTCATATGTAATTATTATAATGTAAATTATATCCTTATGTAAAAAATATCAGACTAACTTTCTTCTTTATATATGTATATTTCAAAAACAATCTATCATCTAGTAACCAAAAGGTTTGAAATCTTTCACATCAAAATTAATATATACATATATTTAAAAAGTTTAATACTTGACACTAAAAATTTTTATAGATATAATAAACACCACCATACTTCTCCATTCTTTTTAAATTCACTTAAATAAAGATATAATAAAAGACAAATGCCCCCCAAGATGCATTTCGTGCTGAACCAGCACTCATCAGTTGGCCCAGATCCCTATCTCCCATATATATCCTTATTATAAAAATTTTAATAGTCAAAAATAAAAAATTCCTATCTAAAATCTCCAAAACAACAGATTGCTGCTTAAGTTGAGAAGAAAACAACAAGATATAAATTAATAAGACGAAAAACTTAATTACTGTATTTATTTATTTTAATATTTATGAAATGAAAATTATTCTAATCATTTGGAAGTTTTTTCCAAAAGCAAATGTCAAATATTTATATAAATTAAATTGGATTTATTTATATTAATGATATTAAAAAGTTATTAAATTGTGTGAAATACCACTAAAACTGAGATATTATAAATCATATTAAAAAGTGGTAAATAATAAAAAATGTTTATCAATAATCATCTCTTCGTCAAGCGTTGATGGACGAGTGGTTAGCACAGCCGCCTTACAAGCAGTTGTCCCGGGGTTCGCTTCCCTGCCGATGCTGTGACCCATTAAAAAAAAGGTAATCATCTCTTAACCATAATACTTCATGGATTTATTATTCAACAATATTTTGATCAAACAAATTTGCATATGTATATATGTCGGTTATTATTTAAAACTAATAATCAATATCAGAAAGTTTCTAAAATTAAAATTGTTTTTTTTTTTTTAATTATAGAAGGATTTGTATAGTTGTATAAGAGAAACTATAAATCAATACATGCCTTACTGTCTACCATTTTTTATGCTTAAATTATTTCAAGATTTAATAATTAAGTTATCTACAGAACAAAATACAAAATATTTATCTTCATTTTTACTTTAAAATCTTCCTTTACTTTTGAAAGCTTAATAGAAATAAAAACTTCAAAATTTTGTAAAAAAAAAAAATTCAATAAATATTAATTTTTAAAAGAAATTAAATATGCCCTCGGGATCACAACTAGTGAGTAAAGATAGCTGAGATGAAATGTCGTAGCTAGGATTTTTTTAAAATATTGGGTCTATTTGTCAAATATATATAAAAACTATATTTTTCTTCCAGCAGATTTTGTAAAGAGAGCCTATAGTTTTTTTTTATCTTTATTATTATACTTCCATTGTATCTTGCAATCTTTTTGTATTGCTTATATTATATTACTAATATATATATATATATATATATATATATATATATATAAATACACATGTATTGTCTATACTAACTTTAATATAATCATAAGGGGCTTGAACTCAGAGTTTTAAACTCCCTGCAGCTATCCAATCCATCTTATACATCTGATACACATGATCACATACATGTGAAAAAAATAAATGATCTCCAATATCCATATTTCATGCTGAACCAGCACTCATCAGTTGCTCCAGATCATCATCTCCCACACATATATACAATCAGTGCTCAGCTTATATTAAAATAGCAAATCTTCAAACCTTAAAGGACAAGCTTCAATCTTCTTCATTCTCCAACTTTTCAGCCATCCATATCATTGAAATTCTGAGGATGCAATGCTCAAAACCCTTCATCCTTGGATTTTCATTTGTATGGATGGCTGACAAGCTGGAGAGTGAAGAAGATTGAAGCCTGTTCATTAAAGTTTGAAGATTTGCTATCTTAACATAAACTAAGCACTGATTATATATATGTATGGGAGATGGTGATTTGGACCAACTGATGAGTAATGGTACAGCAGGCATCCCCCACTGAGACATTTCTTTCAGAAGCACTATCTTGTATGCAAAGGCTGTGGAAAGAAATATAGTGGTAAAGTCTGATAGATATTATATATATGTGTGTATGTAAAGTCTGTGTGGGTATGTGTGTGATGAATATCATTAATGATTATGACAGTTGATTACAGTCCTGCCAAAAGTTAAACATCAGTTCAAAGTACATGATAGACAGCAACCACAAATGACTTCCGTACACTATGTTAAAAATCATGAATAATATAACAACACAAATTGAAGAAGATGAGTTCCAAGGATCTGAAGAAAATCAACTTATTATTGAGAAAAAGCCATAGATATATTTTGGTACAATGGAATTGCAGGTATCACTAATTTAAAACTATTTATATGATTAGTTATCAATGTATCTAAGTATGAGAAAGAGGCCATTACCATTGCCCACTACAATATATAGACCAATAATAATAAAGAAAAGTAATGTGTCTTTACTGTCAGCAAGTGAACATAATCCTGTAAATGGTCTGTTAATCTTTATTACATTTATATAACAATGTATATGATTTTTATTTATTTTTAATTACTATCTTGAAATTATTTCACAACTATTAATTGTGACTTACTTTCGATGTCATAGTATCTCTCAGATATAATTTACTATTTGAATATTACACATTCTTATGAATCATATTATAATCAAATTGATGATTTGATCATCATAGTTTAACTTTAATCATGTAAAAATATGTAACTAATGATAATCTTGAATATATATATATATATATATATATATATTGTAATGGAATGCAAATATATGTAAACAAACATATTATGCTGATCACGTTGTGGCATCCAAATGTAATGGAACGTAAATATATGTAAACAAACATATTATGCTGACCATGTTGTGGCGTCCAAATGTAATGGAATATATGTAATCTAAATGATCTCAAACGAAAATACACATATGAAGAAAGAAGGCCTCAAACATGGTGCCAAAATGTAATGGAATGCCTATCCACAATTGAAATGGCCCCAATCATTGGGAAAGCCAAATGTAATAGAACGTATTTATCATCCAATTTAAATAATATAAACATCGCACATCATACACATAAAGAAGGATCTTAACAATCTAAATAAATCCAATTGTTGAAAAAAAAAACCAAATATAATAGATTGTATAATTTAAATGAAGAAAGATAAAATTATCCCAATTATATTTAAATAAATTGTTTATATGCCCTTCCAACTAGCTATACATGAAATAAATCCAAAATCATACAGAGCAATAATAAGACCTATCCTTATAATTTATTCTCAGGATTAATTTGATTAACTAACAAAATATATACTAGAAACAAAAGGAATTTTATTGAATCTAATATATACATCAATTAAGTAAACTTATGTATATCTAAACATAACAATGAACATTAACTTGCATAAGTAACCCAAAAACTAAATAATAATTGAAATCCAAAATTATTCTCCATTAAGTTGTGAATTTAATAAACTTCATAATGACTCTGGCACTAAAAAAAAAAATATAAAAGAATAAAATATTAATACGCTTCCAAATAAAATACAAAGGCATTACTTATAAAACAAATAATACATCCTTTATTTCTATATCATGGTTTGATTTTTAAGTAGTATCAGTGTTTTAAATAATTTTTTAAATATAAACCCAAATACAAAAAAAAAATACCTATATACTTGCAATAAGTATATATATTAAATATATAAAGACATATTTGTGCTCAACAAGTATACACTAATATAAATACAAATCAATATTTATATTTCCCAAATATTAAAATTTAAAAAAAATAAATAAATAAAAGTATATTATATACAGCAAATATATGAATTGTTGTTTATGTTTGCATAAGAGTTATTATATGAAGTGAAAATGAAAATAGATAAATAAATAAGTAAATACTTGTCTGGTAAAATATTGTAAATTAATAACATAGATAATGATATGCTCTTAAAGCTAGGTTAATCAATTAAGTATCATTACATCAAAAGAAATCAAAATTTACTCCACTACATTATAAAAGGTTTATATAAATTATATCCACTTTTGGACTATACTTATCTCTACAAGCATTTAATACACTTTTTTATTATTTACAACGAGGCTCACTCAGGCCTATAAATATAACATATCTTTGACTACCTAGTCATTTAGTGCTAACTTATAACTTAATATGAATATGGAACTTATTTCACCTCATTTTGTTATTTGTTATTTTATATACATACACACACACGAAATATATATAGATAATGATGATTTCTAATTGATAAGTAACCTCTAACTAATCAACTCATCTATGATCCCCCCTTAAGAACATCCCATTATCAAATAAATAAATAAAATATTTATTTAAAAAAAAAAAATTAAGTTATGTAAATAATAAAACTTTTGATAATAAAATTTACAAATATAAATTTTACTTATTAATATATATATATATACATAATATAAATTTTACTTATTAATATATATATATATAATAACCCATATGCAATTTAAACTTAGAGCTTTATTTACAAATTTCTAATACTTAAGTGTTCATTTTGACATTAATTAAACGTTTGTTTTCTAAACAAGACACTTAACTAGAACAGAATTATACTTATAAAAATGTTTCATCTTTCTAATTGAAAATAAAAAAAAAAGAATATTGATCTCAAAAATATCTATAAACATATCATTTACATTAATAAAGTTATTTACTACCTTTCTAAAAGTTCAACTTGTTTCGTTATTTTATTCCTTCATATTTTTTTAATATTTGAATGCATTCTAGTTAAAGTGAAGAAAATATCAAGTTAGAGAAAATTGTCAATTCTTATATGCATGTATATCTTTTTAAAATTTCTTTCCTTGAAAAATAAATAAATAAATTGAAATGTTGAATCCAATATATTAATTTTAGTTGTTCCCACATTGCTTTTAAATTTACCATTGTAGATTTTTTTAGATAGCTATCATACATTTCAACATGATGGAATTTATATGTTGAGCCATTGCTTAATTTCTTTTAATTGCTAGGATAAAGTCAAGAAGATCGCAGCTCTTGAACTGTGACAATATTATTATTCACCCTTCCATTATTAAGGTGTTTACATCCAATAGATTATTCAATTATTCTCAAGAATGGTGATTCCAATGAAACAAAGTACAACTAATTTTATCCTTCAGTTTTTTTAATAACTATCTTAATAATGTTTTCTTTTTTTTGTTGTTGCTGTTGTTCTCCATGTGCCAGAAATTGCAGTTTTGAAAAACATTGTTACATATGTTTTTTTTTAAACAATTAACATTCAAAAAGTAAAAATATCAATCATATAAAAAATATTAAATCGAAAATTTATTTGACAGCTTTAAATATATATATACATAAATAATAACATTGCATTTTTTTAATAATCACTACAAATAAAATAATCTTTTTTATAATCAACAATTTATATGTCTCTATTTATTTATAATAATTAAAATGTCACTATTACTATTAAAAATCTCACCATTAAGAATAATAACAATTAAATATTCACAGCGATGTACCATCAACAAATAAATAAAATAATAAATCCAAACAACATTAACTATAACTAATAACCATAAACAATAATAATACTCCATATATAAACATCAAATCAAAGAGATGTTTTTTAATAACAACAAATGATTTTTTTAAAATAAAGGTAGATTTATCAATCTTTTACTATATATATATATATAAAATTAAGAGCGTGCTAATAGCTCTAAACAAGCTTTTTTTTTTATTTATGATAAATGCTACTACAAGAGAAGGCATTCAAATCATTTTTATTTTAAATGGTCCCCATCCCCAGACCGGTTTCGACCTATGGGTCTCTTCAGTGAGGAGTTGGGACATTAGATCTAAAAAACCAAGTTGGGTTACATGGCACACAACAACATATAGAGAGGAAAAGTAGAAACAACAACAGACAAAAATTTTAGTAGATATTTTCTACTTTCCTGAAATAATAATAACAAATAAGTAAAAGATTAAATAATTCTGAATGTAAAATAAAATTTCCTTATGAAATAAATAGTTCAAAAGGTTTAAATAAATATTAATATTGTATTCTGATTCTGAAATTAAAAAAACAAGTATGGTATTTTTGAAATATTTTAATTAGAAAATTTCTATTTATGTAAAAATCTTTGTATGATAAAACTGTCAAACTTATGTAAAAATCTTTGTATATCACACTTTGATAAAAATTTCAAAGTTGCTTTCAAAAGGATTAGAAATATAAAAATAGTTTTTAAATTACTGTTGTTATCACCTTAGCAATCCAAGACTATAAAAGATTTGGATAAAATATTATTTTAGTTTTGGCTAGTAAAATTTTTGTGAAGTAGTTAGCTGCAGTAGTTGATAGCGGTAGCAGAATAGCAAGGTGCAGAGCTGGTTTCCGGAGTTATACAGAACTACCATGAAAATGTAAAACTGCAAGGAAGCAGTTGCACTACAGTTCAATGGAGCTCATGGCATGCCAAAAAAATACTTGAATTATACTTCTCTTGATGGTGACAATCCTGGACTATACTTTCCAGATGGACCATAAACTAAGTTCACCAAGAGAAACTCAGCTTGAAGAATGAATTGGTATACATATGCTGCTGTTTATCTATACCTGCAGTGAACCACAGATAAATGCATCACATGTATGTACAGTGTGTTATTTTAATATTCTTTAGTCTGAAATCACATTTTAGAAATTAAAGATATATAAAATGATTGTATTTTTCATTTATTAAAAGAGAGAGAGAGATTTTAAAAGTGTACAAATACTTAAGTAAAAAAAATCAAAAATTAAAGAATATACTATTCTAAAACCATTGATAATTAATTAATCAACAATCAAAAAGTGACCTATCATAAAATTGACTCTATTTTTTGAAAAAAAGAAAACTATAATTGGTTAAGAGTAACCTGATGAAAAAACAAATATTTTTTAGAGTAACCTGTCAAAAAGTATTAAATAATAAAATAGGTCTGTTGGAGGATTCAATTTTTATCAGCAGTCAAGAAATTGATGTTTTTTTTTAAGAAAAAAGATATTAAACTGTTATGAAAGAATTAAACAACATGATTTTACATACTTTCAATATTGGCTTAATTATGAAAATATAATATTATTGTAACAAATTAAAATATATAATGTAAACCTCAATGTGCCCATACATTTCTTTGTGTACAACATATATTATAAAATTAATAATTTTATTTGATAAAAATGAAATATATAATATAGATGTCAGTGTGTGCTTGCAATTCAATACATGCCCACATGTATGTTAAATATATTACTAAATATGTATAAAACTGAATTTCATTTATAGATTATGATAATAAATTATACCGCAATGATGTGTGATGATATGTGATAACTTGGTATCATTGAATATGATAACTCAGTTTCTTTTTAACTATTATTTTATAACAATTCAAATATGATTTTTTTTAATATTTTATCACATGTTTGTGTGCAATGATATATAGGTATATACTGGAACATATCTATAAATCACAATGTAATAAATTGAATTTTGATTTTATTTTAATCCACACATATATGTAAAATGTAATCATTTTTTATTATTAAATATCAATTCAAATATGTCAATTTCTAAATTGTACTGCATTCTGTATATATATATATCATTGAGTGTCAAATAGAATACATATATAAAAGTTTAGTCATTTTTTAATTTTATTATATGTCAATTGAAATGTATTCCTTGTATAGTATAAAACACACATCTGTGTGGATATATATATATATATGCATTTATGTAAATTCATTAAGAGGCATTGTAAATCAATGTAATAACTTAAATTTTGTAAACCACACGTGATAGTTTTATTGATGTATATAAATCAAAATCAGAAGACTTAATTGATATGTGCATAGCCTTATTGTATAGACCTAAATTTCATTTATTTTTATATTGTTGTTAATAAACTTGTATTCAATCATTAAAAATTGTATTGCATCATCACTTGATCACCACAGCAGTACTTGAGCTTGTGTTCTTCTGAGCTAGATTTGTGTGTAACAGTCTTATTATAGAATGGGGATGTATTTTAGTGCATTGGGGCATCCTGTGATGATAAATTATCATCATCCTGGTTGGTGCACAAGATTATATTCTTTAAAGCCCACTGCACTATCATTTTATTTTTGTTTAGTCATTTTAAAAATTAAGTTGCAGTTGGCCAGTATATTAATGGTTCTAAGTGGCCAGAGCATTGATGATGATCAGCATGTTTTACCATCCCAGAATTATTGTTTAGATTTTTATGGTTAGGTATTCTGGTGGATTACCACTTAGATGGTGTATCCAAATTAATGGTTTCAATAATCTTCCACAAGCTGACAAAGGCTCAATAGTTAGCCTGGTCTATGGATGACCCATTTCAAGTCCAGTCACCAGATTGACTGCTGATTTACTTATATTTTGATTAATCATTCATAATGATGAGTACTTATGCCTACTTATAGGTATTCATAATGCTGGTTGATGTATGGTTAATCATATCTTTAGTGCTCTAAGGAGTTAACTGACTGATCTCACAGAGAGATCTGTTGATCTCATGCTCTCTTATGATATCTTATTTATATTTTATATAATTTTATTTGATATAAAGACTTTCATCACCCAAGTATGACCTCCCAGTAACCTTTCAATCCACAGAAGTAATAGTCACAACTACTGTTAAATTCAAAAAGCATAACAGAAGCAAATGTCATCAACTCAAATCCCATGAATCCCAAATTTTAATGTTAGCAGCTTTTCTATTAATTATATTCATTTTATGTCTATTTATTAAAATTGCTTTCTTAATTTTTCTTTTCTTATGATTTTGCTTTTCATGAAGAATCTTAACACTTTCAATATCAAACTTAAATTTATATTTATATGTTCTTTCATGATCCAAGAAGACTAAATATAAATTTAATATTGATATTGAAAGTGTTAAGATTCTTTATGATGAGAGAAACCATAATAAAAGAAAAATTAAGGAGGCAATTTTAATTTATAGAAATAAAATGAATATAATTAATAGACAAGTTGAACATTAAAATTTGGGATTCATAGGATTTGAGTTGATGATGTTTGCTTCAATTATGTTTTTTGAATTTAACAGCAGTTGTGGAGATTAAGGAATTACCTGAAAGAAATTCTGCAAATTGAAAGACTGAATATAATAGTTAATTATTGTTATATTTATTTTTTTATTGTTATTACAATAGTTTTTTAATTAATGAATATTTTATTTATATTATAAATATATCATTAAAAACCAGACAACATTTAGGCAATCCTAATGTTAATAACAATCAACGATTTCAAACTGTTGTCAAGGCAACATACTTTTACTTATATATAACAATATTTAAGAAAAGAGTTTGTATCTCCCAAATCAGCCACGATTTCCACAGCATTAAAATGTAATTCTCCTGTTAAAAATCAAATTTGTCTTGTTTTCATAATTGCAAAATTATAAGTAAGGGTAGTGTAATCCAATTTCTTATTGATTTCATGTTCAATTGAAGTCATGGTAATACTTTCCTATAAAGGCTTATCTAGTGTAAAAGTATAGATTTTAATAAGTTTTAATTTTGAAGAATTAGTGCTCCCTGCTCATAATTGTTACCAATAATGACAATAATATTTATAAGATTACACATAGAAGACAGAATGTTGACTATTATCACATCTTACAATTGCAAATTAATTCAGTCATTCTGAAATTTTATATATAATTTAATCTTGTAATTCTAAATTTATTAAGAATATGTTACTGTACTTTTGTTAAACTTTTTTTGATAAATATGAATTTATTTTAACCTCAGGTCAAGATCAGTTCATGATCAACAATGGAATTAGAACTGAATGTAAGATAAAAGAATAAAGACAAAACTCTCCATACAGTAGTGCCACCCTGTGCCAAACAGAGTAATCAATGGATGCCAGAAGGCTTGTGCATAAAATCCCTATCTAGTGCCTACTCATCCAATATCCCCAGAGTAGTTTCTGGCTTGTGGCCATCATCATTGAGGAGCCTTGGATCTGAGAGCACTGCACCTAGATCTTAGGATTTGTTTACAACAATTATGTGCTAGTATAGAGATGGAGATCATGTGATGTTTAGTGGTTTAAGATAAAAGAATGTTGTAATTGTCACATTGTCTGATGTTAACAGTAGTAGTAGTATGATATTAAATACAACATAATAATACATTATTTGATGCACAGTTAATAAATGTTATTATGTAAAACTTTAACTAACATGTTGAAATTCTTTTTCAAAAGAAAAATACATAAATGACTTTTTATCATTTATTTTTTATATGGCTCAGACCATTGGTTCTCAACATTTTTTTAGCCATCCCTCATCTAAGTATTTCTAAAATCCTGATCACACACCCCATGATATATAATTCTTATTATTCAAAAAGTGAACTGTTACTCATGTGGAGGAACCTAAAAGGTCATTAACAAAAGAAAAATTGAAATACAATGGAGTTTCAAGTCACTTAACTTGCTCCAAGTAACAATGAAGAAATAAGGAGTAAATATTATCTAACCAGAAAAGACACTGAGAAGATGGCAAAGAAAGAGGGAAATTTAAAAAAACATTCTTAGCTTAATTTATGAATAATAAAATATAAGACCAATTAGCAGGCTTTCAATTTTACTCTTAATAACTCAAAAATTATTTTTAAAAAATTAACTTTTAATAACTCATTCCCAAATTTTCCCTCTTAAAAATCAAATGCCCCCCTTGTGGGATGTTTACCCCATGTTGGAAACCACTGAAATTAGATTAATTTTGTCAGCACTTGCCAATGAATAGATTGCATAATTTGTAGAATTACTTTTGACTCCAACAACTCAAAAAGTAAATAAAAATCAGTTAAATACTGACAAACTTTGATAAAATTTACAATTACAATATTTTCTTATTAATTTATGACTGGATTTCCAACATTAGAAGTGAAAACATTAGAAAATCTTTATGGGCTAAATATCAGATACACTACATAAGTGATTTGACAATCATTTTATTGCAAACACATTTTAAAAAGCTCAATATTAAGTTTGAAATACTGTCTAAAAGTCACTGTATTGGTGTATTTAGTTTTGACAAGATGAGGAGGAGGGGGGTATTCAAAAGTTTATTAATATTGTCTGCAAAAAATACAGAAGTAAAAGGAGGGATATGCATACCAGTGACAGTGAACAATTTTTAAAGTTAATTCCTAATTTTATAAAATTGTTGAAATTTACAATTTTCTGTAAACTTGTAAATGGTTGAGCCACAGAAAGGGTGTATTGATATATCATTGCAACATTGTGAGCAATATATAATTATATGTGTTATTTATATGATAAATGAGGCAACCAAGATAGATAAAGAATAACTGAGATGCTAAAGTGAGATTTGAAAAATGCGTTTTTTTACTAGTTAATGCAATGAGACAACAGTTTTAGAAATATGCTGTTTATAAATAATTAACCCCATGTAAAAATAACATCTATCTGTTTTGGTAGCATGTTTTGTATGTATAAGGCAGCACTATTTATTTGGATAATGTAACATAAAATTAAAATATCAACACACTCATTTTTTTGCTTATATCATGGTAAAAAAGATATTTGACAAAGCCTATAAAAACTCAGTTGGTATACATAATTTTTATCTCAAGAGTGTTAACTTCATGCACAAAAGATAGAACATGAAATATGTTAGAACCAAAAGTTCAGAATTGGAGTTTACAATGAGGAAATTAAAGATCTATTTTAAAATTTTTATTTTTTAAAAAAATGGTAACCAAACATTTTAAATGAATATGTTCACTTGAAACTTTTATATTAAAAGATTTTACATATGTAAATGTTAAAAAAAAAAATGTCACAATATTATATCAGTGTATAAACGACCATAGTTTATATATATTACTGCCTATATTTTGAAACAATGCTTGATTTAATATGAATATAACAATTATGGCTAATGCTTTTAAAATCCCAAGAAATTGAAATATTAAAAAATTTTAAGCATAAAATAATCATTTTGTAAGCTATCTTATTATTGCATTTAAATTCTGATAATTATTAATTAAATATTTATAATTAATATTTAATCAATTTAAAAATAGCTAAATTGATTAATTACTGAAAGACTAAATATATACTTAAACTTATTTTGCCTAAGATAATAAAGTCAAAATAAAATTACAACAGATATCTACTAAGGCAATTAAAATCAAGGAAATGAAAATTATTATAATATAAAATTCATTTTTTTAATTATAAAAACTATGTTGTTCATACTTTTATTGAACATTTAGAATAAACTGTGTTAATAAGGAGACTGAAAAACAATGTAGAACTTTAACATGTGATGGTCCAACATTTCACTCTTCTTACACTTTAAAGCAAAATATATTTATTCATTCTTTACAGTTTCAACTGTTCTTAGCAGTCTTCATCAGATCTTATTCTCTACTTTTTTTCTATTTTCTCCACCATTTTCTCTATCCCCTATTATTCAATTTGATTGTATCTTCCATAATGTCCAAAACTTTCTTCACTATTTATTTACTCATGTATTATAGCTTATATTGTAATATAATCTTCAATACTTTCTATTCCTCTTTCCTTCTTTATTTTTGCTTTTTTTATATAACATATAATAACAACATTTCATTCTTCTTACACTTAAAGCAAAATATATTTATTTATTTTTTACAGTAGAGAATAAGATCTGACAAAGACTGCTAGGAACAGTCAAAACTGGAAAGAATAAATAAATATATTTTGCTTTAAAATGTAAGAAGAGTAAAATGTCGTTATATAAAAAAGTAAAAATAAAAAAGGAAAGAGGAAAAGAAAGTATTGAAGATTATATTATGTATCTTGTTATATAGTTATCTCCAATTGTTATTGAATAGAGAGTTTTTAATATAAAATTTTAATCGATGAATTATACTTTTTCTTTTAATTTATAACAGTAAAATACAAATTTTAGTCTGATAAACAAAGTAGGCATTGTATGCACCAAAAAGGAAAGAAATAATTTTGTTAAAAAAAGATAATAAAAATAAAAATGAATAGTTTTGATTTCAAACTAGATTCAATGTTTTACTTTGCAAAAATTACAAGTTAAGTTATATAGAAAAAACGAAAATATTTATAGGACAGGGCAACTCTTGATTGAACACAAAAAAACATTTTGAAATGGAGTATGAAATCAAAGAGTATTATATATATATAAAGCTTGCACAAATAATTGTATTTATATATTGAAATATTTCCATCGTCTAATATAAGTATTGAATGACCTTTAGAAAAATGTAACTCTAATTAAATATTCCAAATACATTCAACTTTTAATAATAGCACAAAGTTGTAAATGCACAATGTTTTGAGAAGTATTATTCTCCCCACTGTTTCAGGTGTTGCTGGCCTAACCAGTGAGTACCAGCATGGAAATCGAACCTGGACTCTATATGCACAATGTTTTGAGAGATATTCTCTTTCTTCTTCAGATGTTGCCAGCCTGACTAGTGACAGTACTAATCCAGGTTCAATTCCCATGCTAGTATCACTGCTCAGACCAGCAACACCTGAAGAAGAGAGGAGAACAATACCTCTCAAAACATTGTGCATATACTAACCTGAGTGATATTATAGTTGAATGCATTTGGAATATTTAAATAAAGTTAAATTTTTCTAAAGACATTCAATACTTATATTAGATGTTGGAAATAGGCCAATATATAAATACAACTGAAATATCATCATCACAAGCCTTCAAAATGCCCAAATAATTATTCTATTAGGTATAGCAATAGACTATCAATAGATTACGATTATATAAATATAATGTACTCGATCAAAATTTTGTTGATAAAAATTATTCTCTAGTACATTCTTACTGTTTATGTAGTGTCGAGATTCTAATCAACAACTAATTAATTTTTTAAAAGCGTGTTAAATTAAATTATATATACGCAAATGTAGTTATTAATTTTTTTTATTTAAAAAAATTTGTCGCTGGAACCTAAAATTCATAAAATAGTTATTAAAAGCATCACTTAAGATAAGCAAGTACATTAGCATAAATACACATCCATATATTACTGTAGCACAAAAAAACAAATCCTTGATTTGTTTACGAACTGCGGGTTGTGTATATTGTTTCTAAATCTAGGTCAGCTCTCTCATTGGATGTTTCCATATTCCACTGATAAATCGCGATCCATGATCTAGTATTTTCTTTAAAGTATCTGGCGGGGTAATGCGTCGATAAATTTACAAAATTATATATTGTTGTGGGAGCTAGTTTTAGTCCCTGTCTTTTTTTTTTTGCCAGAAAGCTTATTTTTTTAGAATATTTGGCTCTTAAGTTTATATATGTCAAATGCGTTGACCGGGAAGCGAACCCGCGTCAGCCGCTTGGAAGGCAGCTATGCTAACCAGTAAGCCAAAATTCAGCATTTGTTACTAAGTTTAAAACTACTGGAATTACGTAATACAGTATAAAGTAAGCACATACAACAATTAATTAAAATTTTAACTTTAAAACTTCTTTTAAAAGTTATATATGTATTAATTTTTAGACAAAAACCTTTACTGCGCTACGTTATCTCATCTTCACTTAATCATCCTTAACTTTGTAAAAAGAATTAGTTAAAAAGCTTTTGATTCCTTGAAAAATCTTAGCTCATCGAAAAGAAAAGAAATGTGTGTTGATTGTGAAGTAAGCGATTTGACCTTGCTATTTTATTAGTCTTGCTTAGTATTTCAGCAGCGAAACGTAAGTAGATTGGTAAATTTGTTAACATTTACAAAATCCAGCTAGTAAAAACAACAAGTGTTGCTTACAAATGGCAAAGACACCGAAGTTTGCTTTTCAAAGTGTAAAAATATTAAGTTTTAAATTTGTGTTGCGTGGAGAGTTATTTTATAAATTAGCATGCTTGAAGAGGGAAAAAAGTAGGTATCTCATTTTCTCACATACTTTACTACATACTGTCTACTCTACATTGCTAGTTAACTTTACAGCTGTAACGTGTAATGCATCTTCTCATTAAGTGTGAGAACATCATATATTATATATAATAATGAATTCATCAGAATACGTATTAAGTATAAACCTTTATTTTTTTATATTTTTACATTTTAAACGGTTAAATATAATGAGAATTAATTAATATAATGAGCATTTATATTGAAAATGAATGGAAAATTATATAAAATGATATACATATAATTGTATAAAAAATGCATATAATATTTATTTAATGTATTGTTATGATATAATCAATTATTCTGTAATCACTGGATTTATATGTGAGGGTTTTGATTTATTTTAATGATTTGTAATATATGATTTTTTTTTTTACAGTACAGGATTTTTCATACCTGCACTCCAATATATAATATATAGGGGTTTGAATTCAGACTTTTACACGACTCTCAACTATCCATGCTATCTCATACTGCTGATACATTTGATTACACACCTGTCAAAAAGATAAATAATCACCAATATAAGTATTTTGTGCTAAACCAGCACTCATCAGTTGGTCCAGATTATCATTTCCACACATATATGCAATCAATGCTCAGCTTATATTAAGATAGCTAATCTTCATACTTTAATGGACATGTTTCAATCTACTCAACTCCACAACTCTTCAGCTATCCATTTCATTGAAAATTTGATGATAGCATGCTCAAAGCCCACATTGGCTGTACTGTAGAAAAAAATCATATATTAAAAATATAGTGCTGTAAGAACTGTCCATCCCTCATATATGTATGTAAATGGATTATGTCTTGTACATGAGGGATCAGAGTGACTTATGGTCAACATGGGTAGGATGAGAAGATTAGCAGCAATGTGGGCTTTGAACATTCCATCATCAGATTTTCAATGAAATGGACAGCTGAAGAGTTATGGGGTGGATGGAAGCCTGTCCATTAAAGTATGAAGATTGGATGTCTTAATACAAGCTGTGTATTGATTGTATATGTGTGTGGAGATGATAATCTGGACCAACTGATGAGTGCTGGTTTAGCATGAAATATGCATATTGGTGATTATTTATCTTTTTGATATGTGTGTGACCAAGTGTATCAGCAGTATGAGATAGCATGGATAGTCGAGGTCATGTGAAAGTCTGAGTTCAAACCTCCCTATATGTTACATATTGGAGTGCAGGTATGAAAAAGCCTGTATTGTAGGAAAAAAAATCGGACATAATCTATTTACATACATATACAAAGGATGGGCAAACCTTACAGCACTATATTTTTAATATATAAAATTATTACAAAAAATGGAAAGAAAAAATTATTAATACAAATTAATATAAATTGTTATATCCTTCTTCTTACGAAAATCCATATTTATTTACTAAGGTAAAAACTCATAAAGAAAATAATCCATTGAGATTATTGTTTAATTTTACTGATTTTGTTCTGCAGAAATTTTGTAAGTATTTAAATAAGTGAATAGTAAAAATTATTGGTTATGGCAAGTTTGGCATTAAAATTACAGAGACTATTATAAATAAGTTAAATATGACAAAATTTAATAGAAACCAAAGTATATTTGTAATGGATATTGAGAAGATGTATCCTAGCATTCCAAGAATAAAAAGTATAGAAATATTAATACAGAAATTATATATGCACATTAATGATACAGAGGTAACTAATATTATAGAAGGTTTAATTTTAATACATAATAGTTTATATTTTAAATATAATAGCGAATATTTGAGTATCATAAGGGATGGGTAATGGGGTGTGCAATTAGTGGATTAATGTCATCAATATTCATCAACAAAATGGAAATGAAAATTGTTAATAGTAGAATAGAAAATCAAGATATAATACATTACTTTAGGTATATTGATGACATATTAATAATTGGTACTAAAAGAGTTATAAAAAAGACTTATAATGAACTCAATAATAATATGGATAATATAAAATTTACAATTATAGAAATTGATGTTAAAATAAAGTATTTAGATATAGAGATAGAGGTAGATAATGACAATATGATTATATTAAAACACTTTACTAAAGAAGATAAATTTTAAAAAAATATTTCTATGGATTCACAACAGGCATGGATACAAAAAATGGCAATTATTAAAAATAAAAATGATAAATATAACATGGATAGAAATATAACTACTTTACAAAAATAACACTTTATAAAATTGTATACTAGTTACAGATATAATGCTAGAAGTATTAGAAATATATTATTTAATTATAAACAATATAATTTGGGTAATAATAGTGAATCAGACAATTATAAAATGGGTAAAACTTTCATATGTTTCTAAAATTTATCATACATTTTTAAAAACTAAAAATTATATAGATAAAAATATTAAAATAGGATGATCAAATAGAAAAAATCTTGATACGTTACTAGGAAATTATAAAAGATGATATAAAATATAAAAAAGTTATAGTATATAAAATTACTTGTGGGGTTTGCAGTATGCTTTATTATAAACATACAATGAAATAATTAAAAAAAGGGGCTAAAGAACATAATAATGCATTAATAGGAGAGATGACAGATCTGCATTATATGTTCACTACTTAAAATATGGACATAGAATAGATTGTGTTAAAAATATAGGTCCATTAAATTATATTAAAAAAATTAATAGAAGAAAGATATATGAAACTAATTACATTAATTATAACAGAAATAATTGTATGAACATTTATAAAACGTCAATTAATTTAACTAATAATTGGATAATGAAAAACGAATGGAGGGTTATATAATGTGTGTTATCATAAAGATACTAAAGCATAATTATAGGCTTGTGTTAATTTTATATAGAGCTAGTAGATGTCGCTATGTAGACGTTGTGAAAAGATCAAAAATTAAAAATTGCAGAAAAGAGCCTTTTTATGTTATGATTATATGATTATATTACAGCTATTGTCATATATTATTTTGTTGTTATATAAAGATATTTTATTCTATATTATATCTAGGATTTATTTTTGTTAGTCATAATAGTCTCTTGTCCAATTTCTCTGCTTGCATTAAAAAAATCAAAAAAGACTATGGTATTTTGCTGTCTCTTTTCCATTAGTTATATACTAGATAGTATTTATATATATTTTTAAAATAATAGTTTAAAAAAAGCTCTTTTACTGAAACAAATGATCAAAATACTACCCCTTATATTTCCATTAGCCAAGCTTTCTTTAAAAAAGATTTTTCACGCTTAACATGTTGATAAATTGTCATTAATAATTGATAATATATTTTATCTAAAATATTCATTTCAATTAAATATTTATATGAAATGTAATGCTTGTAAACTGAATTATGGCATATAATAGATATATAACGGAAGTGTTTAAAAGAGATAAGGATTTGAGATATTCAAAGAATGTTGATTCAATTGAAATTCATCTTAAAAGATTTGTCTTTTTTCAGGACCTTTATTTGCTTATAGTATCAGCAAGTTGATTAGTCGTCCTTAAATGTTTAAATTCTTGTGCATGTAGGAAGAAAAAAGAAAGATGGTATAAAATGGAAGTAATGTTAAATTAACAATTAATAAAAAGATTATTTTGAACTTTAATGTAATTTAAAGTTTATATCTAGAATAAAATTAATATAAGTAGTTCAAGTGCTGGAGGGCAGGTGCAAAAAAATGACGTTTTATGGCTTATTATATTTGTTTATTATATGTTTACAAGGAATTATGGTTTGATTACCTGTGAATATATAGTAATGATTGTTTTAAAAATTATTCATAGATATTTTGAGACTGTAGACATTTTATTGAGTATTTGTTTCAACTGATGATTGGATTGGTTGAAGGTGTGATATTTCTTAATCCATTTTTTTCAGTTCTAAATATTCTGAGGATCAATTTGTTGAATCAACCAACATTCTTTCTCCTTTTGCTAAGGATGATACAGATGTGGTTTTAGTTGTATTTATGTATTGAACTATTTCCATCATCTAGTATTGAATATTGAATGTCTTTAGAAGAATTTAACTTTATTTAAATTTTCAATCAACTGTTAGTAATAAATAACACACAGATTAGTATATGCACAATGTTTTGAGAGGTATTATTCTCCTATCTTCCTTGGTTATTGCTGTCCTGACCAATGACAATACTAGCATGTGAATCAAACCTTGACCCTTAGGTTCTTGAATATTGAATATTAAGGTAATGCTCTAACCAACTGAGCCATCCTGACTTCACTGGTCAGCCAGAAATACCTGAAGAAGAGAGGAGAATAATACTTCTTGAAACATTGTGCCTATAGTAACCTGTGTGCTATTACTAATGGTTGAATGCACCTTGAAAATTTAAATAAAGTTAATTTTTTAAAGACTCAGTACTAGATGATGGAAATTGTCCAATATATAACTACAACTAAAATACAATCATCACAAACCTTCATGGGAACACAGGTGTGGTATTATATTCTTATTTTTTAATCCTTTTTGTCTACTCTGTAATTGGTTGAAGATCAGTTTGAAAGCCAATTACATAGTAGTGGATTGTTGCTTCCATGACCAAATTTTACTGAAATTACCGAAATTAGTTCCTTTAGTTATTAAGTTCATTCATATTTGGACTCCATGACTATGACAATGATGTTCCTTGATGGATTTTATAGTGGTATATATTTGTTGATTGTCAATAATAATAGCAGGATATCCATGAATGTTTCTATAACACAGATCATGAAATTGTGGTATTTATTTAAATTTTGATACTTGCTTTGTTTGAGATAGTATGTATGGTAACTGAAAAGGATATCCTACGCTGACAAACTAAGAGCTTGATTTTTTCGTAATTTGTGATGAACTGATAGTCTATTCTAAGACCTTTTATAAATAATTTTTTTTACCAAGTTATTGATTATTAATCCACTGGGGATAAAGGTGTCTCCAAGTTCAATTTAGTTGCTTAATTTCTAGCTTCTTTTCTTCATAACATATGAGCAAGCTTCCTTATTTCATTTACTCATCTCACATTCAGTCAGTTACTAAATCTCTTATAATCTCTTAACCAATTTTGAATTTCATTTTGTCTATCTAGTATTATTTCTTCTAAGCAATATGTCCAGATCAGATCCACTTTAGTCTCTAATTTTTTAAATCATGTCAGTGATATATGTTTATTCTTTCACCCATTTATGTCATCTTAATTTTTTATTACTCCTAATGTCCATTTGCCATACTGTGTTGACTAGGCTAAAGTTTTTATATTGATTTTGTTTTTAAGTGTCCATGTTTCAGATCCATAAGTAAGAAGTGGTACAGCACAACTATTAAAAACTTGTGCTACGTGGTTTGAAGTTTTTGAATTGCTTTTCTGTTAATTGTCCAAGTTTCAGATTCATAAGGAAGAATTCATAAATTGCAAATATTAAAAATATTATTTTTTAAACATATAATACATGTTTTTTAAAATATTATTATTTCTAGCAAAAACATTCTCTTCAAGTTATGTGTTAATAATCTGACCAAGATATTCATTGTTGGTAATGTCTAGTTCATGATTTTCTTCTTCTGAGAAGATTCATTGAACTTTAGTTTAGTCTTTTCAGTATTTATTCTTAGATATACTTTTTTTACTTTCATCTGATAACTCTTGCAAAATTTTCTGCTTTGAACCATTATTAAAACAGGAAAAATTCTCTATATGTATTGCCATTCAGTGAAAGCCAGAGTAATCAATGGATGCCATAAGTCTTGTGTATAAAATCCCCATCTAGTGCCTACTCATCCAATATTCCCAACTAGTTTCTGGCTTGTGGCCTTCATCAGTGAGGAGCCTTGGATCTGAGTGCACTACAGAAACTATTGGATGAGTACTAGACGGGGATTTTATGCACAAGCCTTCTGGCATCCATTGATTACTCTGTCTTGCACTGAGTGGCAATACATATAGAGAATTTTACCTGTTTTAATAACAGTTATGATCAAGCATAAGAAATGGTGATCATGTGATGTTTATTGGCTTTGAATCATTATTTACAAAATCTATCACATTATCTGCAAAATCTAGGTGAGATGAATAATTTCCATTTATTTTTACTTTCTTAACTTCCATGTTAACCCACAAAATATTTTTTGGGGAAAATTACTATAAAATTTTTTGGAAATATAGAATCACCCTATCATACATTTTTCTCAATGTTTATCTTCTTAATATGATGATATAATCTAATAATTGCTAATAAATTTTGATAAATATTTTTCACAATATGATAATATGCTTTAATAGCTGTAGAAATGTTTATGTCTTTTTATAATCTACAATTCCAAAGCAAAATGGTAAATCATATTTATTAGACCTATTTATAACTTCTCTCAATACTTGGATATTATATCGTACTAGAACTATTTTTACTATAATGGTCAAATATCAAACACAATTTATTTGTCCATAATGTTGTTACAAACACATAAATAAATAATCAATCAAAATAAGATTGAAATAGACAACTAGTAACAACTATACTAGAATATTTATCAAACCAACTTTCCATAAATGAGTTGTAATTATCTTGGTAAAGATTTTGTATAGAACTAATAAAAGACAGATGTATAATTTTTAAAATCTTTTTATAACCTTTCTTAAATATCAATATTACTATTAGATTCTTCCAATCAAGACTTTTATCATTTAGTATATAACTTTGCCAACAAAATTTCTATATCTTCGTCTTCTTTTAAAATATCAATAATAATACTATTATTCTATTCTAGTACATTTGCACATATTTATCATTTAGACATGTGTATATAATGTTGCCAACAGTGTTTCATTTTTTCATCTCCTTCTTTTAAAATATCAATAATAATTTCATCATTTCCTGGAGCTTTTCCGTTCTTCATAGAGTTAATTTTATATCTTACTTTTTATTTAAAATGATGGGCAATTAAGAAGATATTATAGTTTCAAGATATATTTGCTTTCTTGTTTTTTATTATTACATAATTATTTATTGAACTCTTCCACACCTATCATGATAGCATCTCTTTATAACAATAATTCCATTTTTTCTCTTATTGCAGTAATAATTTTCCTTTCAAATAATAAGATATTGTTTTATACTTTTGAAACTTTTATTTTCTTCTAAAGTTTTTCTTGCCCATGCTTAATTATATTTTTTTATATATTATTAATTCTTTTTATTATCATTTTACAAAACTATAGCTAATATGAAATTTTTTGTAATGAATCATTTTTATATATTTTTGTATATTCCTTCTTTTCTACATATATTCTCTCAGTTATTGGTAAGTTATTGCTTTTTTGTACCAACTATTTTTTGCAGTTATTAATAGGGTATCAGTCTATTTTCATTCTGATTTTATTCAGATCTGAAACTATCTTCAAGTGCTTAATATTTTAAAATCCAAATTAAATTAATTGAAGTGTTTCTGGAGATTGAAAATATCAGCTGTTAAAAGTGATTTTTTAATCTTTTTGTCTCTCTCTAGATTTGCATTAACATGTATCTCACAAACATCACATTCTGTGTTGAATCATTTAAGAATAATTAAAGGGGATTTAAACCCAGACTTTCAAGCTCACCACAGTTATCTATTCCATACAATATAAACAATACACATGACCATATACATATAAAATAGATAAATGATCTTCAATATATGTATTTCATGCTGAACCAGCACTCATTAGATGGTTTGGATTATCATCTCCCACACATGTATGTCGTCATGTATATCAGTTATATTGGATGGAGGGGGTGACTGTCTGAAGCTTGAAAGTCTGGGTTCAAATTCCCTTTAATTACATCTAGGGTAAGTATATATAATATACTTGTATTTCAATACTATATTGAAGATTAATTAAATCTTGAAATACATATTTTCTGTTAGAATATATTTCAATTTGTTGCATCCTCACTTTAATGCTTTAATTTTAATTTAAAAATTTTCTCAAAAAAATAATAATCCACAACACAGTTTTTATTTTTTCTGCAAACTTCGCAAGGTTGTTATTTCTCTTATTTCTATTACCATAACCAAATTACCTTCAAAACTTTCATCTTTCAATCATTAACTGATTCTAATATTAACATCTTCTCTCATGACAATTTAAAATGTTTGATTTAACCAAACCATTTTGTACATTTCTATCCTTGACTTTTTCATCATAATGAGAAATCATCATGACATAAACCTGAATCTGCATTTAATCTTTTTTATTAATTTGAATAACTAATCATACCATTGTCTGATATACTATCAATCTTCATAATATTGTTTTTTCACTTCTTTATTTATAGTAAATCCCACTCCATAAGTGCTTCAAATATTTGTGCTTAAGTACATGTCTACTTCTGGAATCAATTATCTTTTCATCTTTTCTTCTAACTCCACAAAGTCTAACAACATCACATTTAATATTAATTTTTTTTATTTCAGTTTATGCAATCTTCTTTCATTTGAAAATAATAGTTTTCCAATAAAATTCATTTTTGACATGGATAAATTATATTTTCATATTCTTTGGGATCAGAAGCAGATTAAAGGACTTATTATTGTTTTTTATGATTTTACCAAACAGGAGAACTTGATTGTTGTGGAAAAGGTTAATGACCTCACAATACTACTGTATTATAGGATTTTTTTTTCCTATTAAATTTTGCCAAACTTCATTTATGAGTTATGGAAAGTGCTCTTCCTGAATCCAACTCCCATTCTTATTGGTATTTAATTCAATGTAATTTGAGTATTGAAGGCTATGTTGGAATTCTTCAACCATATGAAGTTTAGGTTATTTGAATTGGTGAGATATTTGTATTTTTTTCATTAATATGTGCAATTTTATGAAAGTATCTGCAGTCTTCTGTGTGGAGATACTTCTAGCTATTTTCCTACATTTCCAGCCTGTTTAATATTAGTTTGAACTGTGATTTAGTTTTATGACTTTGATAATTATATTTTGACTATCCCTTATACCAATAAAACTTGAGCAGATTTTACCTGCACTAGATATGTCTGATGAATAATAGAATCAAAGATGGTATTTGGATCTATCAACAGCTTTAATAAACCATAATTCTTCATATTATATATATATATAAACAGCATCTGGTATTTCTTATAAAACTCTTGAATTCACAGACCAGTATTAACTGTCTAAAATTAGCATCAGAATCTACTACCTTTTATCCCCCCCCCTCATTTATGAAGTTTTAAATAAAGTCATTACATTATTTATAAGAGGTATAAGCAGAAGTAGACTTAACAGTGCAACTATTGATCTTTTAAGGTGTCGAGGCAGACTAAGGTTGCAAGACCTCATAGATTACAAATTTTAAGCCAGTTTTATTTATCTCTTTAGCTTTTAGGAAAATTTTAATCTTTTCAAGTAAGATCATTATTCCAGGCAATTTGTAAGACTTTTTTAGGAATCTCACTACTGATATTGAAATTTTGTTTTTTCAGAAAATGAAATTTTCATCCAATGATTTTTAATTATGGCAGATATTTCAGCTGAGCAAAATTCTCTGTATGCATTTATGTTACTTTTCCTTTTCTTAATATGAGCAAAATATTTTATCATTTATCAATTGTGCATACCAGTTATTTTTTAGCAAACTATTCTGTTTGTTTTTTTTTTTGGTTTTTGGTTTTTTTGGTAGGGAGATACAAAAATAGTAAAAGCAGATTAATTACACTTTAATAATTGCCAATAATAAGTTGTTGTTTATACAGCCATTTAGATTTTCTAGTTACTTGGCTTATGAATCTGACATTGTGAAGATGTTTAGATTTTAATTAATGGATTTGGCCAGAGTGAAAATCAAGAGAAAGGCCAATTCAATGGTTTATTGGATAATTAGTTATTAAAATGTAATTTAATAGTCTATATTAATTTCTGTACTGTTTCATGTTTTAAATATGTATATTTATTGTGGTTTACTATGTAGTCTTATTAAACATTTGTTTATCATATATTTACAGTCTGTTTCAATTAATAATTGATAATCATGTTGATTTCCCATTTAAACATGTGCTTTGATTATCCTTACTGTCATAGTTAATGATTTTTTAGGATTGTATTTCTATATATTTTTTTGTTGCAGATGCTCATATAAAAATGGGTTAGAACATTTTCACTGTGATTAGTTTTTAATTGGTTATATTGTTTCTATTGACCAGATTAGTTAAAGATGTTTTTTTAATGTGTTTATATTGTCTGTAATAGATATGTTGGGCCAATTGGTATATATAATTTGATAAATGATTATTTATATTCATTAATGTATTTAACTAAATATAATAATAACTATTGAGATACAGGAAGCATAAAATAAATTATGGGAGTATAGTTATTAAGATAACTAGAAATAACTTGATACTAAAAGGAAATATGCCTATGTGTTTGAAAGGAAGGTTTTTAATAAATGTGTTTTGCCAGTTCTTACTTATGGATCTGAGAATTGGACACTTAATAGAATAGCAATACAGAAACTTCAAACCACTCAAAGAAGTATGTAGAGATGCATGTTGGGAGTAACAAGAAGAGATCGAAAATGCAATGTATGGGTAAAAGAACAAACAGGTGTTACTGACCGCATTGAAAAAATTAAAAGACTGAAGTGGAGTTGGGCTGGACATATTGCTAAAAGAGATGATAATAGATGGATAATTGAAATCTTAAACTGGATTCCAAGAGATTGTAAAGTCCCAGAAAGTAACCACATGTGAGATGGATGGAAGAAATAAGAAAGATGGATTGAACTTGGAGAGACCTTCATCCTGCAGTGGATTGATAATGGTTGTTGATGCTGATGAGTTATTAAGATATAACATTTTATTTGTTGCTACAATTTAATATATATTTTAATTATTTCCTATATAATATTGATGGTGGATAATTAAAATAATTATCATTCAGTTTTATTTCGCTTGTTTTAATTTGATATTTTTAAGGTATAAAATTTAAAATTACTTAAATATAATTTATTTTGTAACATTAATAATAATGATTTTAAAAATATAATTTTAAAGCCTTTTCTTGAAAATTACGAGTCAGAAAATTCAATCCTTTTAGAAAGAAAAGGAAAAGAAATTATCGGGTTTAAATGCACTGTTGAGAGAATAAATCTTAAAATTTTTTAAAATATTGATGAATTATTGGCTTTGTAATAAATCGGCAATGTATAAAAGACAATATGTAAAATTAATATTAATATGTGAAGAAAGGTTTTAAATTTAATTTATTTATTTATTCATTTTTATTTCGTTTAATATATATATTATAGCGTATATATAAAGACTACATTGGTTAATGTCATATAAAATGATCCATTTTTCAAATACTTTAAAATAAATTAGATTCATATGTATTGTGTAATATAATAATCTAAAAAAATTCTATTTACATTCGTCAGTTCATAAATAAATAACACACAAAAAAATTTTAAATATGGTTTTTATATTTAAATACATGTATATATTATCTATACTAAACCTAATGTAATTATAAAGGACTTGAACTCGAATTTTCAAACTCCCTACATCTATCCAATCCATCTTATCCAATTGATATACATGATCACCTATATGTGAAAAAGATAAATGATCTATTTCGTGCTAAATCAGCACACATCAGTTAGTCCAGATCACCATCTCCCACACTTATTTACAATCAGTGTTCAGTTTATATTAAGATAGCAAATCCTTAAACTTCAGTGGACAAGCTTTAATCCTCTTCACTCTCCAATTCCTCAGCCATCCATTCCATTCAAAATATGAGGATGGAATACTCAAAGCCCTTGTTGATGCTAATATTGTTGTTATATACATGTTGATCTTAAGTAGGAACTTAATATGTCCATTTAATTATACAGAAGAGGGATGGACAGAATCAGGGTGAATATGTAATATTTAAATACACATATATTGTTTATACTAAACTTAATGTAATTATAAGGGACTTGAACTCAAACTTTCAATCTCCCTACATCCCATCCATCTTATGCAATTGATACACATGACCACATACATATGAAAAAGATAAATGATCTCCAATATACATATTTCATGCTAAACCATCACTCATCAGTTGGTCCAGATCACCCAGTCCCACACATATATACATTCAGTGCTCAGTCTAAATTAAGATAACAAATTCTTAGACTTCAATGGACAAGCTTCAATCCTCTTCATTCTCCAACTCCTCAGCCACCCTTTTCAATGAAAATATATGAAATATATATGTCAGAGATCATTTATCTTTTTCACATGTATGTGGTCATGTGTATCAGTTATATAAGATGAATTGAGTAGATATAAAGAGCTTGAATGTTCAAGTTCAAATTCCTTATAATTACATATGGTTCTTATTCCTGTCTTTCACTGATGATATCAAATAGCTTAAAATCATGATCTGAAAGTGGAATTAAAGTTAGAGATAGTGAATGCATTCTCTGACGTTTATGTAAACGAAATACGCTTGACGGTGTTTTTAATAGAACGCCATCTGTTGACATATATATATATATTATAAAAATGACTTTAATACATAAAAAGCTTATTCTATAAACTACTCTACCAAAAAGAAACGGTTACAACAGCTCACACATAACAATAAATAAGATCGGCCCAACTGCAACCAATCACAAGAGAAGTGCAAAGAATCTTGGGGATTTGCAGAAGTGATCTTTAACTATATATATTATAATAAATGGAACAATACAGCAAAAAGCTTAGTAGTGATGTAGTCTGCTAAAAAATCAAAACATTTCTAATTACATTTCAGAAGTATAAATGATACTACATCACAGTGCAAACCACATTTAAATACTATATGATGAATCAAGACATTAAAGTATTAAACAAATCAGAAGATATAATAAGCACTTGAAGTACAATTGCAATAATAATAGATTTTTCCTTCTATGACCAATCAGAAACTCACATTTACTTTATTCTTAAGCAAGTTAAATCTACAAGAATTTAAATCTATACTCAGCACAAAAGAATCAGACTTTCTTCATCCAAGAAACTCTTTTTTGTGAGTCAGAAGTTGAAAATATATGAGGAAAAAACTATCAATTCAAATCTGGCTATGTATTTCATTTTAATTTAAAATGTGAAATAATATTTACAAACTATTTATTTTAGATGTATTTTTATATTGGTCTATTTCCATCATCTAAAATGAGTATTGAATGTCTTTGGAAAAATTTAACTTTATTTAAATATTCCAAATATATTCAACTGTTAGTAATAATACATCAAACAAGTTAGTAAATGCATAATGTTTTGAGAGGGATTACTCTCCCCTCTTCTTCTGGTGTTGCTGGCCTGACCAGTGACAGTAATAGAAAGGGATTCAAACCTGGACCCTTAGATTTTTTAGTATTGAATTTTAAGGTAATGCTCAATCAACTGAGCCATTCCACCAAAGACAATAGTCAATAGAAATTTCATATACTTATCTATGAGGTTCCTTCTTATTTCTCTTTGTTCTTAAGAAAAAATGGAGAAATCAAGAAAAATCTCATAGATAAGTATATGAAATTTCTACTAACTGTTGCCTTTGGCAAGATGGCTCAGTTGGTTAGAGCATTACCTTAAAATTCAATACTCAAGAATCTAAGGGTTCAGGTTTGAATCCCATGCTAGTACTGTCACTGGTCAGGCCAGAAACACTTGAAAAAGAAGAGAAAATAATACCTCTCAAAATGCTGTGCATGTACTAACCTGTTTGATGTGCTATTACTAATAATTGAATGTATTTGGAATATTTAAATAAAGTTAAATTTTTCTAAAGATATTCAATCCTCATATTAGATAATGGAAATAGTCCAGTATAAAAATACAATTAAAACATCATCATCACAAACATTCAGAAAAGCACAATATAACTTTATCTTTTTTATTGCATTGCCAAATCCATATAATATTAGATCATCTATGATTTTCATTCCTTTTTACAATGCTTTTTTATAAGCTACTTTTGATGACAGTTTTGATTGTCCCAGCAAATTTCTTCAGAACTTCTACTTATATTTACAAATCTCAATTCTTTTCCATCTTTTATTTAAGATTTCATTTAAGATTTGAAAATAGGAATAGAAATTCTGAAGAAGACGATTGCTGGAGCAATCGAAACTGTCAATAGTGGGTTGTAAAAAAGCATTGTAAAAAATAATAAAGAACATAGATGATTTTAATATTATATTTATAAAATAATAAAATTAATATTAACGTTTTTTTTGTGTTTGCATATATTTAGATTTAAGAGTCCACAAACGTTTTAATACTAAATTCTAACATTTTGTATAAGTAGAAAAAATACAACAGAAAGAAATAATGTTTTAAATGATTTTTAAAATTAATTTTAAAATTCAACATTATTTTACTGTAAAATTTACTAGTAACTATTATAGTATTATAAACAATATAATAACAACAAATAAATAAATAAAAGAAAAGATTTATCTTTTTTTTTCATGTGTCATAGCATCAACTGGGAAGCAAACCAGCTAACCCGGGACAACTGTTTGTAAAGCAGCTGTCGCTGATCTCTCGACCATCAATGCTTGAACTTACATAATCAATAAAACTGTTTTAAAAGGATTATGCATTAATTTATAAAAATAATAAATCAAATTTAAAAGGAAATACCAATAAACAATTGTTTATTTTTTTTTCATGTGTCATAGCATCAGCCAAGAAGCGAACCCACTAGACAACTGCTTGTAAGGCAACTGTGCTGACCACTTGACCACCAATGCTTGACAACAATTCTTTATTTTTTGCTATACATATTATACCAAAAATCAAAATCAAATAAATAAATAAATTTCTTTATATATTTTAAATAAGTAAAAATAAAAAATAAAAATGTGTAAATGTTTAAAACTTAAATCTGATAAAGAACTTTTAAAGCAATACTGATCCAAAATTTAATTGTGTTTTAGTTTGAACTTTATCTTAATTTTGATTAGCTAAAAATACAAAAAGACAGGCGTTTTCTTAAAAAAAGCTTTCTATATGAGTAGTTGTATTTATATATTGGACTATTTCCATCATCTAATATAAGTATTGAATGTCTTTAGAAAAGTCTAATTTTATTTAAATATTCCAAATACATTCAACTGTTAACAATAGCACATAGATTAGTGCATGCATAACATTTTGAGAAGTATTATTTTCTCCTCTTCTTCGGGTGTTGTTGCTGGCCTGATCAGTGACAGTACTAGCATGGGAACTGAACATGAACCCTTAGATTCTTAAATATTAAATTTTAAGTTAATGCTCGAATCATCCTGCATTACCTTAAAATTTAATATTCAAGAATCTAAGAATCCAGGTTCGATTCCCATGCTAGTCACTGTCAGACCAGAAAAAAACTGAAAAAATAAGAGAACAATACCTCTGGAAACATGTGAAAATAAAAATTCTTTTAAAATTAATAAATAAAAAGAAAAAATTACTTTGATGGTTTAATTTTTTTTTTATGTGTCATAGCATCAGCCGGGAAGTGAACCCGCTAACCCAGGTCAACTGCTTAGTAATGCAGCTGTCACTGACTTCACAAATTTCCAATATTTAAAAAATTCATCATATACAATAATTGCTACACTATAATAAAACAATTTAAAAAACAACTTTGTAATGTGCATTTTTCCTCTCCGAGAATCATCAAAATATTTATTTACATGTTACAAAAGGAAATTAAAAAATCGTTTATGTTTATCATGATAAAAAGAGCCTCAAGATTGGAATCAAAGAGTCACATGTGACTCACAAGTTGCAGTTCGCCAATCATTGTTCTAGAGTTTTGTAAAATGGTATGAAAAAGAGTTAATAAGCTAAAAATATAATTGTAAATTAGCAAGTTATAGAAGAGAATAAAAGTCTTAAATAGAAGGGAAAATAGAATTATTACTAAAAAGAGAAATGGTATCATGAAATATGTGGAAGAATTCTACAAAGGATTTTATAGTATTAAAAAAACACAAAGTATTGCCTACTATTATTACATCTTTTAAATTGCCCAGTATTTTAAATGAAGTGGGACATGAAATTAGATCTATAAAAAAAGGAAAAACTCTAGGAAATGAAAAAAAAATTATTGATGTCTTACAAGAAGCAGATGAAGAAATAGTTTAAAAATTGTTAGCAAAATTATATATATATACCAAATATGTAAAAGACAAAGATATGTCAAATGTTTGAAAGAATACAATAGTAACAATGATATTGAAGAACTATGATAAAGAAAATATTAAAAATTGCAGACATACAAAATCTTGAACTAGAAATAATTACAACTTATTTGCAGCAAACTTTGGATTTTATTTATTAAAAGAACAAGATAAATTTTAGAATGACTTTAGCACAAAAAGATATCTAAGTATTGAGAAAAATTATAAAAAGAACCAATAAATATTTAAATTGTCATTATGCTTTGGATTTGTAGATTATGAAAAGACATTTGATTCTATAAGCACTTGTACAATAATTTAAGCATTGAATCGTCAAGATACAGACTTGGGATATTGTGATATTCTGAAGAATATTTATTATAATGCAACAGTAATGATTAAATTACATAATGATACTAAGATGATTAACATTGGGATAGGTATATGATAGGGTGATTCCATATATCCAAAACTTTTCATAGCAGTTATATAAAAAATATTTTGTGGATTAAAATAGCTTAGCTAATGAGTAATAGTAAGTGGAGATTATTTAAGTCATCTAGATTTTGCAAATAATGCTTTAGAACAAATCTTGCAGGAGTTGTCAGATAACGAGTAGAACTAAAGGTAAATGCTAAAAAAACTAAAGTAATGTTTAATGAATTTTTCAGAAGAAAAATATTAAGATTGTTTGTCATGAATTAAGAAGTTAACAACTACAAATATCTTGGCCAGATACTTAATACAGATGGAAACAAAAATGAATGAAAATAATCATAAAATTAAACTTTGATAGCAATAACATAATATTAAAAGAAAATATGGTAATAAATTTGAAAAGAAAGGTTTTCAAGAGATGTATTTTACGAGTTCTTACTTATGGAGCTGAGACATTGATACTCAACAGAAAAGCAATTCAGAGACTTTTGATCATTCAATGAAGTATGGAGAGATATATATCAGGAGTAACAAGAAGAAATTAAAAATGAAATATATAGGTGAGAGAACAAATCGATATCATTGACATTAGTGAAAGAATTAAGAATCCGAAATGGACAAAACTCTCCAGAGCAAGCATAAAAAATGATGATCATGTGTTGTTTAGTTGTTTAATCTGAAATGGAGTTGGGCTGAAGATATTGCTAGAAAAAAATGATAATTTATGAACATTAAATGTTTTAAACTGAATCTCTAAAGATGTAAAAGAGCCAAAAAGAAAACGGTATATGAGATCCATGGATGAAATAAAAAATTTTTTTAGCATATTATGGAAAAGAGAGATTAGGGATTTAAAAAAATTTGGAAAGATCTTTATCCTGCAGTGAATCTATAATGATGATGTATAGTTTTCATTATGTGTCTCCTAATAGTTCTTTTAGTATCTCAGTTTTGGAGTTGCACCATAAACTTTAATTTGTTCTTATATGATTAAGATATTTAGGAACAAAAGTGAAAAACAAGTATCTTTTAATTTGTAGTTTTTCTTACAATTTATTACTATTTGTATCATAATATAAATGAAAAAGTATTTAATTTTTTGTGGAATATTATTCACAAATCTTAATGTAGTCAAGCGTTGTTAGCCGAGAGGTCATCGCAGCCGCCTTGCAAGCAAGTAGTTGGTTGCAGACGGTTGTGGGTTAGCCTCCTGGACAATGCTATGACATATAAAAAAAAAAAATTTTAATGTATATTTATTTAATGGTACATAAATTATATATAATATTTCAAATAAATTAGTAAAATGTCAAGCTCACTTTCGAAAAAAAATTAAATATACCTTATACAACTATATATATAAGCATGAGAATGTAACCACACACACGACTATACGGACAATGTTTTTATACTACTAATAGTCTTAATTACTTTTAAATAACATATCATCAGACACTATAACTGTGAAGTTGAGCTGTAACTGCAATCATGAACTAATTAAATTAAATTTAATGACTCAAGGGTCATTAAGTTACTTCTCTCTTCTAAAACTTGATTTAAATCTAATGATTGTAAATTAGTTAAATCAGTTAGTAAATTCGGTACAAATAACACTTTTTAAAGTATTTTTTTATGCTACAAAAGTACCAGACTTTATGGATAAGACTGTCTGCACCCCCAAGGCTTTTCACCTTTATCTGTTAAAAGTAAATAAAAAAGTTTACTTTTATATAACAGTATTTTAAATGAATAAAAAAGTTTATAAATGAATGTTTTTTTATAAATGATATCAATATAAAAATCTCATAAACGTTTATGACGTAACACCATATTAAGGAAGTGGTAAACAGTGACGTATTACTACTGATGATGATCAAATGTTATTTCTTGATAGTTTCCAATTCCTTATTTACTTTAGCATTTCTTTATGCAAAAATATTATATGTTGTCTTGCACTGGTGGTCGAGAGGTCAGCGCGACTGCCTTGCACTTGCTGGCAGTTGCCCGGGTTGCGGGTTCGCGTCCCGGCCGATGCCATGACACTTAAAAATATATATATATTATATTATATGTTCGTAAATCACAATATAACAATAGGACTATTGTATATAACAGAAACAATAAAATAATATAAAACACTACAAGCGCTTTCAATTCGTTTGAGTCCTTATCAAGACTGTATAAAAATCATTATATTCTACTAAGCAATAAACTCCAATATTTTATTATATCAGCCAGGAACAACTAATCAGAAAACTGGGTATCTTTGCACTAATAACCCCAGAAGAATTTTTTATGGCATATGATTTCTCGATCTTATGTTTTTTTATCATGTGTTTCATACATTGAAACATTAAACTCTCATGGACCATGGATAACATACATGACCAGTAATACTTTGTTATATTGTGATTTATATTTTGCGATAATGGAAATATTGGATTTATTATATATTCATAAATATATTTTTTTTGTATTTGTTGTCATGTTTAAAAACTTGAAAAAAATAGCTTTCAAATAGCCTCCTGCAGTCATCTTTTATAGAAATAATGTATAGAAGAAGAAAAAAAAACAAATATTAATCAGCTGAAGCAAATATGACTTTATTTTGAGGACTGCAGTTGTTTTTTTTTTGTTCTACTTTCTAGTTCAAAATAAGTTTCTATCAATAATTGGATTACTAACTGACTTGTATAAGATCTGTCTATTTAAAATAAAAATTCTAAGATTATCTCAAACCTGAAACAAAATGTAAGTTTATTGGATTTGTATACCAACTATAGATAAGAGTAGTAGAAATGTCAAGCAATATTTTATGAAGCCTTTTATTTGAACTTAAGATTTTCAGTCTATATCCATACTCCACTCCATCTCAAACAACTGATACACATGACCACACACATGTGAAAAAAGTAAATGCTCTCCAACATATGTATTTCATCCCAAATCAGCACTAATCAGTTGGCACAGATCATAATTTCCCACATATATATTCATTCAATCAGTGCTCAACTTATATTAAGATAGCAATTCCTTAAACTTCAATGGACAGGCTTCAATCTTCTCATCCCTTCAACTGACCATTTTCATTGAAAAAAACCAGTGATTGAATGCTCAAAGCCCATGGTGGATTTAATATTGAAGTCATACCTATGTAGACATTATGTCAATCTAGTGATTATCAGCTCATTATGTATCCATTTATATTAATAACAGAGGAATGGGCTGGACTTATACTATTTCCATGGCAATATATATAAACAAAAGAAGTAATATCACTGTTCCTTCAGGCTATGAATTAAGAGCATTCTAAACATTTTCAACTTTGAGGGTTTTAAAAGCATTCTAAACGTTGAACAAAATATCAAGAGTAAAATGTTGATCAAAAGATCAAGGATAGAATCAATCAATCAATCTATTCTTGGAGTTCCAATGTTTATAAACATACCTTTGTGTTGGTAAATGATTATTGGTAATTTTTTCTACTCTTAATTCTTTGTTCAATATTTAGAATGCTCTTAATTCATAGCCTGGTGGGAGAGTGATTTACTATCTTTGTTTACATTGAATTATATTTAATTTAAAGTTTATATTTATATGAAATATAAATATATATAAAATTATATGGGAATTGACTGTAAAAATTTTGCACCATCTATAATGTCAAATTTTCCAGAAGAGATAACTTTCCTACAAAGCTCCAAATTAAGAAACCAGAATGATAATTATTGTTTTATTGCCAACTAAGATTTTAAATAGATAATAATTCAAAAGCATGCTAACATCAGGTGTGAAATTAAACTCATCAGCTATGAACGTTGAACTTTTTATTTTATATTTACAAAGCAAGGTGGGTATTAAGATCTGATTTAATATCACAGTTCATTTAATTTCACCCCTATTGATTGCATTGTTCTAGATTATTATTTATTAAAAATATTTACTGGTAACAAAAATCTAGCTTATTATTTTCTGATTATTTAAATTGAAGATTTTTTGCACAGAAAGTGCTGCTGGAAAATTTAATGGTATGTGCTGTGTTATATATATATATAGTCATTAAAATCGGTCAACACTTAGACAATCCCAATATAAATAACAATCAGCAATCTCAAACTGTTGTCAAGGTAACCTCTTTTAACGATATATATTATATTTATTCAAATTTCTATGCTATTAAGTTTAAAAGTAAACTTTTTAAAAAATAAAATAAACAAAGCTCTATTTAATGCAATAATATTAAATTTATGTTTTGGCTTAAAAAAAATTTTTTTTTTGTAAAGTTTACTTTCTAAAAATAATTTCATCTTTAAAAAATAATTTTTCATCATACATTATTTTTTCTCTTTTAATTAAATTAAAAATCTGTTTTAAAAATTTACATAATAATAAATTTCAATGTATAACTATTAAATTTAAAAATGAAAAAGAATAATATATAAAAGTTAACAAAATATAATGTTTTTATTTTTCTCTTGAACTATTTATTATTGTTATGCCTTCGCAAATGCAGGCTAATTGATTTCGAAATAGGAGAACTCGTGTAAAAGTAATCTGTTGTGTGAAATCATCTTTTCAAAATAGAGTTAAATATATTTTCATTACAATAATAATTGTTTTTAATAATAAAAAAAAAGTTGACTCTTAAAATATGGTTTTGCTTTTGTTTTGTTTTTAAATAATTGTTAAAATAGAATACAGTATTTAAATAAATAAATCATTTCGTAAAAAATTATAGTTAATTTCTAAAACAAGTTTAACATTATTGTGTTTTATTTAAATATTATCCTCATATATATAAACATTGGAAAAATTAAACATAACATACTGAGAGTTGTTTTCGGAAGTGAATACATCAATTATGTTCTCAATTTACTTCCAAAATCTTTAAGGTAAAAAAATAATACAAGAATTTATTCATGAAATGTTAAAACTAATAATAATAATAATAAAGCATATCAGAGTGAGATTTAAAATTAATAAAAGATTTATTTTACTAAACATCACATGATCGCCATTTCTTCTTCTTGCTCATAACTGTTATTAAAAAAAAAAGATTTATAAAAGAGGTCTCTGTTAGAAATAAAGAAAATATGAGAATTTATTATTCTGGTGCTAAACGCAAGTAAAATTGATTTGATGATGATAAAAGTTGTTTCAAAAAAACTCAGTAAATATACAATTGTAATATAATGACTAAATAATATAGTGAAAATAAAATAAAAATCATATATGATGAACTTAAATTTTGTTTAAAATATATATATATATAATGATAATGAATGATTTGAATATGATAGGTATAAAAAGAAGAGATAAAATTGTAGAAAATGATTAATTAGTTTTTAAAAAAGTGAAAAACAAGAAATGACTGATAAGTTTTTATAATAATAAAAAAAAATGAATAAGTAGTTTAAAAATTACAAGAGAATGTTTCGAATATGAATATCTCTAGATATTAGAATCAGATTTCATTTGTTTTATGTATTATTAATTCAAAATAGATTTAGAAATAACAATAAGAATTTATAATTTCATCTTTGAAGTAATATTCTTTCAGATCAAAATTTAGTATTAAAACTGAAATTAAATGTTGAGTGCAAAAGGTTCTAACCAGAAAAGAGGGAAAGCATTAGCGTAAAGATAAATTTAGGTAACTGTTGGATAAAAATAAATATAAATTATAATGAAATAATGATTAATATTTTTTTTAAAAAGTTAAATGATGCCAGAAGAAAATAAGAAGCTTCAATTTAACAAAATGATAATAAAAAAAAATTGGGAAAAAAAATTGAATTAGATAGAAATTTGGATGAAAATGATATCAACAAATATGTTTTTGTAAAATGAGTGTAATAAAAGTTTTAAAAACGACATTAAAAAGCTACTACACTTGAAATCATAATGAAAAAAAATCAAAAGTAAATCAAGAGTTGTTTTGAAAAATTGTGAGATATTAGTAGAAACTAGTGATATATGGAAAAAAGGGATGACAAATGTAAAAGTAACTGTGAGATCAAAATCCACAGGAATGTGCAGGTCTTCCATCAGTAGAATAGCTATATCATATTACTACTGTATTTTTTTTTTAATGACAATATATTAACAGTCACATGAACAACTCAGGATATTCCAAGAACTTTAAATTCTAATTAAAAATAATAGATACTTATTTACTGACTACAGTGAGTGTCTTTCTGAGTTGGCCATGAGCTCTCATATAAAAATTTCCTAATATTATGTATGGTCTAGAAAAATATCAAGATTTGCTCACTTCAAGATTCAAAATACCATGTCAAGACAAATAAATGGCTAATCATTATATTATGAGATAAATTTCTAATCATTAGACCATGAGATTTTCACAGAAAAAAATATCTCATTTATGTTAATTAGAAAAAATATGAGCTAGATAGAGCAATATAAATTGAGTAATAGTAGAGAGTGAAATTATAAAAGCTGAAGCCGATAAAAAGACAAACAAAAAGCAAGGAATTGATAAAACCCCATTTGGATTATTAACAATTGTTGAAATATTTTTGAGAGTTAAACGACCTTTTTAATTTAATTTATTACAAAGATGACTTACCAATATATTTCTTCAGTAAAGACCCATTGCAGTAAAGGGTGAAAATTTTAGAATAAGTTTAATCTCAATACATCTAATGTGCAAGTAAAAACTATTTAATATAAATATAATAATTAATAATACAGCAATTTATATATCTGTAATATTGTGAAGGAACTATTCTTCACAAATCTGCTAGAATTGTCAAGCACACTTTCCCATCAATAATTGTTTTAAAATCATGGGTAGTCCACCTATGATTAAAGCTTATTCTTTAAATAAACTAGCAATTATTGACTATGTCTAAATTAAGGTTTGATTTTATTATTAACTTGAATGAATTAATACAAGTAATATGGAGATTTAATAATCACATGCTCACCATTTCTTATAATCACCATTTCTTATGCTTGCTCATAGCTGTTATTAAAATAGGTAAAACTCTCCATACAGTAGTGCCACTCAGTGCAAGCCAGAGTAATCAATGGATGCCAGAAGGCTTGTGCATAAAATTCTTATCTAGTGCCTACTCATGCAATATCCCTAGACTAGTTTCTGGCTTGTGGCCTTTGTCAATGAGGAGCCTTGGGTCTGAGAGCACTGCACCTAGATTTTAAGATCTAATGCAAGCCTCCAGAAGCTGCCTTTTATCTCTACTTAACTACTGTACCTATATTGATATAGGCACATATAATTTTATCTAAAATTATTATTAAAGTAATCGTTCATAAAAGAAAAACATAAAATTGGGCGTTGAATAGTTTATTGCAGTTTGTTTTAGAAAAAAAGATAAGAATTAAATAGTTTTCTAGCGTTAGTTTTTGAAATAAAAAAAGCTACAATTAATTAATCCTAAGGGGGTAGGGGGAGTCTTGGTTTGAGACATGAAACTAAAGGTTTACAAAAGGAAATAGATGGTTTTTGTTAGTATTCGTAGAGGTATAGTTTGGGGGGTTAAAGCATGCAAATCTCTTTTCATTCAATTTTAATTAAAGAAAAATAATGTTAAAACTAATATATGACCATATATATGTGCGATTGTCAACAATAGAATAAATGTTATTATAAAGTTAAAGAAGATTATTATTAAAAAACACGGCAATGGTTATTAATTAAAATATAAAACAACATCTCTGCATGGCTATTACTAATTAAGCAATCTTCCAAAACACGTTTATCAAAGGATTCATTGATAAGGAATTTGACAACAGATCTTTGCCGGAGATATCAGAAAGACAACAAGGCGCAGGTATAAATAGACCTATTTTATCGGACAGTAATGCAGTTCCACAAATTAATTGAGTTGAGACCATCAGTTCACAAAGTTATTGAGAGAGTGCAGTTCGGAACTTAATTGAGTCAGTTAAGAAACAAAATGCAGTGCTGAGAATATTTTGGAACGCACGTTCACCTCCAGCCCAGATGTCCGAGAAAACAGCAGATCTGCCCGTGAAATAATGTCAGCTTAACATCTTAGAAAATCTCCGTCAGTATCTATTTGTCTCTGATAGCAATAATCGTGAAAATCAGGAAACTCAGCAAGGAAACGTCCCAGCCGGCTGGTAAGCATTTATAATGGAAATATCCTCACCGAAAGCAGCCTCCAAAGAACAAAATTCTACGTCAACATTCAAAATCCTAGGTAAAACATTTGCTTATTTTCGTTATACTGTAATAGCCATTGCATTTCATTACTTCGTGCGAATCTTCCAAGGGTCTAATTATATGAACTCGATATCATACATAAATGAACTATTGATGTGTGTGATTAAATTTCAAATGCTATGTAATACTTTAATATTGTTATGTGTGTGTGCATGAGTTAATATGTGCGTGATCCTTATATCAATATTATTAGTTAAATTAGATAAATACCAGTGTTTTGTTATGAAAGTAAACAAGAATATTTAAACTAGTTTAGAAATGTTAACTTAAAATATGCGTGTGTTTTATTAGAATGTTTAAATTTAGTAAATAAATGTTAGTTAATAAATTATCTTTAAAATTAAACTTTATTTGTCGGTCAATTTTTTTATCAATCCTTTTACCAAATTCTTTTGATCAATTCCTTTTAACAAATTCTTTTATTAATTCTTTTAATCACTAATTAAGTATAATCTATTAGTGATTACAAACAACTGAGCTAGTCGTGGATTTAGGCGTTGAGTTAGTGGCCATTGCTTAAAGTGCGTTATTTATTCATCCTTGAATAGATAGCTGGCACCCATGTTTATACACAAACAAAAAAAGTGCTTTGAATGTGGTGTTGAACTCAACAGTCGAGAAGTTATGTTCTGGAAATGTAATGTTAGTTATATACTTTATAGCTATCGTTTGGGCATAATACTCTCCGAATATGTTCTTCTCTGCCTAAGAGACCGGTGTTTCGAATCCACATATTCGAATACGGTTCACTACAAAACTATGAGAATGAAATTGAAAACACAATAATATTTTCAATCTAAGCTCATTAGCTTATATAGTCATATAGGTCTGTACTCAGTTCAGTACCCATACATTTTGGTGTCTTTGGTTCTTTAATAACCATATCCACTAATAAAATCAAACTTTAATTTAGATATGGTCAATAATTGTTAGTTTATTAAACAATGAGCTAGGAGAGAGTGCATGTCTATTCTAGAAAATATGTGAAGAATAGTTCCTTTCACAATATTATATATATATATATATATATATATATATATATATATATATATATATATATATATATATATATATATATATTGTAGACAGAGTTCAACTCAGGCCATGTTGAATAATAATAATATTTTTTTATGTTTTTATACCAATAAGTATTCATTTATTTAAATATGATACTTCTTAACATTGTTTAAAATTTAAATAATAATGTGAATATTTAAAATTTGTTAAGAACTAGTTGTAAAAAAGAAAAAAGTATAAAATAAAATAAATAATTTCTTTTATTGACTCTCTTCAGTAATTTTATTTACTAATTTTAATTATTTAATTGAATACAAGTATAATTTATATACTTGGAATTTTAAATATAAATTATAAGAGATTTGAACATAGACTTTCAAGCTCTCCTCAGCTATCCACTCTATCTCATACACCCAATATACATGACCAACTGATGTGTTCTGGTTCTGCATAAAATATGTATAATGGAGATCATCTATCATTTTTACATGTATGTGGTCATGTGTATCAATTGTATGAGATAGAGTTGTTCGCTGAAAAGAGTTGAAAGTCTGTGTTCAAATTTTTTATAATTTTAATTATGAAAAAAACTAGTAAAAGAATAAAAATTTCTCTACAGTAAATTATTGAAAAGTTTTCATTTAAAAGTTTAAAAGATAATAAGAGAAATAAATAGGCAAAATTTTATTTTATCAGATTTGAAAAAAGAATGGAAAAAATGTTTTTAACATGTTAGTTAAAAATTTTGTTTTAATTAATTTTAGTTGTTTTTTTCTCTTTGTCTCTCTAGAACAAAAAGACTTATTTAAATCAAAGAGTAATTAAAAGATTATTTTGTTTATTAGCACAAGGGAAAGCAACTACAGCAGAAAATTTTTTGGGGGTTATTTTTCTAATTAAAAAGGAGGAATATAACTAAACAACATTTTTGTAAAAATAGATTCAATTGTTCAGGATCTAATGTGGCATGTTTGAGAGAATATATGATTGAATGAATATATGATTGTTCTTAAAAATAATATGGGAGTCAAAAAAGCAGTAGACATTAGTGTCTTAAGAGGAACTGTCATTTTTAATTAAGCTGTTGAAGAAAACAAAAGCAAATGAAGAAACAATTTGATAATTATTAATAAAAATCATCTCACTACTTTAAAATGGATTTGATAAAAATAAAGCTTTAGCTAAAAGCTGAGCATCACCATGTAACCTGTTTATTTAAAAAATGTACAAGCAGAATATCCCTAAAGTAATCTGCAACAAGACTTATCTCAATCCAAGAGCATGACTGTCTCTTTTCTGTATCTTTTCCTGATCTGGAAAATATAGATTGAAAACTAGTGGAAAATTTTATTATGTTTTAGTCTGATCTGCAGATGAGTGGATATATTTTGTATATTAGCCTCACCTGAAAATTATTAGTTGAAAAAAATTGTTAAATTCATTATGTATGTTAGCCCAAACTGCAAGTTATGACATTAAAAAATGAATAAATTCAGGCTATGTGAAACCTGAAAATATTCTATTGTAAAAATGCCTAACATTAATAGTTTATACTATCCTGAAAATATATGTTAATGAATGTATAAGCTTACAAGAAGAAAACTGACCATGAAAGAAAACAAAAATAGTAACTACTAACAAAATCAAAAAAGAAACAAAAATACTGGTAAAAGGTATTTTAATGTGCACATTATATTTACATTTATAATTATTTTTTTAAATAAGTAATAATTAATATTAATGAATAATATTTTATTACTATTTTTTTAATTGAAACATGTTTTTTCTTTATTTTCCCTCCAAAATACAATTGTATAGAACCTTTTTATTTTTATAAAAAAAAAGGTTAAAGCTAATTTATAATTTTTATCTTTGAAATGTTTGCAATTTTAATAATTGAAGGAGGAGCAAACAATTTTGTTTAAATTTAATTGTGGTTAATTGAATAAAAGCCAACAACAAGTTCATATTACTTATATGAAATTATATTTTGTTGATAAAATATATTTCAGTTTGAATTGTTATATTACCATATATTAGTTCTCAATTTTCTTAGTTAATTTATTAAGTAATTGTTAAAAAATATGTGTTAAGGTATTTATTCCTCCAGATATCTGTTCTATGAATTGGCAATGTGTGTGACTTGATTTTATTACAGCATAGTGTTTAGAGATTTTTAAGTTATTGCAGTAAAATTATTCAAATTAAAATAGGCTTATATAATTGTACTTTCTCTTGTTCATAGTCATAGTCCATAGGGTTTTATGATCTTAAGTGTGCTCTGGAACAATAATGATTGTTTATATGTGATAGATTAGATTTGTGTTTAAATATCCAAATAATTATCTGGAAAACACAAAGGTATTATCTTTAAAGTCCATTCACTACATTTTATTTTTTTGCTAGAGAAAATTTATTTTGTAGTTGACCTTTACACTAATAGTACCATATTGTCAGAGCATTGATGATGATCAGCATGTATCAGTATCCCTGCATTTTTTATGATTAATAGATTTGCACTTAAGAATGTCCATGCAGAGAATTGTTGTATAACATGCCCTAGATTTGGCAATGGTTAGGTAATTAACCTTCCTATTGATTATTTTCTCTTTTAAATTCAGCCATAAGAAATATCTCTTGATTGTTTACATGTAATACTAGGTAATTTATTATTAATATAACTACTTATGGTTCATTTTATGCTGATTTTCATGCTCTTTATATATATTCATTTCTTCTATATTTATATATAAATGCATTCAACAGGAATAATGTTTTCCAGCACCTTATTATCTTTCTTTTTCAATATATATATATATATATATATATATATATATATATATATATATATATATATATATATATATATATATATATATATATATATATATATATATATATTGTCTATGATAAATTTAATGTGGTCTGTTGTATCAGTTGTATAAGATGGATTGGATAGAGAGCTTGAAAGTCTGAACTCACATCCCTTATAATTACATTAAGTTTAGCATAGACAATATATATGTATTTAAATATTACATGTTCATCCTTTATTCTGCCCACCCTGTTTCAGTATAATTAAATGGAAATATTAAGGTACTGTATGTTAGGGGTAAGTTTCACTTAAAAGTCAACGTGGGAATGGCAATAATATTGGCATCAATAAGGGCTTTGAGCATTCCATCCTCAGATTTTTAGTGATATGAATGGCTAAAGAGTTGGAGACCAGAGAAGATTGAAGTGTTAAAGTTTGAAAATTTGCTATCTAAGATAACCTGAGCACTGAATGTATATATATGTGATAGATGGTAATCTGGACTATCTGATGAGTTCTGTTTCAGCATGAAATACATATATTGGAAATTATTTATCTTTTTCACATGTATGTGGTCATGGGTATTGGTTGTATAATATGAATTGGAAAGCTGTAAGTATGAGTTCAAGTCCCTTATTATATATATATATATATATATATATATATATATAATAATATATATATATATATATATATATATACACACATACAAGATAAATAATTAATCAAATCCTGAGAGGTCATATGATATTGAAATATAAATAAAAGTTAATATTTATTTCATTGAAACTGTGTTTTTTTAAATACATATTTAGTTTAATATTTTGAAGAAAAAAAAGGATAGATTAAAAGAAAAAATGACAATTAGAAACTTGTATCTGAAGATAAAATGCTGTATATATCTGGTTCAATTTGATTAGTTTATGTGGATGATAGCACTAAGGATAGAGAGAGTATCACGAAGTATTAAAAATTATATTGATAGGAACAGTATTTTATGACATGAGAGTCAGAATTATGATGATTTAATGGGTTATTAATGAAATAGGAGGTATTTAGTGTAACCTTGAACTTAGATTTAAGAAAATGTATTGGTAAATGTTTTGTTTGAATTATATTTTAATACAGCAATTAGAAAAAGGAAGAGAAAAATATCTGGATGCTTTTTACAAATGAATTTATTGAAAATACAAAAAGATAAGTTGGTAGAATAATATCAGTAATGCTGAAAATAGTAAATGAAAAAAGAGTAATTACTAATAAAAATTACAATGCAAAAGAGAAATCATATTAGTCATATATTTTAATGAACATAAAAATATGTTGCAAGAAAATAAAAAAAAGTATTGAGTACTTGTGAGTTTTCAAGTAAACTAAGATGTCAACCCATATTTTTGATAAATATACAGTTTTAGGAGCCTCCAAAAAATGTTTACAAAAAAATGCCTGCTAGGAAATGTCATATTTAATAATTACATTTTATTTTTTATTACTATTATTTAAAATAAAATTATTGTGGAAAAATTAATTACAGTATTTACTATTTCTTTTCTCTTTTTTTAATTAACTTATTAACAGAAAAATGAATATATATATATATAATATTTACACTTTATTCATGACAACAGAGTGCAATTAATATTGTGACCATTAACAAATTCTTTTGGGAGGCCAGGATCCCATATCTTTGGAAATAATCCATTGCATCATATTCTGTGGCAGGAAGGTCCTAAATTTGTATCATTATAACAATTTACTAAAAAAACTGCTGACAAAAAGAAATATGCTGAAATGAACTAAAGTACGACAATGTTAAGAGTGTCTTGTCACTTCCCATGTTATAAGTAAAAAAAATTAAAATCAAGCTTTTTAATGAAAGTAATTGAAATTTATTCCCTTTTTTAAATTTAACAATCAATTTATTAATTTTGTTTTAATTTAATAACTAACGCATCTTCTGTAAATTATAAGTCCTTAAAGCTGTATATTTAATAAAAATATGAAATGCCATCTTGCTTTACTTGAAAACTCACAAGTACTAATATTGTTTGATAATAATAGAAAGAGAATAGTTATAAATATGTGATATATAAAACACAGGACTTTGTGTGAAGAATCTATATTTGGTCAAGTATTTTACGTAAAATGGTTCACCATTTGAGAGACCATTAGATGGGAAAGTATTAGAAATGACAGATTGATCTATGATTTATATGCCTTCAGTTCTCACCTGCAACTTTATCACTGCATTTCCATGACATATATTTAATGATGCTGTTACATAATATTTGTCACAAAAAATTAATTTAGTTTATTCTTTCATAATTTCATAATTCAACTATAAATTATTTTCTTCTTTTCTGAGCTAAAGTAAAATGCAAAATGTGTAAAACAATTGTTAATGAACACATATGTAAATAAGATAGATTTTTTAAACATTCAGCATTATTATTGCCTGGCATGCTTTCGGTATATCATGTATATCATATTCATAAGCTATAGTAAGAATGTGATATACATGATATATCAAAAGAGTGCCAGGCATTATTTGCCTAACATGCTTTTGATATATCATGTATATCAAGGGGTGGCCAACTTTTGTGTTCATAAGATCTACTTTTTATTTTAAAAATGTGTTGCGATCAACTTGTCATAGGTGACCGCCTTGTTGTCATGGGCATAGTCTAAGTGGAGGAAGGTGTGAAATACATACTATTTTTATATATCTACCTAGTAAAAAATAACAATTATTTAATGGGCCAAAAAACTCATGTCCCAGGGGAATTAGAGCAGCATGAGTAATTATTAACAATATTTATTAATTCAAATTAGCTACATTAAATCAAGATTGAAAATATTATTTTCAATAATGATATAGCTTAGGTGGACCTTAGAACAAAAACAAAAATAACAAAAAAACTTGAAAATCTTGATTTAATTTGTTTCACTCATTATCCAACAGCTCTTCCCAGATTCACCTTGCGATTGACCAAAAATGGCTTGCGATCGACCGGTGAATCATGATCAACTTGTTGGACATCCTTGCTGTATATCATATTCATAGCTTATTGTAAGAATATGTTATACATGATATATTGAAAGCATGCCAGACATTATTTGCCTAACATGCTCTTGATATATCATATATATATATATATATCATATCCATAGCTTATAGTAAGAATGTGATATACATGATATATCGAAAACATGCCCAGAATTATTTGCCTAGCGTGCTTTCGGTATATCACATATATCATATTTATAGCAATATAACTCAAGAGTTCTTGATATTAGTACAGTATATAAGTAGTGATTAATTAGTTATTCAAAAATATTAAGATTTATTTAAATCGCCCACTTCTCCATTGTCTTCATGTTAGATTTCCTATGGTCTAGCAAAATAAAGTATTTAATGGAAAATAAAATATCAAAATATATTTTTTAATGACAAAATTTATTTGATGTCTGTGTCAAATATGATTAAAACAAATGTATTGAAATTACTAAAACCTTTTATTTATAAAATTACCTTAAACACAAATTTTAAAAATTAATTTTAAATTATTTATTTTTGAATAAACATTTTAAAGACAACAAGAAAATAATATGTTATTTTAAAAACAAGACATATTAGTTAAAAAATAATATCTGATAATATATATATATTTAAATCAAAATATAGATATTATAGCTATAGTGCTAAAATTTATTATAATTTATTTTAAAGTCATATTGTAGACATATTAGAAAAATGTCCAAAGTATATGTGTATATGTAAAAGTATGTGTGAAAAACCATATATATATATATTTCCTCATGTGTCATAGCATTAGCCGGGAAGCAAAGCCGCTATCCCGTGACAACGCTGACCTCTCGACAATCAATGCTTGACAAAAACCAAATATATTTATACAAAAATACACACAAATATTAAAAAAAACATTCATTAAAATATTGTATTAATTAGAGCGTCACCATATAAATTTCAGAAAAAATTAGAACTGTAATCAACCGTATGATAACAAAAACTGAATTACGATGTTCATTTTGAATTTATAATTAAATGTAAATTAAAGTAGGATTTAATAACAATATTCATTAACAAGTACAATAAAATTCAATCTGATATTGTTTACAAATGTAATGTATTGCTTTTTATAATTGACTAGTTCGATAATTACAGGAGTTGTTTTATTACATAAATTAATTATAATTGCGGTAGAATAAAATTAAACTGCACAATAAGTTAATAAAAAATCTATTATATTAAATTTAATAAACAATGCTTTGTGATTGTATATATATAACAGCATGCATTTATATAATTATTAAAAACTAATACTTTTTATATCCATTATCCTATTATATTTTAATAAATTTATTAATTTTAATTTATATATCTTAATAGATTATCACTTTTAATGATCTTTTTAAAAATTAAATAAAATAAAAATGTCTACCCTTTTCTTTAAAAAATAAAATAAAATACTGCTGTTGTATTAAAACAAATAACATTTGTTTTTGTAAGATGTTTTTATTACGTGGATTGTTTAACAGATGTATGTTAAATGTGTCAAATCTTAGACAGCTATACTGGTAGAAAGAATATTTTGTCGGAGATAAAATCATTAATAAAATATTTTATATTAGAAAAATTAATAGTATGGTCATTGCAAAAATATTAATATGACTATAAGTTATGTATAGGAATCTTAATTTCTTTATAGATATATTAAACAACCGCCATACTTCCCCATTCTTTTTAAATTCATATAAATCTATGTTACAATTACCAATTAATAAGCAACTGGGGAAAAAAATCCCAATGATTTCCAAGCAAGTCCATCAATGTTCCTAGGAATACTTTTATACCAATCCAAAAGGAAGATGAACAAACAAGCTAATCATTCATAAAATAGCTGAAAAAATAAATAACCTTTCACCCATAAAACTATATGAAGTAACTAGAGCCAAAATATTTAATGGAATAGCCACAGGAATATTAAGTAACTATGGCCCTTGGATAAACCTATATAACAATACAGTAAACGAAATAAATAGAATAGCAAAAAAGTACATTTGGGGAAGGACAACCAAAATAATATCAGTGGCAATGTTACAATTACCAATTAATAAAGGAGGGCTTAATGTAATAGATCTAAGAAAATATGTGTCATTTATTAAAGCAAAAACTTAGTAAATGCAATAAAGAGTAAAACTTTCAATCCACCAGAATGCGACATAAAACTGTATAAAAAGATGGAAAAAGAAACAAGATCTTTTGTGATCAACTTACTTATAGCATATAAAGACTTACAAGGTGAGCTAAATATGCCTAATTTAGAAGGGCTAAAATACAATGTCCTTAAAAAAGATAACAATTATTAGGAAAAATCATGGCTAAACATATCCGTAAGTAGAGTTCTAAGAAACTTCCAGTCAATCTATACACCCTAAAAATACATGAAAACTATCTATAAATTGATGAATGGGATACACCCCATGACAATGCTTTTAAATAAAAAAACTATGTATGATTCTAGGACCAGGATGTACAATCTGCAAGAACAGTGAAGAAACATTTGCACACCTGGTCAAAGAATGTAGAGCATTTAAACAAATAAGGATAAAAGTATTCAAAACCCCAATCATTAATCTAAAAGATATGATTAACAAACACAGCAAGAGATTTGATCCACACAATACTACAGTACTTATCCACACAATTAAAAAAATATGGGAAATAAGGTTTTCATTAATATTTGACAATAAAAAATACAATTGAATTAAAAAACTTGATAAAGGATGGGAAAAATACTTTGAGCAAAGCTTAAACTACTTACCAAGAAAACAAATGATTAAAATTTGGGGAGGAGCAGCACCTACAGCATGCTAAAATATGGCAATAAATAATTTATGAAAAGAAGATATACATTAAACAATATAGAAACCAGCCCAAGATAAAATTAAGACAGACTAATAAGCAACAAAGTGTGTCATCCAATTACTAACACTCACTTATTAAGCTTAATATAAGGATATATAATTTGTTAAAATAATGTAAAAAAAAAGATTATAAGTAACCAAAGGAAAAAAAAAAGATTGGAAAACAACAAAAAAATCTTGTAAGTATATATATAATGTTGTTTTTTTTAAATAAAGATAAATACTTAAAATAAATAAAGATACAATAAAAGACAAATGACCCCTAAGATGCATTTCATAATGAATCAGCACTCATCAGTTGGCCTAGGTCATTATCTCCTATATATATATTATATGAACAGTATCTAAATTCCATAATAATAATAATAATAATAATAATAATAATAATAATAATAATAATAATAATAATAATAATAATAATAATAATAATAATAATAATAATAATAATAATAATAATAATAATAATAATAATAATAATAATAATAATAATAATAATAATAATAATAATAATAATAATAATAATAATAATAATGTTAGCAGCTACAATCAAAAAGAAAAACAAATAATTAGAATAAATGACGTTATTTAACAAGACTTATTAAAATTGTCATTATATTAAAATTAAACCACATTTTTTAAGTTATATATATATTATTAAAGTATATATTATATCAAATATCTAAATATTTATGTAAAAGAATCTTTAATGACGTTACTGTAATGTCATAATAATAAGATATGGAGGGAAAAAACAAAACATAATAGATTTTAAAAATTTCAATAATTTTGCTAAAATTTGTTTATCAACCCATCCTCAAAGAACTATTCGAAAAAAAAAGAAACTTTTAAATCTAAATATACAAATATGACAAGACTATTACAAAATTAAAAATTTTATTTTATGTAAATATACAAATATTATCATCGTTCTCAACCATTATCGATCCTCTGCAGGATGAAGTTTTCTCTAAGTTCAATCCATCTTCTCCAATCTTGAGCCTTTCTTCTCCATATGACCCCAGCACATTTCCTTATTTCATCAATCCATCTCACATATTGTCTTTTTCTAGGTTTTCTACAATCTTTTGGATTTCAGTTTAAGATTTCAACTTTCCATCTATCATCATCTTTTTTAGCAATATGTCCAGCCCAACTCTAATTTAGTCCCTAAATTTTTTCAATGATGTCAGTAATAGCTATTTGTTCTCTTTGTTTTGTATCTCTTTTTATTACTCCTAATATACATCTCTCTGTACTTTATTATTAATTAAGAAGGTATGGAGAAAGTCCATCATTAATGTGTAACTCTTTAATTATTGTTTGAAATCACATCATATTAATTATTTAGATTTTATACCATCAATTCTCATAATGTTTCATCCTCATCTGAATGAACAAGAAAAAGAAAATAAAGTGTAGCTATTTAATAGAATTATTCATTTAATTTGTGAAGGATAGCTTGACCTCTTACTCATAATGCCAAGAATTTAGTTTAACATTTTATAATTTTAGTGCCAATATTTAATAGAGTTTTATTTTTCATAAGCATATCAGAATTGTTTGATATCTTGAATGTATTGAAAATAAAATACCAAAAATATATAATAATTTCATACTTAGTTATCTTAGTATAGTATTATAATGTTTCTGTGTCATAGGTTTGTCAGAATTGACTGATAGCTTGAATATATTTTATAAGTAAGATACCAAGAAGTTTAATTTCACGTTTATTATTTTGGTGCTGGTATTATAATGTTTCCTTTATCAAAATGGATTGATATCTGGCATATGTTAAAATAAAATACAGAAAGTTTATTTTTATGTTGTTTATTTTCATGTGGACTATTTAATCATTGATGTTAGAATTATCCCAGAACATGTATATGCATAAACTATAAAACCAATGTTTATTTAAATTATCTTGTAATAAATGTTTTATTTATTTAAAGCTGTAATCAGAATTCTTCTTTGACATGCATTCATGTTCTATATTTCCACACATGCACACACACTTACATATCCAATATGATATGATTGCACTATTCTGTAATTTAATGATGAACATGTTCAGATCTGATGATGTTGCTTTTCTTGATCCAAACACTGTATGAAACGTTGATTATTTAATGATTCTCTGAAAATGTTATTACTTAATTATTATTTAGATGATGAATTGAAATCAAAATGCACCCTATTTCTTTCATTATCTATCTACTACCATTTGTATTAGGATAATGCTTAATTTGTATCATTACTTTTATGATAGTAATTAGTAGTTGTTATGGAGTATAGATTTAAAATTAAGCCATGCATTAAATTAATTCCCTGAGATTTTCCCTTATTATTTTAGATTAAACATTAATTCAGTTGCTTATTTTAAATTACTGTATAATTAAAGGTTAAATAATGTTTTATTTTATCTTGCATTTAATTCTAACTTACTATACAGTTGATCAGCATTGTTCAATGCATGTGGATGGTGGGAGGAGATGAGGTTAAATTATAACTTGTAAATTTAAATGGTAGAATTTCACCAATTTTCATTATTTATTTATTTTAAAACTTAATAGATGTTTTATCCCTATTAATCATAATGTTTCCTCCCATATCTAATATACATTTTACACCCTATTGATCTCTGTGACCCCCAACTGAGCTAAGCTAAGGTAAAACAGTATTTTAAGAGTCTCATTAATAATTTTAAGGCACGATCAGACTAGGAGTTTATTTTATGATCAATAGAATTGCCCCCCTCCGGGTATTTATGGATAGGAAAGGTAGAAGAGGTGTTGGGAGAGGGTTACAATATATATACAGTAAATCTTAGCAATAAATATAAAAAATAAAATAAAAATAGCCTTCACTCTGGCCATTTCAAATAAAATAAAATGAAACTTACAACAGTAATGATAATATGTAATCTTCATTCAGTAAAATAGTATTCTATTATTTGTATTGAGAATTTCTCAATTTCTAATAAACAAAGCTTAATATTATACTTATACTACTATAAAATATAATTATTGTGATGTAAATGCGTCAATATAAGTTTATATTTTAAAATACACCCCTTAAAGTCCAAATAAAATATTAAAAGAAAAAATATTAAAAAACTTTCTTTGCAGTTTGGCAAAGTATCATCCTAATATTTGAATATCAGAAAAATTTGAATAAAAAAAATATGAATATTTCCCTCTATGCAAAAAAAAAATAATACTTATTATGCAAAAATATTTAAGAGATAATTTCATACATTTTTGTAAATTAAATGGATTTAAATTATTTATAATAAATGTTAAAGAACTATCAATAAATTATATTGCTTGATGTTTGCATTTGTTTTGTTTTTATACTATTACATTCATCATAACAAACAAAATTCATTTTCATTATTCTCGCTTTCATTCTAATTTGAATATGCATGTTTAAGCTAAGTGATCTCTATGAGCATCAATTATTTTTCTCTTATGTTACATACTATGACAATCATCAAATATCTAAACATCATTTGCAAAAAAAAATTCTATATACTACATCTTGCCCTCTCACAAAATTATGTACTTCAAACGGTTTAGTCATTATTTTACCAACTTATAAAACTATCTTCTACCATGATTTCTGTGGTAATAGATAGCGATTAAAGTGTAGGGTATGTAATAATAACAAAAGTAACTCAAAAGAGTAAGATTATCATCATGGATATAGTGCAATTCATAATAATAATAGGTCCATATTCATCAGACATCTAAGATTCAAGTCATGGCTCTATTATAGCACTTATTGATGACAATAAAATGCAACTGTCCATGGAAAGAGATATACAGCCCTATATTACCTGTATATTTCATAATTTTAAAATATGGAAATATTATTCACATACAACAGTTTTCAACAAATCCCTAACATCTAGGATTTCATATGAATATTATTAATCTCCCAACCACCATTCTATATTTTCCACATTGAATAAATCATTCAACATCATAAAATATACAAACAGCATTCTAAAATAACTTCCAAAACACAATATTAAAGAAACAATAAAGATCTAAATTAATTTCAAGATGTTTTTTAAAAGTTTTCATGCACAAATGATCTTGATAAACATACCTCATCAGTACTATACATTTTATTTATTTATTATGATATAATTTAGAGATCAACATTATGTCTTTTTCTGTATTTCAACAGATAACATTCATAAAATAACACATTAATAATTTAACGAGGTTGTATAATGTATGCATATTCAAACATTCACATTAAAATAAATATTTAAAAATCCTTGGAAATTTTTCAAAAAATCATCAGCATTTATCAATTCTTTAATAAAATACGCATGGTGATAATTTTATCAATGGTTCATTCCACTGTTTAATGTTAAATTCAAGCAATGTGAAATATTAATCTTAAAATATTAATTAGGATATATTTTTTTCTTAAATAAAAGAAATCAAATTTATTAAGCAAAATTTGATCTAAATAACAATAAAAAAATTACCAATGATCTCATTATATTTCTAAGATTATTCATGGTGATCTGCTTCTTGAACGATACTTTCAAAAACAAAAAATTACGATTGAAACTTGCCTTGTTTATAAAATTATTCTCTGAATATACATTTGGGTTTTTTTTAAAAATAATAATAATGAAGTTAATCTATTTTAAAATTATATAATAACAACAAGTTAGTTTTAAATAAAAAATTGTAATATCCCAAATGCTAATGTTAAACTTAATAATAATAATAATAATAATAATAATAATAATAATAATAATAATAATAATAATGATAATGATGATGATGATGATGATGATGATGATGTTTAAAATTTATGAAAAAAAAATTTCTACTCATAAGTTAAATGCTTGTCAGGAATTTGCTTGCCAAAAATCCTTCTGTTGCCTAGTTATTGTTGGACAACTTTGTGTCCAAATAATATTCTTATCTGAGTGCCATTTGAAGAAGTGTACCAATAATAATAATAAAATCCAATAAAAAATCCAAGAAGAATATTAATCATCCTGAAGAAATAATTGTTCATTTCAGTGTTTTTCTCTGGGCATTTATTGAGGCATATAATATCTCCTTAAAATAATTCAAGATCCATTTTATATGAAAATATTTCCTTACATATGTTTTGGACATTGTGTATAGCAAATTTATTTAATAAATATTAATAAGATTCGCAGTTTCCATCAGTCAAATATCATTAGCAGCAAACATTGCATAATATAATATTTATTTAATATATTTGTCAGCAGACCAGTACTTCATGAATTAAAATAAATATTTCTTTTTTAAAAAAATGTGATTTTTTTATCCTTTTAAGTGTATATCTTGTCACTAAATTTTTTTTCCAAGTAAAAAACAGCTAGACCATTCAAAGCATATATTAATATAGTTTTAATCTTTTAAAAAGTTGTCTCAGTTCATTATTTCCAGATGAATTATGTTAAAATATTATTTATTCATTTAACCAATAACAAATTCTTTTAAAAGTATAAAATACATTCAAAAGTCATCTTCAATTTTTCTTTAAATACATCATTTGTAAAATGTAAGTTCATTTTGATCTCTTTAAAGATAAATCAAATGTAAGTTATTACTGTCCATTATATAATAAAACAGACATTCATTATACCATAAAACATTTTAAGTTCAGTTTTAAAACATAGATGCAGAATCTTAATTTTCTTTTCTTTCAAATTTAATATTACAATAAAGATTTTAATGAATATATGATTCCTCTTACTTAACTTTAATAAATTAGTTGCACTGCAATATGATAATGTCATTTCAAATAAATGGTCACTCATTCCAAATGTACTATTTATAAAAAAATTACAAAGTTCTTACATAAATCCTCCCCGGTTTTGTTGCAGTATTTTTTTGATATTTGGTATTCATTTCCCCAATATTTAAGTAGCCACTATTGCATTCCATAGAATCATTGAGGTCCTAAGCTAAGTTCAAGTAGAACAAACTGACAGGGATCTTTGGTATTTAGTGTAGCATTATTTAACTAGTTATTCAAATTATATTTTTCAAAAACACTGTTAAGTAAAATAATTTAAAAGAAATTACTTCTATCACAATATATATAAAATATATAGTTATAAATTTCAAACTAAATCTTTCTTAATTCAAATTTGTAAATCACTAAGAATCTATGAAAAATCTGTCTAGACTGGCCTCAACCTCTCTTTTAATACTGGACTTAATCCAATGATCTTATTTGTCAATATTGTTTGTACAAATCTTTTAATTTACATAACTACATCAATATGATTTTCAAAATTAAGTTTTAAAACTATGAGTCATCAATATTAAATATCAGAATATTTAATACCTTAAATATTAAATATTTTTATCTAAAAAATTAAATACCCTTGTTAAAACAATTTTTCATATTTAAATAACATAAAATTGATTTAAAAATAAAATACTACACCTAAATAAAATAATAATTTTAATTATTATTTTTCTAATATTATTTCTAAACTGAATATTTGCTACACTTTAATATATATCAAATTTTGTTAACAAGTTAAAACTAAAGTTTTCTTTCCCTAACTTTCTGAAAGCACACATATTCACACAATCTTCTCTAATCATATGATACTTTCAGCACCTTTTAAAACTAATATTATATTAACATCATTTTAGACAAAATAAATGCTTTAAACCTATAAAATATTTATCACTATAATTAAGCTATTCTATCACTGTAGTATTTTTTAACTATAATAAATAAAAATTAATATCTTTTAAACAATTTCTTGTGTCATTTTACATTTAATTAATCTCTAAATGCATTAAACTATCTAATATATTTTATAAGCACTTATCTACTAAGTTTGAACCCCTAATACTTATAATATCAAAATTATATACTAGATAATAACCTAAATATAAAATATTTTTAAATATAGGTACTTTTCCAACCCTACCTAACTGTCAGTAACAATTGTAAATGGCACAATATATATTTAAATTTAAGGCCAATTATCCATTATTTTTTATAAATTGTTTTTGCTGGTTTTTCTAACTTCATGTTTATTTGATTTCATTCCTCCAGCAGACACACATTCCTGTTTTAAAGAAAATAGAATAGCTGGGTCCCTTTTGAATATGATCCATGCAAATGTGGAAAGATTTCTTTCTATTTCAGACCCAGAGGACCTTCATTTTGTATCACCAATTGGGTCATGGATCATTCTTGCCTGTTGGTGAGATTTATTGATGATTATGAGGAAGATACCATTTCTTCCTACAATGAAGCATGTATTTAAGAGACTTGGATATGGTCTCACAGATGTGAGTATATTCCAGTCCACCTCATTGTTGGACTATTTATTATTGTAGCATACAAGTACTGCCTTCCTTATGTATGTTAAAGCTTGATATTTCAGGCATTAATGGATCATGATCATGAGAGCTATGCAATCATCTATTTTAACCAGATTGCTTAGAGTTAATTCATAGGATATGTGCCCTAGAGATCATCAAATCTACCATCCAAAATATATATTTGTGTGTATTGAATGTATTTTAATAAAAGTAGATTTAAATTTATATAATTATTTATTAAAAATTTTAGTATTTTGTGGGATATACAGATGTATTCAATTTTGTTTATTGTTTAAATAATGTCAGAATTTGTTATTCTAAATTTCTATTTTTATATTTTTTTCTTCATAATATATTTTGTAGTTAAATATTTAATTAATCCCATTTCAGACAGTGAATATAAAAAATTGCAACATTTTGTCTGGATTTTTTTAGTCATGTGACTAACAATGTATGTATTTTATAGTGTGCTTGCAATATTTTTAAAAAAAAGTTTCAAAATTAATTTCAGAATTGTTTTAAAAATTGAAAACATTTGAATATCATAAAAATAAATATAGAAAATTACTTAATTAGTTGTCTTTAAAATAATTGTAATTAATAAAGATAAACATCTTGTTTTAAAATGTTTAATTTATTTAGGTATAATTATAAAAGTGATTTAGAATTAAATATTATAATAGTATTAGTATTATTTAATGAATCATAGTTTTGTTTCTAAATTTTAAAGAACATGAAATTGACATTTATGTAAATTAGATCATAAGTTAAGGGGTCAGGTAATCAAACAGATTGTAAGTTAGAGCTGGTATTTAAACGGATGCTCTCACTTCTTAAACACTTATTATTACTACCACTTATTAAAACTTCTTTTATTTTATTATTTTTTTAAATAGTACCCAGTATAAGTCAATTAGTCTCAATTTTAAAATTTTATTATTTTTAAAAAAAGTGTAAAAGATTAAAAAAATTATTAAAGTTAAAACAAGAATGTTTCCCTAAAACCAATTAATTTCCTGCTAGTTTTTTCTATTTAAAACTTAAGTCGAATTCATAATAAATTATAGAGTATATATCAGAAATAATGTCCATAAAAGGGTTAACTACAGAAAAACGGTTGACAGAGGAAAGTATAATTTTTCTCATGTTATTTAAAAACTTTTATAATTATTTACATAGTATGCTTTGGATATTAAGAAGGATGTTATTTGGAAATATTATTTGAAGAACTAACACATATGTGTATAATATTTTAAGGATTTTAAAGCTATTTGGATAATAAAAATTACCCTGGAAAAGACTAAAACTTATGTTTTCTTTAAATTCATAAAAGAACTTAAGATGAAATTATAGTATAAGAAAAAAAATATATCGTTTTATGTTTATACTATTAACTGCATATTTTTTTAAAAGTTGCAGTAAAGTTTTAAAAAAAATATTTATTTTTAAAGTTATTTAAACTTGAAAAAATTATGAAAATAAAGATGAATGTTATTATGGATACCAATTACTTTAGTAAGTATTGTCAAAATACGTGAATATTTTGATATAATAAAAAAAAACTGTTCTCTTAATTATATGTCAAAAAAGAAAATTAATGGATAATAGAAATAAATATTATCAGGACTAAATGAATAACTTATAGAATACTTAAACATGAATTTATTAATGACTATGTATCTGTATTATAAGATAATAATATTTTGAATAGAATAAAAAAAATGTGTATTTTCTGCTAGCATATATATTGATTTTGAATGGCTGATAATGATGCATCTGTAAGCTGATGAATTTCACGTGAACGGAAAAACACCGGAACTTACCTATAAAATACTTTTCAAGTGATATCACATTAATAATTATTATCCTGAGAAAGCCACAGATAAATGACTGTGTTTATAGACTTTCCAGAACAGGATTAATAATGAATTTTCAAACTTTCTTGGATTTAAAAATCAACATTATTTTTTTTATTTGTGAGTTTATGCACCATGGGAGGAGAGAGAGAGCTTTGTATTAGAAAACTTTCAGACAATGTTCATCATGTTGCTACCAGGGAAGGTTCTCATTTAGAAGCACTGAATTGTAATGAAAGACTTTAGTTGGACTTTATTGGAACAAAACATGAATTGGAATTATGTAAATTTAGTTTTGAATTATTATTTTAAATATACCAACTGTAGTATTAGAATGTATTGATAGGATAGGAAAGGTTACATTTTAAATATTTTTATTTATTTATTCTAACAACATTAATATTTTTTTTAAAAAAATCTTTTAATATTTTAAAGTTTTTTTTTGCAAACATTTTTAAAAGTATAATTGGTATATTGGATGACTGATATTTTGATTAATATGTTTTTCTTATCTGAATTTGAACTGAAGAAATCAAGATAGTGGTTTTTGCAAATTGTAAAGCCACTAGATAATTTTTTAAATTGTTTAATTATTAGGTGATATATATTTTATTTACTTTTTTTTTTCTACAGTTGCTTGGAATATTTTTGAAAATATTGCTTTTATCATATGAATGTATGAACATGAGTGTGTGCATTAATATAGATTTTTTATTATTATTCTGAGATATAAGCTATGATTTGAAAATGATATGCATATGTTTTCTTTCGTATGTTACAAAGTTTAATATAATTGATTGGTGCTCATAAAATGTTTATATGATTCTTTACTGAATGAACCATACTTTTGAAATATTTTAATGTTGATTTTAATATTTTTAAAACAAGGTCATTTGTATTTTTGTTGCTGAGTTTTAAGTGAATAAAACCTTTTTCTTGTAGTAGTTCTGGATTGATAATATCATATGTGAATTTTGTTTGTTATTAGGAGTAATGCTAGTTATTTTATGGTGTAAATTGCTAGATCTATTATGAAGTTTTAATTGATAGTGACTGGGGGAGTATATAAAGAAACCCTTGGATGCCTTATATGTAGGATATGTTAAAAAGATAGGAAAATAGCCTATATTTTTATCTTAGTAGTTTTATGCAAGTACAGTTAACATCACCCTGTGTCTTGTATTTTCCGTGGACAGTGGTGATAGTTTTGTATTTTAAAATGATCTGTAGGAGCTGAATAAATAGCCTGGACATTATTTTTGAAGATAATGGATAGAAAAGTCATATCTATTCTTTCATACTGTTTCCATGTGAATTATTAAATATGCTTTATACTATTGAGTCTTTACTCTAGTCATTCCTTTATGTCCTATGCATCGTATTGCTATCTTAATTTCAACAGTTATTACATCATATAGCACAGTATTTTATGAAAATAAATAATAAATAATTTTGGTTTGATATATTGTTTTCAAAAAAAAGAATTAAGATAGGTTTTTCATGTTTGGATTAAGATGAAATACAAATGAAATTGAATGTAAATGCTAATAGTAAAATAATAAAGAATAATAAATACTTTTTTTATATTTTTTTATTAAACTATTTTTGATGATAAAAGAAATTACAGTTATTCATGATATTTTAAAAAAGTTTTTGATATTTTTGATTTTACACAAATCAATGCATATTTTTAAAAAATCAAACATCAAAATGAACAACACAAAGTGTAATGAATGCTTGTATTTTATGAATATTAATTTATATTGTTTGTTTTTTTAAAAAAAAAAACATAAAACACATATAAGGATTTTTTGAGAATGGTGCCAAGCAAAAGTATTTAGACTAACATCAACATTATTTTTGTTAAATTCAATTTTTATTTATTAAATAATCTTAAAACATATTTTCAAAATGAACATTATTTTTTAATATTTATATTTTGTGTGTACATTTTATTAAAGCTATATCGTTCATTTATTTAATTAGCAAACAATTTAATTAAATTATGAAGTGTAGGTCTAAATTAACATTTTATTTTATATTGTGTATAACAAATAATGCATAAGCCAAAGTGAAGGCTTATTTACTTTTGATTTTGTATAATATTGAAAAGTGTAGCTTAATCTTACTTTAGTTAAATTTATATTTTGTTAGATTTATTTAATGAAACTTGTACATACTGTAAATAGTTTTATTTTAATGAAAAGTATAATAAATTTGTTAAATATGTTTTATAAATCTCTGTGTTATTTTAATTGATTTATTCACCATCACAAATACATGATTAACAGAATCCAAAATAAATATGATATATTTGCATAGTATAAATAAATTATTCATTTTAAGAAATAATAATTATCCAGAATATATTTGAATAATTTTTCTTTTGCAATAATATTATTATAGTCGTAATTGATTACACAATTTACTGCATATAATTTAATATTGTTTGTTGCCACATATTTCAGATTATACTATATTAAGATGCCACATGAGAAATAAAAGGATTATATTATTGTTATTATCATTATTATTAGTTATCATAGTATTAAATAGTAGATAGGACTAATAACTACTTAATTAGAAGTAGGAATGTTATATTTATTATTGTTATTATTACTGTTTGGGTGTAGTTAGGAATGATACAAAATCACTTATTATACTTGGCTACAGGAGATATTTTAAAATTGATTAGATTTATTTTTCAAGAACCTGAAATAATTATAATTATATTTAGTAAAAGAGATTAGAATTTATTTTAGTAATATTATAGTAAATTATTTATTATTTTTAAAGTCTTAAGAATACTATGAATTTATTATTATTATTTGAAATAATGCAAGATAGTGTTCTTATGCCGTTGAGATTGTATCCTGTGGAAAATAGGCTCAATGAAATTCATTACTACTTTACCTTCACTAAATTGTCTCATGATATTATTAGTGTTTATTAATTTAATTTTTATGAATCCAACCATATATTATTTATTAATTATTTAGAGCTAGTTGAATGGTAGAAATCATTATAGAATATCTTTATTATTGATTATATTAAGATTGTAAGTATTTTAGCCAGAGCATTATTATTTTATTGAGCTAGTTTTGATTTCTATATTATGTATTGAACTGAAGGTGAGGGTACATTTTTTTTTTTATATATATATATATATATATATATATATATATATATATATATATATATATATATATATATATATATATATATATATATATATATTCACTTCTCCAATGAATCTAGCAACAAATTAAGTGATAGTCATTTTTTTTATTTGTAATGTTTTACTAATAAAGAGTTTGTAATTTTGCATATATATATATATTGCATTGGGTGTCTTGTTCCCCACAGGGAAGTCATATATTTATAATCTAATTCTAAGAGTCTCTACCTCTCCCTTATCACTGAGCCAATTAAAATGAAGTATTATGTGGAGTTGGAATGAGTTGTGGTGGCATAAATTACTCTAGTGATGAGTTTGCTGTTGTCAGCTCATTTCAACCATTCCAGTATATATATATATATATATATATATATATATATATATATGTATATCATATACAATATATATATATATATATATATATATTGTAATGATATACATTTATGCTGTTACATCATTTTCAAATTAAAAAAAAATCCATAAATAAATATAAAAGTTAATAATTTTATTTAAACCAATATATAAAACTGCACAGATGAAAAATTATTAAAGTAAGTTAAAGTAAAAATACAAAGATAAAAGATTTGTATTTTTTTTAAAGTAATGTAAATAATAATGTTAATTAGTTCCTATTCAAAATTATGTTTAAATCTTAGTAGAATGGAAATGATTGTTCTATTAAAATGTAATAAGTAATATTTGCTAAGGCTGTAACCTCATGAATATACGTCTGAAAAATGCAAAGGTAGGGACCTCTACAAGTCTTAACCACAAGCTTGTGCCTTTAAAATAAATTTATAATTAAAATGTAATAAATGTAAAGCAAACCAGCCCTTTATGGCATTTAACCAATCAGTCAGATAAGAGATTAATTAAAAAAATTCTAATAATAAAATCTGATATTCCCACTCAAAAGTAAACTGCCCAATAAATGATGTGAATGAACACGCAGTCCACAGAGAAAATCCTCATCACTAGAAACCAGGCAAGATCAATCCTGGAATTTGATAATAAGGAATTCAAATGATATAAAAGAAGAAATGGAGTTTTGTTCTTTGATATTACTCTTGTTCATTACATAATTTAAGCATATTTATGTGTATTGCAGACCTCAAAAATGTAAGGGTCACACAATAAATTAGTTTCCTGTATTTGCACCAGCTGAGATGACCTCCAGAGCTATGGTTTTTGAAAAGCAGCAAATAATGAACTGGTCTTCCTGAAAACAATATTAATATTAAATGGACATTAATCAGAGTTGTGTAATGTATCATGGACCACCAAGAGGGACTTCAAATAAACATACAGCCATGGAAAGTATGAACTTTATCATCTAAAAAAGAACTTTTCAAATACTATATCTAAACAGTACCTAACTCATAGTCTCTTATCTGATTAAGTAAATTTTTAAATTATTTGTTCTATTTTCTTTTAATATGTTTGCTATTATTATTATTATCTTCATTCTCATAATTTTGTTAATTAATTTAATAATTAAAAATAGGCATAAATGGCTGCATAGATTATAACATTATGGTAGTTTAAGTAGGTTAATTTTGGGCTATTTGTTTCATAGTTGAATCAGTGCGGGTGAAGGGATGTACAGGTCTTATATATGCCAATGTAATCTGGGGAAGGTGCTTGGATTCTCATTCCTTTGTGCCATGTTAGCATACAGGGCATAATACCCAATTGCATGCATGGCCCAAAAGTGTAGCCATCACATTGCCAATGGTCATAGATGTCTTTTATATGCAATTAATCTCCTTATACTCTGTTGGTGATAGTAAGACAGCAAAGACTGCAATCCCCCAATATTGAGCATGTCTAACACATATTCCAAATGATTACTTCACCAGACAGATGAACATTCCTGTACTGGGTGAGAGTCATTCTTTCTTAAACGATATCATGCTACAGATGCACATTCCTGTCAGCATGTTTCTTTTTTGCTAACATTCTCATTTTGCATTGATCACATCGGTATATCAATAAACTGGCATTGGTTTGGATGTGAACTTGTAGGCTGAAGTTAAATGAATCAAGTATATAAATGCATAATCTATGTAGCATATTTACATTTAACAAAATATGGAAATCGTATTAATTTTTTAATTCATCCATCTATGCAAATGATGTAAATTAAATTCATTCAGTTACTAATTTAGTTTCCAGAATTTTTCTTTTAATATGTGTGGTAATAATACAAATGTTTTTGATTAATTTTAGCAGTAACATATTTTTATATAATTTTATTGATAATATTTTTAAAAAAATCAAGGGTTAGAGAATTTTTAAATAGACAGAGTGATAGTTTAAGCTCAGTTTCTCCTTGAGCTGGTGGCTAGGGCTATCAGTCAATAAAAGTTGAATCTTACCCATACATATCTGCCTACTGTATAAAGGTCCTAGGTTCGAATAGCCTAGTGGTACCCTGGTATGGCAGATAGGGTAAGAGTCACCCCCATGACTGTTATAATATATATATATGTTCACATTTAAAAATAACTCTTATGACATAATGGTTAATGATTCTGCTTGCCATCTAGCTTTAAAATCCCAAGTGAGTAAAGCTTTAATATATTTTTATATTTCAAACAGGCTTATCATATTTTTTTTCAAGTAGAAGTCCTTTGGTAAAAATTTAATCATTCTTAGATAGATGGTAGAACAAAATTGAAAAATTTAAAGTTCCCATCCTGTAGCAATTAGAAATTTTGAAGAGTGATATTTCATTATGAAAAGCTGTTGCTGGAAAATCTTTTTGCCTTTCTGTTAGATATTATAAGAACTGTTATATGATCGAGTATATGTAGCATAAAATTCAAACATATAAAGAAGAATACTGTATATCTTAATAAATTAAGAGTTAAATAAGTTTCAGCAGTTATATAAAACACATATCAAGTATATTTTTAATTATTTGGGGGGGGGGGGTCAGTTACCTTGCAAAATAATGTCTAAATAGAAATAGTCTTCAAATTGATTTATCATAATTTTAATTGATCATATTATCAAATGAGCTTTATAAAAATAAACCAATGTGCAGATATTTATAAAAGTATTGAATAAATATAAAGTCACGTGATTCATCAAATCTATTTAAATAATAATTGAATCAAAGTTTATTTATACTATCCAGCTTCTATATGATGGAATGAGAGGAGGAAGTATTATTATAGATTGAAAAATTGGGGCCTTTTTAAGGATTATGTTCCTGTTCTGATATTGCTTGGATTTTATTTCTGTCATCTTTGAAACTATTTATGGTCATTTTAATGACTCAGAGATCAATATTTAATATAAATTTGATGGAGAAATTTTTAAATACGTTAAAAGCAATTTCATTTTCTTGGATTCTGTACTTATTGTACACTGATGTTTGTGCTATCCAAAGTCAGCAAAAATGTAATCTACAGAATGTTTTTCTGAAGGTTTGTGAAGATGATACTTTAGTTGTATTAGACTATTTACATAATCTAATACAAGTATTGAATGTCTTTAGAAAAATGTAACTTTATTTAAATATTCCAAATACATTACATGGAAAATAAAAGAATGCCAAAAGAAGAAACTTGTTAACCTATATAGGCATATCAAAAATAATAATGTGCTAAACAGTGTACCAGCTTCATCTGTTTAAAATCTCAGTTCTAAACATCTAACAGATGCTAAAGTTTCTGTTTATGAAAAATGATTAAATTTTGACATCACCCTTTAATATTCCTTTATTAGATATAATGGCAGCCACTGAGGAAATCAGTCAAACCATTCCTTTAGAAAAAGCAGTAGAATTATACTGGAGAATAAAAAGAACACTTGGCAAGCAACAAAAATTAAAATTTAACACTTCCTATGATGAGAGGAATCTCTCAAAGCATATAAATCTCTAATTATTCTTCCTGCTGACCAAGACAATGCAACAGTTGTAATGGATTCAACTGATTATGACAACAAAATACAAGAGCTTTTCACAACAGGCCAAATAAGAAAAGTGGTAAAAAAATCCAATACCAAGTACAGAAATAAAGTTACAAACAAGCATTACTCATAAAGCATCGCAAGTACTTCAGTGATTCAGAAAAAAGTAAACTAACATCGTATTTTAGCAAAATTTCTTCATCTTTAGGAACTACCTAAAATCTATGAGGTTCATATTCCATTAAGACCTATTATTCTAGAAATTCACCTTGCCAAAATTTGTCAAGATTTCTTCTCAAAGTTCTTAGTTCTTTAATCAAGAACATGAAAATTAAAAAACTGACATCCTAGTAAGCTTTGATATGGAAAGTTTATGTATCATATGAAGATGCATTGTCTATTGTAAGAAAAAAATAAATGATGACAACTCTTCTTATTGATAGAATAATGGAACTATTAACATTTTTCATAAAAACAACCTACTTTCAATATAATACTGAATTCTTCCTACAAAATCAAGGAATGACTATGGTCTCACCATTGTCATCCCTGATTAGCACAATTTACATGGAAGAACTTGAAACCATAGCCATAAAGACAACTTCATATCCACCTAAAGTTGAAGCACTATTACAAACTGTCTGGAAACACATTAACATTTCCCCTTCAATTAAACATAGAATCAGAAGAAACAAAAATTGGTATTCTTAGATGTTCTTGTGACATGACTCCCTCATGGCAAAATCAAAACTATAGTTTACATAAAACCCACACATACAGGAAAATACCTAGCCTATATAACTATAGTTTACATAAAACCCACACATACAGGAAAATACCTAGCCTATATATCCAATCACACCAGAAAACAAAATGTAGAGTTATACTATGACTATAAAACAAAACAAAAAAAGTTTGTTCACAAACCAATGATTTGAAGAAAAGAAAAGATCTATATAAAACAATCTCTTATGAAAAATGGTTATCCATAAGTTGTTATTAAGAAAATGTTAAATAGACAACAAAAAGAACCATCAACAGAAAAATACAATTACTGATATTATAGGGTACCCATACTTGCCAAAAACAGATAAATTAAAGAAAATCTGCAATCAGTATGACTTCAAAACACTTTCCAGAGCCATACCATACTATGAGGAATTTAAACATTTACAAAACCTAAACTTGATCTGCTGAAGAGAAAAAACTGCATCTATGAAATAACATGTGAATGTGGAACATATATGGGTGATACATGTCATCCCATTGAAAAGTGCTTGCAAGAACCCAAATTGATGATTGGAAGAGAGAAAACAGATGTGTCTAAGGTAGCAGACCATGTATATATCAGTAAACATATGTTCAATTAGGAAAATACAAAAATACTGGATAGAGAAGAAAAGATACAAAGATAAAAATTAAAAAAGCTGCTTGCATGACAATGGTTAACAATGCCTAAGTCAACCTAGTGTGACTATATACATAATGTATAGAAACCACTAATCAATTTTGCTCTTAGGAAAAAGTGGAAAAATCAGGATGAACCTCATAGATAATAAATATCTACTGCAGAAAGCCATTGGTTAGAATGTTATTTTAAAATTCAATATTCAAGAGTCTAAGAGTCAAGGTTTGATTCCCATGCTAGTACTGTCACTGGGCAGGTACCACACCCATTGCGCATATACTAACATGTGTGTTATAACAGAATGTATTTGAAATATTTAAATAAAGTTAAATTTTTCTTAGGACATTCAGTACTTATATTAGATGATTGAAATAGTCTAATATATAAACACAATTAATCTACAAAATGTACTTACTACATTGGATTCCCTCTTTTCTTCATAGCATAAGCTTGTGTTTAAGACCTGTAGAGATCCCCTACCTTCGAATTTTTCAGACGCTTATTCCTAAGGTACAGCCTTAGTAAATATTACATTGAATACATTATTATATAAAGATTTTGGTTTAGAAATTCATTTTTCAAAAATCTCAATTTCCTTAACAGTCCATGATGAAATAGAAATATTCATCAACAAAATTGCATATCACCTTGAAAATGTAAACCAATTTAAATATGTTGATACCTTTTAAAGTACAAAGATGGACTTAGGTATCAAGCTGAAGCATAGACTCCAACATGTTGCCTCTGTTTTTAACAAATTTAAAAGATATGATAGTTCATCATAATGAAATAATTATTACCACTAAATTATCTGTGTGGAGACTGCTATTTTGCTTAATTTATTATATGGAAGTGAGACTTAGACCCATATCAATGCAATATAAAGGTATTAGAAAAACATTATTTGACTATGCTCTATAAAATTTTAAAATTACAATTGCAAGATCATAAATATGATTAATATTTTCTTCAATGTGATGGATGTACTATGTAGTTTATGATTATAAAAATATATTTTTATTGAATTGGACATGTAAAATGAATAAATTATAGATTTTCTAAAAGTGTATTTTTATAGTGAACTTAAATATGATTTTTGGAAAGAGGCAGATTTTGTTTATGCTTATATCTCAAAGAGGTTTTCAAAAAATGCAATGATGGTTGTTTTCACACATTGATGGTTTTCATCAGTTAAAATGCAACAAAAGATAGATATATTGGCCAGCTAAAATTATGAAAATATAAGTATTTCAGAAATAATAATAATAATAATAATAATAATAATAATAATAATAATAATAATAATAATAATAATAATAATAATAATAATAATAATAATAATAATAATAATAATAATAATAATAATAATAATAATAATAATAATAATAATAATAATAATAATAATAATAATAATAATAATAATAATAATAATAATGATGATGATGATGATGATGATAATTATTATTATTGTGATCATCTGTATCCTTTATATTAATAGAGTGGATGACTGTAGGGAGCTTGAAAGTCTGGGTTCAAACCTCCTTAAATTGCATTTAGGTTAAGTATATACATTGTACTTGTATTTCAATATGACATATTTAGACTATATTCTGCCCATCCCTCTTCTGAATATTTAAATGGACTTATTAAATGCGTACATATGAGGGTCAGACTGACTTAAGGTCAACATGGGTATGACTATAATGTTGGAATCATCAAGGGTTTTTAACATGTCATAATCAGATTTTTAATGATATGGATGGCTGAAGAGTTGGAAAGTGGAAAGGATTAAAGTGTGTAGATTTGATATCATAATATAAACCAAGCACTGATTATATACATGTATGGGAGATGATGATACAGATCAACTGATTCATGTTGTTTCAGTATGAAATACATATATTGAAGATCTATATTGCTTATAGTGAATAATGGATGACTGTAGAGAACTTGAAAGTCTGGATTTAAATCCCCTTTAATTAAATTTAGTTTTTGAAAAATATCTTCTAGTCACATTATTCTTTACCAAAACAGAAGTACAAGTGAAAATTAATAATATATTAGCTATAACATATGATTTTATTGCAGAAAGAACAAACATAAGATATAATTATTTTTCGTGGCAGCATGCGATTTCATCTTTTATCATATTTACTTGTAACATTATTGGACAAATAATCTACAATTATAAATTATTATTTTTAAACATCTTTTATCATATTTACTTATAACATTATTGGACAAATAATCTACAACTATAAATTATTATTTTTAGAACATCTTAACTATTAATAATTCTTTGACCATTAAAATATATGCAATTTTTTTAATATTCTAATTTAAGTATATATATATGGCTGCAGAAAGGAATTTGCTATTAACTGAAAGGAGACCCTTTGATTCCTCTTGGAAGCCTTAAAGAAACCAAGCAGGGCAAATTCCTAATGACCACTCCATATGTTCTTGTTGTTGCAGCTGTTATTACTATGTGATTATTCATATAGTATGTGAACATGGATAGACTACTCACCAACACACATTATACAGCATGGTGAGTTTATTGGCTTTTTACCTCTGAGTTTATCAAGAAACCCCATGGTCTTTCTTCTCAGTTGCCTGATAAGGCAGAATGAATGTATGTGTAAATGATAAATATTTTAGACCACATGTGAGATGGATAGATGAAATAAGAAAGTGTGCAGGAGTAATGTGGAGAAGAGAAGTTAAAAATCGGAGAAGATGGTATAAACTTGGAGAGACCTTTATCCTGCAGTGGATTGATAATGGTTGATGATGATGTAATTTTGAGACTAATCTTTGTAAAATATGTAAATGTCAAAGAAAAAATCAAAAGCTTTGAAACATGGATTTAAGTATTTAAATTTTAATAATGTTTTAGATAATTTTGTTTTCTTTATTATTCAAACAATTTATCAGTGGATTATAACTACCAAAACAAGTCTATTGTTGATTCTACAAACTTTTTTTTAATCAGCCATTAAATTTTCAATTTTTTTTTGTCTAAGGCTTAATTTTTTATTTAGAAAGACAAAAAACATAAATTTAGAACAAATATTGTAAATTCGTTTTGGGAGAAGTAGCAACAAACAAAGGTAAAAAAATATATATTTATAAATAAAAGCAAATAAAAAGTATAAAGTTTTATTTAAACATCGGCAAAAAAAAATTGTTGTTTTGATATTAATTTAGTCTAAAATAATTAGCACAGAAACAAATTAATGCTAAATATTAAATTAAATTTAAAAATAACCTTCTTTAGATAAAAGATTGTTTTACTTGAAAAAAAAAATCCTTTATATTTAAACAACTTAAAATAGTGAAGCATTTTTTAGAGCAGCATTTCCGATAGAACTTTAAAATCCCTAAAATTTGTTTAAATTTTCTAAACAAATAAGCGGATTAACTTTAGAAAGAGAATGGCCTAATTATTCATAGTTGTATAAAGGAGCTACTGCAAATGTTATATTTGTTTTTAAAGACCTTAGGAAATAGAAATAAGTAACTGATAGTAACTCATGTCATATTTGGACTATACTGTTATGTATGTATATAATATTTTTTAATGATACACACGCATATATGTAGAATGCATACACTTTTTAAAGTCATCAAATTGGAAAAAAATTCTTACAACAGCTATATAAATATCAATTTTTTTATATACATAAAAAGCCTTTTTCAGGTGCCCTTTTCAAATGTCAATGATCTATTACGTCAGTGTTTCCCAACCTTTTTTGGCTCATGTACCATTTAGTAGTACATCACGCTAAATTGTACCATTTCGTAAAAATGATTGTATTTCGTGAAATTTGTTATTGCGAGTGTGTTATTTTATTTGCATTATAAATATTATAGGGTGACCATGTATGTATTCACATCTCATAATGAGACAAATTACATTGAAACATGCCTAAACATCACGCCAGATTATAAACTCACTGAAATTATAAACTCACTGTAACATATTTATATGTATGTGTTTGTTCAAAGTTTCATATTTTTTCCAAAATAATTTATTAAAGATTACATTATTACATTAAAGGTTATTTGGTACATATTTTGTTGAAAGTATTTTCTCATTCCTTCATTTGATTTTCCCGAATTTGAGTCTGTTTTCTCTTTTTCGGAGCATCTTGCTATTGGTTGGGCCATGGAGAGGATAAATCCAGCATGTCCCAAGTCATGGTAAAAATAACCTCAAGGGTTATCAGGCTATCTCTTCTTGTTTTTTTTATATTGTTCAGCATGAAGTTAATAGGATTAAAATTTTGATGATTAAATACTAGCTTACATCTAGTAATTCACAATAGATGATCAAGAATTAATGAGAGTCTAATTTCTGGGTATGATCCTTTTCTGATACATTCTTTCAAATTAAATAATTTAGATTGATTTTCCTTGATCCGACTCATTATTTATCTACTATTTTGTCATATTTCATTTACTAATAAATGGTTTTAATAAAAACACAAAATTATAAAAAACAATTGTCTGTCTCAGTATTTGCTATCTGATTGGCTAAGCGCTTGAGAGCTTTGTACTCTCTCCGTTTAATTTCAAAAAACCAATGAGTATATTTTCTTATCATAATAATCAAATATTTTTATAAAATAAATTTAATGAGATCTTTGTGCTTGTTTCAAACAACATATTTTTTTGAAATTTGGTTTAAAAGATGTGAGTCTTCCATAGCTGTGTTCAATCTGCTTCGATACTTATTTTTTAAAAAAATATATGAAGAAAAAACTCTTCCTACTAATTCCATACTAGTAAACGGTAAAAATAATTTAAGAGCTTTCTCAGAAAGTTGTTCATATTCTTTAATGTTTAACCAAAAATTAATTAGATTGTATCATTTGAATTCTACTTGTAAAGTTCTGTCACATAATTCTATTAAATTTTCTTTATCCTTTATTGATAATGATGTAGCTTTTTCTAAATTTTCTGCATAGAAGGGATTTGAAATCCAGCTATCATTTGTGTTTTTGGGTTTTGGAAAATATTCCATGAAAGACCATTTTAATCCTGTTAAATGTGCTATTATATTTTCTCATATATCTTGAGACAGACTAACCTTATTTTCAAACAAAAAAATATGTAAAGTTTTGAATACTTCCAGTTGATTGTTTTTGATACTTATATATATTACTGTTTCCAAAAATCTAATTTCTTAATCATACTTTCAATTTTATCATTAACATTAAAGATTGTTATCGACTGTACATATTAACAACTTTACTGTATAATATTATTAATTAAAATAATTTTTATGAATTATAGGTTTTTATATTTTTAAGATTTAATTTTTTTTTTATGTCCACCATTATTGATTATTTTTCATGTACCACCAACCAGCAGTTCACGTACCACCAGTGGTATGTGTACCACAGGTTGGGAAACACTGTATTATGTTAACGAACTATTACAGACATAAAACCATCTAGTGTTCAATAATGAAATTAAAACAACCAATAAAATATAAATTATTAAAATAAATCAAAACCTACATATAAATCCAGTAATTACAAAATAATTGACTATATCATAACAATATAATAAATAAAATAAATTACATGTATGAATAATTACAAGACTTCTATAAATTTAAAAATGAATGGAAAATTATATAAATTGACATATATATATATATAATTGTAAAAATAAAAAAATGCATGTAATTTATTTTATTTATTATATTGTTATGATATAGTCAATTGTTTTATAATTACTGGATTTATATGTAGGTTTTGATTTATTTTAATGATTTATAATTGTATCGGTTGTTTTAATTTCATCACTAGATGGTTTTATGTCTGTAATAGTTCGTTAACATAATAGATTCTCAACATTTGAAAAGGGCACCAAATCAGGTGCTGAAAAAGGCTTTTTATGTATATAAAAAAAATTGATATTTATATAGCTGTTGTAAGAATTTATTATTTTCTGATTATTACTTTTTAAAGTATATATACATACCTATGATATAATTTTATTTAATAAACAATAAAAAATCATATGGTTTTATTGCTCAGGAGTTCATAAGAAGGTTGAGCCCCAGACCTGCGAGTGTCAGAATCAGTCCTGGGGCCTACCGATCCCAAGTTGGATGCTCTAAATACTGCATTAATTAAACTGCATTATTTCTCAAACTCCCTTCCTCAAAAAAAAAAAATAATGATTATAATAAAACTTGGTATATTTTTTTGTTCTCGTTTATCATCTCATGAATGGATAAACAAAATACTTTTTTTTTGTATTTGAATTAATAATTTTTAATTAAAGGAAGCACCTCACAAGTTTTGTTAAGTTTGACAGAATTAGTTTTGAATTTTTGGAAAAAAAATTGAAGGAAAACAACACATGCATTGTTTTCATTTTTCAGAAAAATGTAACTGAAGAAGTACATATGATTTTGTGAAAGTTTGAGATTTGACAGTGTGAGATTTAGAGAGGATACTGCAAAAGAAGAAAGTGGTAACTGCCACACATGTACAATAATATATATATATATATAGAATTAACATCTTTCTAATTAATTCACATATTTTAAATGCTTTTTTTATCTATTTACTTCTTTTGCAGGGATATTTTATAAGTGAAGCAACAAATGTTAAGAGAAAGGAAGCAATGGTTACACTATAATGGTAAATTTGGAGATGTAAACTGCATGATTTTTAATATATGAATTCTGTTTCCTTAAACTTTGTAATAAAGTCTACTAAAAAAATGTCAAGCATTGGTGGCCTAGTGGTTACCATAACTGCTTTCCAATCAGTTGTCCCAGGTTCACTTCCTGGCCAATGCTTTGACATATAAAATGAAAAAGGACTACTAAGAAAAACTACAATAGGTGGCATAAGAGTTTTCTGTAAACAGCATTATGTAAGCTAGATTATCTGATGTTTTATTGACTTTCTATCACAATATTATTATTGACTCGTGATCTCGATTCATTTATTAAGTTTTGCATCAGCTTCCTGTTTTTCCTTTTTATGGGTAGAATTATTTAATTATTTATATTCCCATAAGTAATAAGCAAAAACTAGAAAATTGAAAAGGTCATAGCTATTGTCTTACACTGGAATTATACTCAGCTTCATCTTTCATTTTTAATAAACTGTCATAAATAGAGGTTTCACTTTTTTTGTCTTTCATTATCTTTTTTTTATCCATTTTTCTTTCTACAATTTTTTATTTTTTTCTTATTATTAATATAATACCTATTATGTGGAGCAGTTATATAAGATACAGTACACAGGATTGAAAATCATTTTAAATTGAGTGCAAGAAAGCAATCACAAACTATACGTTTAATTTGTGTTAAAAAAATTTTGAATGGGATGAATACCATTTATATAATTATCAGAATCAAGTTGATTTGTTGATAGTCAACAATAAAAGAGCATTATCTAGATTTGTTCTTTCTTCCTAAAATACATCACAGAGTATTTTTAAAAATCACAATTAGACTCATTCTTATATATATATATATATATATATATATATATATATATATATATATATATATATATATATATATATATATATATAATTGTAATCATTGAGGAAAAATTATACTAAAGTGCAGTCTGACCTACTACTTCTTCAATTAGGCTGTCATAAATAGTTTTCCAATACTCTATATAATAAGTTTGTGTAATACGGATTATGAACTGTAAAAGTATTGTTAACCTGTGATATAGAACATAATATAAAAGAATAATAAGTTTTACTATATTAAATAGAGGGTTTGAACTTAGGATATTTAGTCTATATTCATCCTCCACTCCATCTCAAACAACTAATACACATGATAACATACATGTGAAAAAGATAAATGATCTGCAATATATGTACTTTGTGTAGAACCAACACTCATCAGTTAGACCAGATCACAATCCCCCATATATATATATATACATTTTTTTCGCATTTGTGTGGTCATGTGTATCGGGGTTGTTTGAGATGAAGTGGAAAATGAATATAGGCTGAAAATCCTAAGTTCAATTCCTTCTATTTACGATTAGGAACATTCAATATACCGAATAAATAGGTTAATAATAAGTTTTATTTATAAAATTGCTGAATAAAAAAATATTGTGTGAACGTTAAAACAAAATCTTGAATTTTAAGTTAAAGAAACTAAACTGTTTTATTTAAAACATTGTCTTAAATATATAAAAAAAGGAAATTTGGTTCATTGATTTTTATAAACAGAAATGATTACAATATATTTAAAACATCTATCTCATTATCAAGTTTAACTCTCAAATTGCATAAGATTTTTCTTTTTTGCACTTTCTTAGAAGAGAAAAAAAGTGACAAAAAGATTTTTTTTTTAAATCAAACTTTGGAGAATCTGCTAAACTTTTTAAATTTATTGCAAAAAATTTTGTAGTTCCCAACTACTTATTAAAAACAATCAGAATACAAACTTTACTTATTAAATTATTTTAAACTTTTTTTAACCTCATTTAGGTGAACTACGTAAAATTACATTTTAAAATTAGACAACTTTTAGTCCTCCATAATTTAGATTTTGTTTTATCACACATATGAATGTTTTATTCTCACATTTAACACAACGTCTAAAAAAATTACATGAATTATTCAAAATTAAACTGAAAGACTTTTATAAATCACTTTACTTCATGTCAATATAATTAAAAATTATTTAAATAAAAAAATTACAGCTGCTTCTTAAATTTAATCATTGAATTACAAAATAAATCTGAGTCATTAATTATTTTTGCTAGAAATTCTAAACTTAAAAAGTGTTAACCCTTCTGTAACTAACGGCAGAATGTCAACCGCAAATCTCTATTAAACAAAATTAGATGTTAATTGAAAACCAAAGCAATAAATCAACAATGATTCCAGCAAATCTTGTCTATTACACTACACAAATGTAATTATTATTGTTACTTTCTGGGGGAAAAATTATTTCCACAGCTTAAGTAAATGACAATTATGATAACTATAATAATAAATTTAAATCTGTTATTGAGAAAAATATATAGCCACTGGAGCTTACTTAATGATGATAAAACATTAAATTATTCATAGATTAAGTGAATGTAAAATTATTTGGGCAATTAATCTTTAGTAAATCTTTCTACCTGAAATGAATCTACTTGCAATGAATTATAAAAAGGCATGATTATTATTATTTTAAATCAATTTTCTAAAAAAAGAGAGATAAACTAATTTACTTTAAAACAGTAAGGGATATTTATTTAAAATGTAATACGAAAAGTATTTAAAAATGTAATTCTTTTTATAAAAAAAAAAAAACATAGAGTAGTAGCTAAATTTCAGATCATAAATACAAATGTGTGTATGTAAATATATAAATGTGTGCTTATATTTGTATATAAAAAATATAGATTTTAAATCAAATCATTAAGCACAGATTGAAATTATAATATTTCATAAATAAATGAACATTGTAAAATGTTCAACTTAATTTTGATAAAAGAAAATATTTTTGATACTTATTCACAAATCAAACCGTCATATTTGTTGTATGTCTAAATGTAGACTCTGTATTACCCATCATAAATGCTCAGTAATATATATATATATATCTTCTAATTACATTAAGTATAGACAATATACTTGTATTTAAATATGGCCACAGCTGCCTTATAAGCAATTGTCCCGGGTTCGCTTCCCGGCCCTTTGACACATGAAAAAAAATTATATATGTATTCAATAATGGAAAAATTCTGGATTCAACCCCTGATAGGGTGATATTTTACAAATATACATATATAATCATTCTAGTTAGCAAAATGTTTTTAAGTCCACGCTATCGAAAAGATTTTTTTTATTATTTCCTTCTTATGACATAGTTAATTATTCTTAGATACAGATGAGTGGACTTTTGATGTAATTAGTCATTTATTAAAAGTCATTAATAAATGAGCATTTTGGCATTCTAAATGCAGAAATAAATATAAAAAAGTAACGAAGAATTATAAGAAAATAATGATCAGTATTGTAAAATGCTATGTAAACTATTTGTAAAACAGCTATCCATATATTCCTTTACCTATATATACATCAAACTGGATTTCAAAAAATTGTAAAGATCTAGAAAGATATTATATGTGATGTGGATGGATGAAATAAGGAAGTGTGAGAGAATGATGTGACAAGAGATTAGAGAATGGAGAAGTGGACTAAACTTAGATACATCTTCATCTTGAAGTGTATTGATAATGGGTAAAAATGATGATGATAATGATATATTGTAATGGATGGAAAGATGTGAGGTTAATTTGACTTTTTCAGTTAAAATAAAAAATACCAGGACTCAAACTACGTCTTTAAGTGGTTTGGTACTAAATCATTTTTTTAAAAAGCTAATTTTATATGTAACAATAAATGTTTTTTTTTTCCATTCATCATTTACTGCAGCTTTGGTCACCATAAACTCATCATCATCAAGTACCACAGATATTTTTTGTTTTGTTCTATGCAATATTATGACATGAATAAACATTCACATCTCAAGATATAATGTATATTTGATTTATTAATTTCAGTAAGGATGCATAAAAGATTATTTGACAAAACTAGCTTGGTTTATAGTCACAAAATAATTTTGCTTATTAGACATAGATATCACTCTCCTACATGAGCTAGTTTCCTCACTTAACTATATACTTATACACACAATTTATTAACATAGGATTTGATCATTTAACTCTTCACTTACTGGAAAGCAATAATGTACATATGACATGCGTATACAGACATAGAATGTATATTCAAGAATAAAGACTTAACAAGACAAGTTTGAATTTAAATCTGACATTTTATCAAGGATAAAGTGTAAAGCATTTAGCATTCATATATTCGTTCGAACAAACACACATTTTAATAAAATCTCACCAATCCAATACATTATTTTAATTATAAGAAAATTATTTTATATGATTTTGGCAGTGATCTGCTGAAAGCTGACTTTCTTATAGTTTGATTTAACTTTCCAGATTAAGTTGAACATTATGAGTTTATAAAAAGAATTATATAATTGTATAAAAAGAGTATATACTGTTGAGAAAATAAATAATTGTTTTTAAAATCAATTTAACTTGACATTTTGGTTGATTCAACTTATGCAATTCTATAATATAAATGTATGCCCACAGCAAATGTAACTAAATAATCTATAATAAAGAAAACAATATTGAAATTAAATATGATTAAATACATAAAACAGAAATATATATTTATACAGACCTTATATATATGTTCAATCAAATATTTCCATAGATTGTTATTCTAACAAAAAATAAAAATGAAATTATATTATATAAACAGAGATAACTGTTTTAGCTTTTGATGTTACCAAAAAACTATCAATTACTACTAATTGACAATCTCTGAGGCTAAACAAGTTTTCTCATTTGTTGAAATAAAATGATGTCTCTTTCTACATTTGTGTTCTTTATTATATAAATATTATCAAAGATACTACAATAATTTTTTTTGCTTATGGTTTTAAATATTTATCCACACATCACTTTGATATGCACACATTTCCACACTTAAATTGTGTGAATAATTAAAGTTTCAAAATTGACCCTGATATCCTTATATGTTTTATGTAATATAATACTTTGCTTTCTTTCTGAAAGCAGGTTAACTCTCAAAACAGCAAAATGTTTTCAGATACTTTTAAAAAGCTTTTATCAGAAACCATTTCATTTACACAATGCTCACATGGTTAGGAAAAATACTACACAAAATATTACTTTTCAATGCCCATGCAAATAGATTAATGCTGTCCATAAATAGATAGAAAGTTTAACTCTTGGAAAAAATGTATAACTATATTTGTACACTTTCTTATTATCAACTTAAGTTATTTTTTATTGCTGGAATTATTGACTTTGATTTTGTTATGGCTGATAGTTTAAAGTTTTTTCATTGTAAATTAAAAGATTTTTTTTCCCCTTAACTATAATGTTTGAATTGTCAGTGGTTCTAGAACTGTCAACTACAAATACTGTGTTTCTCTAAAAATAAGACACTGTCTTACGTTAATTTTTCCTCCAAAACACATTCTAAAACTTATTTTTACAAGATGTTTTATTTTTTATGCACAAGTTTACATTTATTTATGTATAAAAATCTACATTTATTCAAAATGGTAATTGAAGAATTACGAGATAGGCAACAAAATTGTGGGAAATAAAATTTTGAAATTGTGTCTTTATTTCACATGAGTGTCTAATTGAAAGCATGTTTGTTATAACACATGATGTATATAACAATAAAGTTAAATAATTCCAAAACATAAGTCCTTCTGGTTAATTTTCATTTTAAAAGAGAAAAAAATAATGCATTTGACAATATAGTAAAAATTTTCCCATGTTCACGTGTTTTGTCTGCATTCTGATTGGTTATTTGGTAGACGTACTTTGTCAGAATAGTGCTGCTGTGATTTTATTGAAACAATTTGCAAAACAAATAAAGTATGTATAGTATTCTCTTTCTAACTAGGGCTTATTTTTGGGATAGGACTTTTATTACAAACATCCTAAATAATCATGCTAGGTCTTATTTTCAGAGAAACGCGATAGCTAAATATTTTTTTAACATTTTTTTTTTGTAGTTCTGTCACTTTAATTACCAAACCTTGTCTTCGATATAACTTATATCTCTTAAATAATTATCTTGTTTTCTAATCATCAGAGATAAACTATGTAGAATGTTGCTTTAATCTAAATTATTTTTTATATATAGTTACATGATTTATTTATATAATTTTATAAAGGACCTGAACTCAGACTTTCAAACTTGCTATAACTATCCAATCTGTCTTATACAACCGATACATGTGACCACATACACGTGAAAAAGATCAATGATCTCCAATATATGTATTTCTTGCGAAACCAACACTCATCAGTTGGTCCAGATCATCTCCCACACATATATACAATCAGTGCTCAATTTATATTAAGATAGCAAATCTTAAAACTTTAACGAACTTTAATTTTCTCCACTCTCCAACTCTTCAGCCATCAATATCACAGAAAATCGAAAAGATGAAATTCTCAAAGCCCTTGCTGGTAGTAAATTTCATTTGTTATTTAATTTTGACCATTTTCTCAATTGCTAGCATTTTATAACTTTAATTTATTGTATTTAATTTTCAGATTCGATCTTGAATTTCTACCATCAAAGAACTTTATCAACACTTTTTATACAAATACAAGCAATATATGTATTGAATGAAGTAATCGAATGATTCCCCCCCTCCCGTCATATAAATTCCTGAAAATAAATGCTAATTTACTATAATTTGATATGACAGTATTTGTTAGACGAAATCAGAAAAAAATCTTCATCTTATTTGGTTTTTATAACTACAAATACATTTTTCGTCAAGCGTTGGTGGCCTAGTGGTTAGCATAGCTGCCTTCCAAGCAGCTGGCCCGGGTTCACTTCCCGGTTAATGCATTTGACATATGAAATATATATATATATTATTAAAAAAGATTACCTAAAGGTCGACCCTCTTTCCGAATTTCTCACTCTCATTAAAATAAAATAGAGGTATTTTTTAAATATTTTAATTAGATACCTCTTCATATACAGTTTTGGTGTTTGTGTGTGTATGTGTGTGATAGCTTATTGTTAGTATTATAGCACTGATTTTTGGTAGTTCTCACTAGCCATCACTTGGCTAATATGAATAAATCTATAACTTTTGCTAGAGACAAAGTCTCTAAAAACCGCTACAGATCAATCTATATGACCCAGAAACAAGATAAGAAAAGTCAGATCAAAACGTCAGTGTAAGGCTAGCAACAAGGGGGAGGATGAAGCAATGGCTGCAGTCTGAATGAGAAATTATAGCTAAGTGTGAATAGATTTGGATATTTTTTAAAGAGTGCTATAAGATAGAGCAAAATAAAATAATTAAAAGGAATTCAGTGTTACATATATTTATATGTCTGAATAGAGCATAATTACATTTTATATAATATGGTGTAACATGAGTAAACTAACAAACAATAGCATTAAAAATAAACCAGCAAACATAATCAATAGAAATTCGTCAGGAAATTTTAGTGTAATTAACAACAAGAAAGTATGATAACATATGTAATATAAAAATAAAAATTAACACTCTTAGAAATGATCATTCACATATTTTTGTCTGTAAAGCAGGGTAGTCCTTGGCACATATGTATGTTATTGCTCCACACTTGTATTGTTCAAAAAGAGCAGAATCAACAGAAACTCTTCTTTGTTAGAGTTTATTTGTATTTCAATTCTTCTAGAGATTATGAAGACTTGTGTTGCATTATTGCGATAGGCTGTACTATATCCCTGGTATGAAAAACAGTGTGTATTAGGATCATTTTATATGTAAATATATATTCATTTTATCTGCTTATTTAGTTAAACATAAAATATCCAGCTTAGTGAAGTCAAAGCAGTTCTTTGTAATCTTAAAAATGGAAAGACTGCAGATCCCAATAGAGTACCTGGAGAAATTTTTAAAATTATTGTTATAATATGTTAGTTTCAAAAATAGGGATTTTTAAAAGAATATATGGAACCATGATGTGCTGCTTGATCTTACTGATGCTTAAAAACAAATGGAATATACAAGATTATAGTAATTAACTCATAATATTAGTATTGTACATTATAGCAAAGATACTTTCAATATTTTTGTTAAATAGATTTTCAGTCATAAACAATGATGACCAGAGATTTAACATAGTTTTAAAAAACACATCACTACAAGCATGGTGTTTGTTACCAGGCAAGAAAAATAGTGGGAACAAAGGAGATATATAAATATTGTTTTGATTTGATCAATGCATTTAATTCAGTTACATCTATGGAATTGTTTAAATCCACCAAAATGTATTCATATTATACAACTTCTACATGACAATGGAAAGAAGTGTTTATTTTGAAATAAAAACTGGTTTTAAACAAGAGTGTATACTTGCGCCAACATAATTTTCAGTTTTTATGACACTGCTCTTTGAAAATATTTTTAGAAAGCTTAATCAAACAATGATCAAGATATAATACAAGTATAATGATGGAAGTTTTAATTTAAATCATTAAAGACAAAAATAAAAACCTTTTCTTTGTGGTTATTGATTGTGTATTTTTACCAGTTTAAAACACAATTTATAGAATATTCTTAATATTTTGAATGCAAACTATAAAGACTTCGATGACTCAAGTTTCTTATCAGATAGTAAGGAAAAATAATCCTCAATAACTTTTATCTTGGATCAGTTTAAATATTTAGGTACTTTTATAAGTAGAAATGTGAATTTGAAAGCTAATGTTGTCATTGCTATTTTTAACAAGTTAATAGATCAAGTATTTTATCACACAGAAATAATTACTGCATTTAAGATAGTTATATACAGAACTGTTATTTTACCTAATTTACTATATTGAAGTGAAATATGAATATGCATTAATGCAATATAAAGACATTATAAAAGTTTAACAGGAAATTTTAAAAATACAATGGCAATATCATAAAATCGATAAGTATGTTATTTGATTTACTGGATAGAGTACTGTAGGTTCTACTATCATTAGATTGGACATGTAAAACATGAATAATGCATCTTTGGATTTTCAATGATATGGATGATTGAAGAGTTGGAGAGTTGACAAGACTGAAGTTTGTCCATTAAAAATATATTTTATGGTGATGTTGGTTATGGTTTTTAAGGAAAATATAACCACTATCTATTATCATAAGAATTATCTCAAAACTGTTCTAAAGAAGTACAATATGAAATATCTCCATTGAGAAGATATGGAAGACAATAGAATATATTGAAAAACTACTATTAGACATGGTTCTGAGTATTCCAGAGAAGTGGAATGCCAAATGTTACCATGGGGAGATATAATAGAAAATAGAATATATTAGAAAACTACAATTATTTATGGTATTGTTATATTTCAGGTAAAAATCTTCTGTGGAAAAAATTAAAAGACCACATCAGAAAATATCATGTAAAAAGAAAAATGGACCAGTATATTCTACATGTGAACGTATTGGCATTACATAGATTGATTGGATAGTCATGACGAACTCATTTTTAGAGTAGCATTTCTCTTTTTCTTTCTTTCCTTCTTTGTTTTTGGCATCAAAATGGCCATACTTATTTATGAGGGGCTATTTATTATTCTTATTATATTTGTGGTGGTGGTCACGTGATGTTTATTGGTTTATTTGTGCACATACTCAAATCAAATTTCTGATATGCAGAATTCCTGTAGAAACAAAACTAATATGTTTTACTCATAATGTCTATATGAAAAAATAATCATAGTAGCCATTTTTTTCTTTTAGATTCCACATAACTGTATTAGAGTTTGTAGTGTTATATAGTTATGAAAGTAGATAATTATTTTTTGTAAATATGGGATAATGGTTATAATTTTATTACATATGTATATTTAATTACTAAATATCTAGTGCATTGCTTAATTTAAGTTTCCTTAACATTAATGCCAAGAAAATATCACTATGGGTGTCAAAAAATAAAATTAGATGAAGAAAGAGTCAATCCAAAGTGGTTTCATAGCTGCAAAATAAATCCCATGAAATAACTCAATCAGAAATTCAGATAAATCAAGAACAGCACCTACCTGGAAGAAACTAGTCAAGTTGATAATAAGAATTAAGAAACTGTGAAAATGAATAATGAAACAGCAAGTAAGGAAGCAATTATTAAAATTGATAGCCAAAATATTAAAATTGTAAGAAATATCTTGAATTGTCTAAAGAAATAAATATTCATGTAGAAGAAACAACAAATACTGCTGAAATCGTTTGACAAAACAATGTATAATAGCAGCAACAGTGATCCAGTGAATGCGAGTAATCTATGGATAGATATTATAAATAATAAATTTAGCTTATTATGTGTCAAAACTGAACCTAATCAAGGTCAATATAATTTCCCTAAAAATGGTGAAGATAGATGTTTATATCTTACTTTAAAACTATGCCAAATGGTAAAAACAGAATCATGCTGATAGTTAATTAAATGCTCAGAATTCAGTAAACTATTTTTTCTTTGCATATTACTTTCTGGAAGTGGAGACAGACAATTTATATCTGGTTTTTATAATTGAAGAAAATTAATGTCAATATTTCAAGAGTATGGGCTTTTCCTTTGATACACTAATTCTTTTATTGCTTGGCAAGAATTGTTAAAATAACTATTTAAACTTCACTATTTATAATAAAATTCAAATTAATAATATTTTAATTGTCGAAGTGCAGATAGTTGAAAATTGAAATAAATTGAGATACTGCTGAATTTCAAACCTAAATACTTATGACTGGCTTAGATATATAGTAAGAAAAGTTGAGAGAAGGGTGGCCGCCCTTTTCTCATAAAGTCTTTGTTGTGTGTTTGGGTTTGATTGTTGTTTAGAAGGCTATCAATGACATCTGATTGGCTGTCGGATATGTATTGTAATGAGTGCTGTAAGATTCGGCAGTATCTCAATTTATTTCAATCCAAATTAATAAAAAATAACAAATGAGAACATTTTAGATTAATATTTCAATGAATTATAGGTCTGATTTTATTACTATCTAACAATAATTTTCCATTATAAGGAACTCACGAAAAATAATCGCATTAAATAGTGCAAATTTTTATAGTCTAATTGAATTATTAAGCAAATATGATCCTATGTTAATGGAAATATAAATTGTATTAAAAAATGAAAAGAATTGTGTTACTTCATACATAGCTCACAGGAAAAACTTATTGCAGCTTTAGATAATAAAATATTAATAAAATTAACATTGACATAAATTCCTCCACATATTGCACACAAATAGATCATATACCTTATCTCCAGTAGTATATACTTTAAAAATTTCTTTGGAATATTCCAATTCTTAAACACTTATTTTATAATGAAAAAACACTTAAATATTATGTTTAATCTTTTGTATCATTATCAGTGGTCTCTTTCTGAGTCTTTTAGAATCTATCCTTTGTCTAATACTCATTAAAATGCCAAAATATGTTCAGTTAAATTAATATGCAAACAGTTTGAACAAACTTGTAACGATCTTCAAAAATTTATTGACGCTAATAATGATAATGAAGTAGCCATTGTTATTAAATGTAAGAGTATAGGTTACAATATTGTCTAAAAATATTAAATAAATTATGCAAAAAAAAACAATTACACTTGGTTCAACTTTTAATTTAATAACTAAAATTAAATACTAAATTTAAAATCAAAATTTGAAAAATTTTTAAATGAAGCAAAAAAATGTCAAGTAGCATGAATATTTTAGAGAATTTTCTAGAAAAACAAATTAGGAAAAAGAAAAAAAATTGAATTGACATGAGATGAAAAATATTTGCATGAGATTTTGTGGAAGAATTCACATATACTTTTTTCAATGTTTTGTGCATTGAAAAATTTTTAAATGAAGCTAAAAGATGTTAAGTAGCATGAATATTTTAGAGAATTTTCTAGAAAAACACATTAGGAAAAAGAAAAAAAATTGAATTGGCATGAGATGAAAAATATTTGTATGACATTTTGTGGAAGAATTCACATATAATTTTTTTCAATGTTTTGTACAAACAAGAGAAAATTTCAAGAACATACCTAAAATTAATTTCCAGTTTTAATTTAATAAAAATATTCGCCTAATAATGAATTTAAAAAATAAATACAGAATTTTGTAGCATTAAACCACCAAACATCACATGATCACCATTTCTTATGCTTGCTCATAACTGTTATTAAACCAGGCAAAACTCTCCATACAGAAGTGCCACTCAAGATGTAGATGAAAATCTAACTCAAGAAATTATTTCATTTAAAAAGTTAATTTAGGGCAAAAAAGATGTAAATGATGCAAAAGATGTATTGGAACAGATTTTAATCAATAGTTAAAATGAAATTTTCCAATGTATTAATTTTATATAGAATTTTCTTTACATTTCCTATAGCTATTGCAAACTCAAAATTTATTAAAAATTGCCTTCATAAAACAATGCCTGCAGAAGGATTAAATGCATTTCTATATTAAGAAAGACATTGTTAAATATTGTCATTTTTTCTAATATTAATGATATGACAATAAAAAAGTCACATATAAGAATTTTAAGCAAACATTAATTATTAGATATGATTTTTTTCTTATGATGATGTGTCAAAGGGTAAACTTTATTGAAAATCAAAAACGGTTATATAAGTTACATTTGAAAACATGAAGTCTTATATACAAATTGATTCATGATATTACATATGTAATAAAGGTTTAAATAGGAAAAAAATATGATTCACATTAATTAAAAGAAAAATAATTATTACATAACAAGATACCTAAGTCATATTAGGTTTATGTAGTATTTTAAATGTGATAGTGAGAGAAATATGTGGAAACACATGATAGTATGACTGAAAATATATTAGAAAAGGAGTTAAAGTTGGTGTTAGATTTACATATGGTCACAATAAAAATTGTGCTCACTTGGTGAGAGTACTATAATTTTCATAACTAATTCTTACTGTTCATCTGTTACATAAGTTTCCTGTGGAAAAAAATGGAAAAATACTAGTCAACATGAATTTCATCTTGGGAAAAGGGGAAAACATCTGTTTAGCATGAATTGCATTCTGGTGGAATGAAAATCTACTAGTATGCATGAATTGGATCTTGGAAAAATATATAACTACTAGTCAGCATAAATTGCATCTTGGGAAAATGGAAAAATACTAGTTCAGCATAGATTATATCTTAGAAAAATGGAAAAACAGTAGTCAGCATGAACTGCATTCTGGGAAAATGAAAAATCATTTCACTGTGAATTACATCCTTATAAAGTTCATTTTCCTTGAGTTTATGGTCCAGTTAGATAGCCTTCTGTGGTATTGAATTATTGTAATCAGTGTCTGCAACATAGATTTTCATGCTGCTAGTAGAATTATAAAACAGATGAAATGTCAAAAATGTTGTTAGTAGTTCCTACTGTGGTGATGGCCACTTAAAGGTTGGACTGCTCTCTAATGAGTGACCAGTCACTTAAAAATGTCCTGGCGACTGACTATCCCATGATTTTATCTGGCATAATTTATTGATAAATGAGGATAGATGCCTCCTGGTATTGCTGCTTAATAAGAAAGTACAAGTACACCAGAAGGCAAACAGAATAAATGTGGTGGCACACACTGCGGGTATGTTTAACCTTTGGAAGGACTGAGTTATGTGGTGAATAGAAATAGTGGGCTGCCTATATGCACTTAACATAATTTGCGAGGTGGAATTTAGTGCTCAGCAGTCATTGAGAAGTTATAGAATCTCTTCAGCTTCTTGGCATAGCCCACAGAATGAGTCAATATTTTTGTACAGATGACAATACCATAGAAAAAAAGAATGTTGGAAGTGCATGCAGGTTGAATCTAATTAGGAAGTCAAAAATCTATCACCCATTTTTTAAATTGGCAGAGAAGACAACAGTTGCTGATCCCAAGCATGAAGAGAGGTAATCATTGATAGGGTCTAGATAAAGCAGGTCATAGGTTTGCCAGTATGTGTAATTGGAATTGCAGTGGAGGCTGATCTGGTTGGTGGTATCTAAGATTGAGAAAATAAGATCAGTGAGATATGCTGTTGAGGGAGGAGATTTATCTATAATATGTGTTACTTTCAGCAGGCACTGGACATTTTGAAACTGGTCGGTAATAGCTGATATTAAGTTAATAGACTTTTGTATACAGAAAACCTAAATGCTGTGCAAGTCTAGATTACTGTACAAGGGTTGGTGGTTGAGCCACTTTATGAAATATTGAGAGGGTCTTGTGGTCCCAGAGTAATTTATTGCACCCGGAGTTCATGGCAGAAGTAGACAGCTTTGAAAATTTGATAATAGGTATATAGTACGCAATTTTTGTCATTGCAAGGGTATTGAACAAGTGTATCTTGTAGCAAATTGATAGATATGCCTAAGAAAGTGAGTTGGTAATTTGTGTTACAGAATCTTGGTAATTTGGCTTGTATAGCGAGTTTCATACCAAGGGAACTCTTGCAAAAGGGAAATCCTAAGAATGGAGTTGATTTTTTTGAGAAACTTGGGAAACGTGATTTCTTTATTAATAGAGTCCATGCAGCAGATTTTGGGATTAAAGTGCAGTTTGTAGGCTGCTGTGCAATTATTAAGAATGGTTTGTAATATGGGGAATTGTTTCTGAGAAGGCAGAAAGACAGTGATGTCATCCATGTAGGCTATACAGAAAATGTATTGTGAGATGTATAAAACTTAGATTCTGATAATTTTATTCTGTATTTGTTGTGAAAGTGGGTTTATTTAGAGAGTAAAAAGTAATGAGCTTAAGAATTACCCTTGTTGAGACTGACTGTGTAGGATTGAGGGATGGAGAATTTCTACTATTAAGAGTGATATGTAACTCACAATTCAGAAATAGGTTGGTGATGAGATATAACAGAGTAAGTGAGATGTTGGTATTAGTGAGTATTTGAATAAGTAGGTTAATTGAGAAAGAATAAAATATGATTATATGTCAACCTGGACTGTAAATAGATTGTCTTTTTGAACTGAGCTTAGAATTGACATAAACATAAGTGGTGTTTGGCTGTTGGAAGAGGTTTTTTTGGCCAAGTGTAGATGTGATAATAATGAATATATGGCTCAATTTGGTCCTGGATTACTTTTTCATATTTTTATGGCTAGTGGGTGCATAGAAATAGACCAGAGGTTGGTTATATCAAATATAGTCTTGTGTTGTTTAGTGAAAGGCACTATGGAAAATGAATACAAACCTTTTACACTGTATATTATCAGCAAGGACAATGGCCAGATCATGAATATACAGTGTAATGAAATAATTAAAATGACTTAAGATGAATGCAGGAATTTTATGAGGCTGGAATGCCAAGAGTTCCAGTGATTCAAAACAGTGTATTGATGGAGTGAATACAGTATGGGTCTGGAGTTTATTATTAATGTGCAGATATATAGGGTGGATCATATTATATCCAGTACATACATCTATGCCAGTTTGAAGTGCCATAGGGATCTTTGATGGGGATGATGACTCAATATTTACCACATATATGCTCTTGACCATGCTGGTTTATGCAGATTTTTCTTTTTTTGATTGCAAGGTAGTCTGTTTATTTGCAAATATGATGATAAGTTTGAGTGAGCCTGATTAACTGTTGGTGTGTTTGGTGGGTGGGCTTAGTAGTGGCAATTTGCTTATGTAATTCATCAGCAAATGTTAGAAAATGCTAAGGTGAGGGGGACCATCATGTTAACTGTTGTACATTAAATGATAATATGTGTATAAAGGCAAGATACTTCTGACTGGGTCTATATCCATTTAGTGTAGCTTGTTTAACATGATGTAGGATTCAGAAAACATGAAGTCAGTAGTAAATGAGGGAAGAATCACATGAATTGTTTATGTAATTGAATGGATGTTGCCTAGAGTTCATTAAGGTTGTTTGGGCAGTGGTCAGAGAATGGAGTGGGATTTGGTTTAAGTTCTATTAAGTGATGCAACATTGGAAAGTAAAAACAGAGATTGCCGAGTGTGGCATATCGGTTGTTGTAAAAAATGATTGAACCAGGTGGTAGAAAATCCTGGGAACTCTTTAGCGTAAAGTTTAAGAGATGAAGCCATTTATTTGTAAAAGTTGGATAATCCATATTGAAATTATCCGGGTGTGGGATAGTTATAAGAACTGAATTGATGGTTTGAATGATATATGTGATGATGTAGAGTTGGGGGAATATAGATGAATCTATGTTTAATGCTACTATATGGTGGTGAAAAATGGTAATTAATAAGTGCCCATCGATATATATAATTTTAAATGACTTGAATGGGAAATTGAAGGTAATGGAGTTTAAGTAATATAGAAAGTTAATCGTAGAGAAATCCATCTCTGTATTAGTGCTAAACAATCTCATTTATAGATGAACTTAAAACCTTATTTACTTCTTTCACTGTGATAGTCTTCAGTTTTATATATTTACAAATACACACACATACATTTTCTAAATATAAAGAAGGAAAAAAATATGTAAAAAAAAAATTGATATTATTATTGGATATAGATCTTTTTTAAATGCTATATAATTTTTTTTAAAAAAAATTATTCTCAAATAATTTTAAATTCATCTTTTTAAATTAAACCCGTTCAACTAATATCATTGAAAATTACCCCCTCCCTCTATCCTTTTATTTTAAATCTTACTATTGTTTTAATCTAACTTCAATAAGACCTCATACTAACATGTTTTCCGAATGTCAGTTGAATTATTTTAAAATCTATAATCTTTAAAAAAAAAGCACCATATACATTTTAATTAAATATCTACTATAGCAAGCACAAAATATATATATAGTTTTTGTTTCTTTAGGTGGGGTGGAGGGTGGACATTTAAAAATATTAATGTATAAAATAAATTTTGCATTTATATAAACACGTATTTAATATTTGTGTTTTATTAATAGACGTTCAGTACTATTAATGAAATATTTGGCAATTTCTATCATATGAAGAAAGTTATAGAGGTCGTTTAAATTTTCATAACCATCAGATTTTATTACTTTATTATAGTTGTAGTTAATTTTAATACCTTCTTTTTAATTTCAACTCTCAAATATACAGAGAATATAAAGATAAAATAAAAAAATCACACACATTTAACGTAATTTCTATAAATTAATAAAATTAATACCATGTTTTCCATTTGTCTTTAAACTCGTTCTTTTTTCCGTGCATGAGCTAGATTTATCTTTAAATCAGATGAGGTAAAGGTAAAAAAAAATTGAAGATTGAAAAAATGTTTAGATCATCATTTTCTTTTCTGGAAAAATTATTTCTTTTCAAATTAATATGTATTATTTGCACTGCCCTTCCTGATTTGGCGTAGTTTGTGGTGCGTTTGATTTGAGATCGGGAGATTCAGATTCTGGCTGTCAGACTTCTTATGCACTCCCGAACAATGAAGTCATTAGCATTTTTTGCACCCTTGAAAAATACTATAGGGTCAAAATTTTAATATCAAAAATAATGTATAATTTTTATCATAATTTCAGTTTAGAGTTAATAAGTGAATTTAAAAAAAAAAAAACGGTGATTTGAACATTAATAGTAATTAAGATTTTAGTAGAGAAAAAAATAGATGGTAAAGAAACATCAATAAATTTTAATTTATTTTATCATTAATATATATATATATATATATACGCACAATATACACTAAACTTAATAATTAATATTTATCTAATTTTATAGTAACATATGAACATTATGAAAACACAACAAAGTTACATTTTAATTTTACTAACAGAAAATATTTAAGGTGGTTATTAATTCTAAGATATGTTATTCAATAGACCAAGTTCGAAAAGCAAAACAAAACTATTAAGTGAATTTAAAATAGAACTTACAAATCATTCTAAAATAATAACACATTTTGAAAATAACTCAAACTTGAAAGAGAATAATAAAAAGATACAGATATTCTACTAAGAATAATTACATTATTCATATATATATATA